>CM035131.1:102232357-102832357 GCA_020205605.1 Panax ginseng | reverse complement strand
TTTTAAAACTTATACATACTAGGGTACATAACATACACAATCATTGCAAGTAGATCTCGATCGAACTCGGTCGAACTGATCTTTAACTATTCAGCATAAAGTTTATCTATCTGATTAAACGGAAATTTGATTTCTAAAAGAACTCAAATTCCTCCTTCAAAATTTCTTTATAAAATAATTTACTATATATAGGAAAATCATGTATAAGAAAATAAAAGTTATATGAATAATACCTGGAGTTCCATCACCAGCTGTCACAGTATCCTGGACTGTCATGTTGAAGACTCTTGCAGTTGATTTTGTTGACTTGCTTGATGACGTTGGTCCCGTGATCACCAGAGTCCCGCTGCCTATTCTCGTGTTCACGCTTCTTGCCTCTATTCTTCTTTTTGGACAATCCTTCACCTTATGATCCATTGACCCGCATATAAAACAGCCACTATTCATCCTCGGATTGGGACAGTTGGGAGAAATATGGCCCTCCTGCTCGCACTTGTAACACACGAACTTTCCCTTGAGGCACTCACCCGAATGGTTCTTCCCACAATTTCCACACTATACCACCTACTTCTTCTTCACACCTTCTTGCTTCACCTGAACATTCCCAAAATTTCTCCACTTCCTCTTGCCATTACCACTTCTACTTCCACTATTAATTTCCACTTTCCCAGCTCCTTCGACCTTACCCTTGTTCCTTTTTTCCTTGTTGTAGAGGCTCATAGCCTCACTCCCCTCCTCAGCTATTATAGCCTTTTCTAAAAGTGCTGCAAATGTAGAGATCTACAACACCGCCATCTTGTTGTAGAGCCAGGGTTTTAAGCCCAACTCAAACCTTCTCGCCTTCCTAGCCTCCGTATCAACTTGATGCGGAGCGAACCTAGCCAATTCATTAAACTTTGCGGAATACTCCGTAAAAATCATGTTCTCCTACTTTAATTCCAGAAACTTCACCTCCATCCTAGCCTGCATACTAGATGAGTAATAGTTTTCAAAAAACAAAGTTTTGAACCTATCCCAAGTAATTACACCTTCTCCTGCCCTAGTTTGATTCGCTTCCCACCAAAAATTTGCCTCTCCCTTCATCATGTAGGTGGAAAAAGTTGTCTTTTGCCCCTCAGCTACCCTAGCTATTACAAACGCCTTTTCTATCTCCTTAACCCAAGTTTGGGCTTCAACAGGGTCAGTTGTCCCCTTGAATTCTGGTGGTCCTATAGCCTTAAAATCTTTGAAATTCGCCAAGTGATTATCCGGCTGGTTCCTTCCGGCTAGCATTCCTTGTTGCATAGCCTGAGCTAACATGTTTGCAAAGTGTTGCATCGGGCCTAGTTGTTGTCCCCCAGGGTTGTTGACAGATTCTTCTGCCCTTTAATTTTGAGTTTGACGCCTTAGCGGCATTATCTGGTTAAATAAGACCATAAATTATTCTTTATTAACTTACATTCTAAACCTTATCATATAAGTTTAATATATTAAACTTGACGCATTACTCAAATATAGATTCATATTCATTTAATGAATACTTTACATATCATAGCACATACTGCTTTAAACATCAGCTATCCCTTTGTGACCACAAAAGTCGGGATTTACAGCCTTGACTAATACAAAAGTTGAGAATATTACATTTCACAGTCATACTAATCATATATATTACATTAAACACACCTACACAACAGAACCTATACTACCTATTCACTACGCCTTTTTCTTGATCTTGGACAACCTTTCGCCTGATGACCTTCTATCCCACAAATAAAACATGCACCTTGCTTATAGTCGGGAAAATAAAGAGAGGTATGCCCTTCATAGCCGTAAATGTAACATATCTTTTTTCCTTTCCTGCATACACCTTCATGTTTCTTGTCACAGTTTGTACACTTCTATATTCGGTTAAGGTTCCCTTGGTTGTTATCGGAGTTTCCTATATCGCGGTCTTTTATCTTTCTTTTCCCCTTCTTGCTCAAAGGTGCACACGATTTGTTTCTTTTGGCTCTCATTTGATCACTTTAGATTTTAAGCTTATCTTGTTCTTCCATTATTTCAATTAATGCTTTTCGCAATTGACTATTTAGTAGTTTTTCTATTTCCCACAGCTTTTCCAGAGAAGAAACCTTATTCCTCATATTCTGCACCTCCGTTGATGCTTGATCAACTTCAACTTTAGTGCCCGAATCACTATCTGTCAGTTTCACCATTTCCGGATCTGGTACTACGTTTTCCAAAATAACCACCTCATCTGAGTTGGTTTCATTGTGAGCCTCTATTTCAGCTATTGGCTTCGATATTAGCTCGGGTGAATGGATTTGATCCTTCTTCATGCTATAAGAATATAATAAGCCTTTTCCACCTGACATCTACACACATAAATTATCCTGATTAGAGTATAGTATATACACAACAAATAATAGTTTAATATAAGTTATCTTTTATTTTGTTTGACGATGAATTTATTCAATTCATCTCTTTTAAACTCTATATGAGTTATTTGTATTTTCAACGTTTCCCTCTGTTCTAAGGTTATAGCCTAAGGTCTATCCCACCTAAGGTTTCTAACCCTAAAGCTCTGATACCAACCTATGACGCCCCCAAATTCGGTACTTGAAACCCGAACTCTCAGTGCTTCACGATACCATTTCTATGAAATGAATAATACTAATAATAATAACAATAATATAAAAATCAAACTTAATTTACATATGCATCGTAGTCTACTCCAGTGCATGACCTTTAAACATTCATTACATGATACTTAATATATATATATATATATATATATATATATATATATATATCATTCTTATCTTAATAAAGTCAAACTATTACATAGTATATCACCAACTTATTCTGCAACCTTCCCTTTCCCTTTATTCTTAGGCGAGCCTTCTGGTTGTTCACACTTAGCTGAAAACATTTTAAATTAAGCAAGGATGAGCATTTGAGTGCCCAACAAGTAATAGCAATTATAAATATTAGCTGAAAGGATTAAATATTTTCTTTGTACGACACTTCTATAACGAATCAACAATTGTGAAGTAAGCTGAACCAATAATAACAATATATTAATTCTATATCAATTTTTTAAAACTACGTACTGACTATAACTGGAGATTAGTCGACAGACTATGAAAATTGTTTTCTATTTTTGAAAAGGTTAAACAGAACTTCAACTGCAAACCGTCATAACTTACGGGCACGGGGGGTGATCAGCCCGTTATGCCCTGTATTGATCAATACTACATGCAAGAACGATATTATCGTTCATCTGATCCGCCTTTGGCGCACAAAAGTTTTCCCATATACAGGATGTTCATACTTAGTCGGGAATCCGAACCAAAATAATTTGGTCGAATAATAATAAAGTTCTATCTTGTTCAACAATATTTTTAAGTTTGTGTCTAGCCGGATCAAATAGCTTAGACATCTTTTACGTCAACGTATACATAATGGAAATTAATAAGTATGTATCAACATGTGATTAAATACAATGATTATCCAAGTGAGGACACTAGTATAACCATATTTAGAAATTAACGAACAGAATAAATATCTGAATTATACAATAATACTGTACTGATAAATAATGATCGGATACATAATCGATAACGATAGAGTTAATATTCTGACACAATGATAATATAATTCTGAAACTTTTTTACTTATGTCCATTGCATAAAGTAAATGCAAAGATAGGATACTTGCCTGATTTGTTGCTTACAATACGCAACTTAGTTTTATCTTTAATATAGCAACCTATCATTAATAAGATCATTTATTCGATTAGAATAATATATCATGTGACGCCCCCAAAATAGGTCCAATCCATCCAACCTATTCTGAGTCTCCAAATACATGGTACAGAAAACAACTATAACTTTATTACTACAATTGTCGTGCAAAATACAACAACACATATGTTGTGAGTTTTGATACAAATATATATCAATTGTGACTCTCATCCCAACCTTGGATAGCACATCACAATGGCACCTTATATAAAGGTACAGTCAATAACTGTTTTAGAAATTAAAATATTTAGGAAGTGCTCAAGGAAACTTTCGTACATGGGAGGCCATGCGTCTAGGTTATGATAGATATCATATGTCCATAGAATTTTCCTTGGTTGACCCAATACATCCCAAAGAAAAACGAGAAGATTACTCTCATGTTCTTTCCAATGGTGAGTCTTCTCTTGACATATAACTATCTCCACTGTCTGCAATTGAAAATTATATTTCAACCAAACTCCAAGATTATATAGGTAGTGCTCGTAGATATACTCAACAAGTGGATGTGCACAACCCTGTCTTATCATAACACGAGGTTGTATGTCATTAGACATCTTGTATGATAGTGAAAAAACACCCTTCCAACGTTGGGTTCGCCTCACCCTATTTGATTCACCAAATATAACTATTAAATGACGTATAAAATACAACACACTTATCAAAGTTCTTAATAAAATTATTTCCATCTTTGTTTAGGAGAACCTCAACAACTATAAACCATAATTCTATTCCCTGTTATCCCCATTCGACCCACTACACTCTTATTACCTGAAAGGAATTGTGAAGCAAAAGGGTGAGCACAAATAGCCCAGTAAAGAATATCATGACTAAAGATAATTAAATTATCAATAGCCTTCATCGATAATAAATTAGAGATTTAGAACATATGGTAGATGATAAAACTTTTCAACCATAGTTGCGGTGATGGTGGAGCGAGCAATCCATTAGAAGAGTCAAATAGACCATAAAGTCTATTATCTTCTCCATGTTAAAAGTCCACCAACAATGTTTTATCCTTGTAACATCAATCAATAGTTCTTATCCACAATCATGTGAATAACTCATAATCATATTTGTGGTTCTAAATTTCTCTTCTCATCCGGGGCGAAGATAATTTTCATCACATGTCTTTACGAGAAACATCAAAGATCATGGTTATACCAAATCACAGTTCATTTCATAATCATACTAATAGGTTCATCTTTACTATGGGCCAAAGATATTCATTAATGATTCATCTTTTACTCTGGTCAAAGATATTCAACAACGGTCATCTTTTGCACTCTGGGCCAAAGATATTCAACAACAGGGTCATTTTGCACTTCTAGGCCAAAGATATTCAACAATAGGTCATCTTTGCACTCTAGTCAAAGATATTCAACAAACAGGTCATCTTTGCACTCTGAGGCCAAAGATATTCAATAATAGGTCATCTTTTGTACTCTGGCCAAAGATCTTCAATCAATGATTCTTCTTTGCACTACAGGCCAAAGGCATACAACTGTAAAACCAATAAACAACAGTCCATCTATGCACTACGGGCCAAAGATGACTTTCATCACAATATAAGCATGAGGATCATGACAAGGATATAAAGAATCAATCACATGAGATAAAGGATAAATTTTAAAGACTTTAACAATTTAATTTATCCAGAATTCAATAATATCCAAATTGTCAACATGATACTGCTTTGTGGAGTAAAATTCAAGAATAATATTATATCAAAAATGATTTGAACAGAAAATAATATTTCAACGAATATTTACTTGAAGATAATAACATTATTCATTATATTATAAACTCCATTTAATATTATTCATTATATAATAACATTAAATTCATTTACTAATATTATTAATCATTAAATAATATTTTAAATCAATGATTTCATAACACCTTAATCCAAATATTATAAATCACTTAATAATCTCATAATCTAATATTATTAATATTACCACAATATTTTAATCATTTCTTAAACTTATAAACAATTTATTTTAATTGTTTATACTTTACTAATTAATGCATTTAATCATCCTAAAATGCCAAACTCATAAGATTTTATCACCAATAATCAAAACTCTCATCAAAAATCTACATATACCTTATATAGGATTCTCAAGCCATAAAATCCTATTTTCCAATTTTCTTACTTCACATAACATATTTAATTTATTTATTCATAACTAGTCTATTTTCATGAAAATACCAAATCGGTCCCGAAAAAATTTTCTTTTCGGGATTTAGCGAGAATATAGTCCCATATTGAACATATATTTTCTCGAATTTTTAAAATTCATTTACTATTTTCATATGGCAAAAAAAGCGCGAATATTTAGACATTTATCATAAAGCTGTACTTTTGTCCAAAAATTCCAAAATTTACAGAGTATACTGTTGTTATATACATGTACTCCCAATAAAAATTTCACCAATTTTGGAGTTAACCACAAGGAGTTATAAGGGTTTACTTTTAAAATAGTCTTTTTCCATAAAATTCATAACTCTAATCTATACATCCAAAAATTGCCATTTTGGACACAATCTAGAAAACTCATCAAATTATCATTTCAAATTTTTCCAAAATTTTTTGAGGTTAAAAAAATTCTGAAACTGAAAAACATAATAAACTTACAATCTCTTACCTCAAAAAAAGCGGTATTTACATTTAGAATATCGGATGTAAAGCGAAGGAAACTTGCCTTTGAATAGCAACTCTCAAAGTATCTAAATACTCACAAAAATATGCTCGATAATATAGAGAGAAAAACTTATGTTTTACGGTGTGATTTTTAATTCTAACTAAGCACCTATTTATAGGAAAATCTTTAGAAGCATGAAAGGAGACTAAATTAATAAAATATTAATAAAAAAAGTTTCTACACACACACTATTTTTGAAAAAATTTTTAGCCACCACAAGTGGGGCCCACCAAAGATCAACCATCTTCCCCAACAACCAAAAGTGGGTCCCACCTTCTAGAAATCTCCACCCAAAATCATTTATAAAAATAATTTTCGAATCGGTCACCTCTTAAAATTCATAACAAATCATATCGTTAATTTTTAACGGTTCAAAATTTGTGGACATATACTCAACTTATATATGTATAACATATTCAAAAATCAACAACGATCCAACGGTCGGATTAAAATTATAACTCACGTATAATATATCTAAAGAACAACGATTTTTGGATTATGAGTCCTTCGGACCGATTTCATTCAAAGCAGTCACCACGAAAAATCCACAATGAATTTTTGGGTGATTCCAATTTCTCTGATTTAGCTTACTTCAGGGCTTTCTTTTGATATATGGCTCATCTCTAACTCATTATACACAAAAGAGTTATGGATTTTACAAAATCAAGTAATAAACTAATTTTTACGAAAATCCCATATTTTGTTCTTCTTTTGATTTCTAGATTTCTCTCATTTGATTCATTCATGCAGTGAATTTAGTGTAAAAAATATCACCATTATTATATTATTATATTATCACATTATACATTTATAATGTAATATAATAATATATTTGAATGAATTATTTTATCGAGAAAGACAAAATATCAATTTTCAACAATTCCTCCATTCACTAAATATTGATAAAACACCTCAACATTAATTTATCATTTAAAACACATCGGCATAAATAAATCATCATTTATATCCACATAAAATAAATATTTCTTATCATATAAATCAATAATTAATTATTTACAAATAATATTCTGAGAATCACAATAATGATGACCCGGGTTGTTCTAGGAAAGGGGGCTTTTAGATAAAATTTTTCTCTTATTGGCGCACAATTAGGTGACCAAACCTCTCCTTGATGAGAACTTTCTAGACATTGCCAATAATGTTATCTAATAATATTATTCAAATAATATGAATTATTGATCGATAATGGAAATATTGTGCGTGACAATTATTGAAACAACAATAATATAAAATATCAGCGTAGCAATTATTGAATCAATAAAATAAAATATTGAAGCGATAATTCTTGTAACAATTATTGAGTAGTGTCTTCTTACGTAAGAATCAATAATCCAAAAATATTGTGCAATATGGTGTGCTCTTCTTGTGCAACAATGCGTATTCTTGTATTTTAACCACGAGGTATTCCAACGATGTTAGCAGTAACAACTACTGTTATTATTTATAAAAACTCAAACTTATCATTTTCTTCATCAAGCGGTTATTACATTATGGGGCCCACAAATGGTTTGCGCAGTCGTCGTATGAATATTCCCCGACAACAAGAATATTCCACGACCAAACGAATATTCCCAAAATGAAATAAGTATTTTATAACCACTTGCTTATTTTGAAAAATTTTATATATACCCTTAACTTTAACTTTTAAACTTTTATCAATTTCTTATTTACTAAATATAAAAAAAATTGAATACTTTTATTTCATAAAATTAGGGTCTTACAATCTCCCTCCTTATGAAATTTTGTCCCGAAATTTTTTTGGTATTTCAAAGAGTTGAGAATACCTTGCTTTCATTTGAGATTGCGGATCTTCTCTTTCATCATGATTTCTCCATTGCTCATCTCACGTATTTTAGATATCATTCTAGAATACGACTCAAAAAACAAAGGTTAATTGACATATCACAATTTGTCAACTTAAGTAAGAAAATTGACTTAGGTAGGACACACACTAGCGAAGGATATTACTCGTCTCTCCTTCCTAGTTCTATTTCCCGATCTCTGGAGACCATATCCTAAGCTCGATACCAACTGTGACACCCCCAAAATAGGTCCAATCCATCCAACCTATTCTGAGTCGCCAAATACATGATACAGAAAATAACTACAACTTTATTACTACAATTGTCGTGCAAAATACAACAACACATATGTTGTGAGTTTTGATACAAATATATACCAACTGTGACTCTCATCCCAACCTTGGATAGCACATCACAATGGCACCTTACATAAAGGTACAGTTAATAACTATTTTAGAAATTAAAATCTTTGGGAAGTGCTCAAGAAACCTTCTTACATGGGAGGCCATGCATCTACAGGTTATGATAGATATCATATGTCCACGAGAATTATCCTTGGTTGACCTAATAGACCCCAAAAAAAGCGAGAAGATTACTATCATGTTCTTTCCGATGGTGAGTCTTCTCTTGACATATAACTATCTCCACTGTCTGCAATTGAAAATTATATTTCAACCAAACTCCAAGATTATATAGGTAGTGCTCGTAGATATACGCAGCAAGTGGATGTGCACAACCCTGTCTTATCATAACACGAGGTTGTATGTCATTAGACATCTTGTATGATAGTGGCAAAACACCCTTCCAACGTTGGGTTCGCCTCACCCTATTTGATTCACCAAATATAACTATTAAATTACGTATAAAATACAACACACTTATCTAAAGTTCTTAATAAAATTATTTCCATACTGTTTAGGGAGAACCTCAACAACTATAGACCACCGTTCTATTCCCCTGTTATTTCCGTTCGACCCAGCTACACTCTTATTACCTGAAAGTAATTGTGAAGCAAAAGGGTGATCACAAATAGCCCAGTAAAGAATATCATGACTAAAGATAATTAAATTATTAATAGCATTCGTTAGTAATCAATCAGAGATTTAGAACATATGGTAGATGATAAAACTTTTCAACCATAGTTGCAGCGGAACGAGCAATCCATTAGAAGAGTCAAATAAACCATAAAGTCTATTATCTTCTCCATGTTAAAAGTCCACCAACGATGTTTTATCCCTGTAACATCAATCAACAGTTCTTGTCCACAATCATGTGAATAACTTATAATCATATTTGTGGTTCTAAATTCCTCTTCTCATCCAGGACGAAGATAATTTTTATCACATGTCTTTACCTGAAACATCAAAGATCATGGTTATACCAAATCACAGTTCTTGTTCATAATCATACTAATAGGTTCATCTTTGCACTACGGGCCAAAAATATTCATTAACAGTTCATCTTTGCACTATAGGCCAAAGATATTCAACAACAGGTCATCTTTGCACTACATGCCAAAGATATTCAACAACAGGTCATCTTTGCACTACAGTCCAAAGATATTCAATAATAGGTCATCTTTGCACTATGGGTCAAAGATATTCAACAACAGGTCATCTTTGCACTACAAGACAAAGATATTCAATAAATAGGTCATCTTTGCACTACGGGCCAAAGATATTTAACAACAGGTCATCTTTGCACTACGGGCCAAAGATCTTCAATAACTATTCTTCTTTGCACTACAGGCCAAAAGCATACAATTGTAAAACCAATAAACAATAGTCCATCCATTCACTACAGGGCGAAGATGACTTTCATCACAATATAAGCATGAGGATCATGACAAGAATATAAAGAATCAATCACATGAGATAAAGGATAAATTTTTAAAGACTTTAATAATTTAATTTATCTAGAATTCAATAATATCCAAATTGTCAATATGATACTGCTTTGTGGAGTAAAATTCAAGAATAATATTATATCAAAAATGATTTGAACAGAAAATAATATTTTAACGAATATTTAACGAAGATGATAACATTATTCATTATATTATAAACTCCATTTCATATTATTCATTATATAATAACATTAAATTCATTTACTAATATTATTAATCATTAAATAATATTTTAAATCAATGATTTCATAACAACTTAATACAAATGTTATAAATCACTTAATAATCTCATATTCTAATATTATTAAAATTACCACAATATTTTAATCATTTCTTAAACTTATAAACAATTTATTTTAATTGTTTATACTTTACTAATTAATGCATTTAATCATCCTAAAATGCCAAACTCATAAGATTTCATCACCAATAACCAAAACTCTCATCAAAAATCTGCATATACCTTATATAGGATTCTCAAGCCATAAAATCCTATTTTCCATTTTTCTTACTTCACATAACATATTTAATTTATTTATTCATAACTAGTCTATTTTCATGAAAAATACCAAATCAGTCTCAGAAAATTTTCTTTTTTGGGATTTAGCAGAATATAGTCCTGTATTGAACAAATATTTTTCTCAGAATTTTAAAATTCATTTACTATTTTTCATATGGCCAAAACTGCCGAATATTTAGACATTTATCATAAACTGCACTTTTGTCCAAAAATTCCGAAATTTACAGAGTATACTTTTGTTATATACATGTACTCCCAATAAAAATTTTACCAATTTTAGAGTTAACCACCAGGAGTTATAAGGGTTTACTTTTAAAATATTCTTTTCCCATAAAATTCACAACTCCTAATCTATACATCCAAAAATTGCCATTTTTGGACACAATCGAAAAAACTCATCAAATTATCAATTCAAATTTTTCCAAAATTTTTGAGGGTCGGGAAAATTACGAAACTGAAAAACATAATAACCCTTACAATCTCTTACCTCAAAAGAGCAGTATTTCTGACTGGAATATCGGATGTAAAGCCGAGGAAAACTTGCACTGATTAGCAACTCTCAAAGTATCTAAATACTCCCAAAAATACGCTCGATAATATAGAGAGAAAAACTTATGTTTCTGGTGTGATTTTTAATTCTAACTAAGCACCCTATTTATAGGAAAATGCTAGAACGTCAAAGGAGACTGAATTAATAAAATATTAATAAAAATAATTCTACGCACACTTATTTGAAAAAATTCAGCCACCACAAGTAGGGCCCACCAAAGATCAGCTATCTTCCCCAACAACCAAAAGTGGGTCCCACCTTCTAGAAATCTCCACCAAAAATCATTTATAAAAATAATTTCTGAATCAGTCACCTCTTAAAATTCATAATAAATCATACGTTAATTTTTAACGATTCAAAATTTGTGGACATATACTCAACTTATATATGTATAACATATTCAAAAATTACAACGATCCAACGGTTGGATTAAAAATTATAACTCACACAATATATCTCAAGAACACTGATTTTTCGGATTATGAGTCCTTTGGACCAGTTTCATTCAAATAGTCACCACGAAAAATTCACAATAAATTTTTGGGAGATTCTAATTTCTACGGTTAGCTTACTTCCAAGGCTTTCTTTTGATATATGGCTCATCTCCTAACTCATTATACACAAAGAGTTATGGATTTTACAAAATTAAGTAATAAACTAATTTTTTTGAAAATTCCATATCTTGTTCTTCTTTTGATTTCTAGATTTCTCTCATTTGATTAATGCACCGTGAATTTTGTGTGAAAATATCACCATTATTATATTATCATATTATACATTTATAATTTAATATAATAATATATTTGAATGAATTGTTTTATCAGAAAAGATAAAATATCAATTTTCAACAATTCCTCCATTCCGACTAAATACTGATAAAACACCTCAGCATTAATTCCTTCATTTATAACCACATAAAATAAATAAATCTATCATTTATATCCACATAAAATAAATATTTCCTTATCATATAAATTAAAAGTTAATTATTCACAAATAATATTACAAAATCACAATAATGACAACCAGGTGGTTCCTAGCGAATAGGCGGCTTTCCGATAAGGATTTCTCCCTATTGGCACGCAATTAGGTGACCAAACCTCTCCTTGACAGAACTTTCTAGACATAATATAATCCATCATATTATTTTTAAATAACTTATAATAATTTTTAATTAATTATTATAATTTATCATGATTTTTCAAACACCGAAATCATTATTAAATGATTTAATTATTAAATATTTCTATTATCATTAATATTTAATTAATATTAAACTATTAATGAGACCATTGCCAAAATATTAAAGTTATTTATCATAACTTAAAATACTTTTAAAAAGTACTAATATTACCCTTATATGATTTTTAAAATAATTAAAATCATTTTAAATAATTACTATTAATATTAAAATATTATTGTATTATTTATTAAAATATTAAAAGTCATTAATTATAACTTAAAATATTTTTAATTCATTTATATCCTTTTTAAATGATTTTTAAATTAATAAAACCATTTTTAAATTATTTATTTAATATAATTATTAAATAAATTTAATATCATTAATATTAAATTAATATCATTAATATTAAATTATTAATGAAATTATCCTTAAAATATTAAAAGTTATATTTTATAACTTAAAATATTTTTAAAACTTTATTTTCATTTTAAATGATTTTTATAATATTAAAATCATTTTTAATTTATTTATTTAATATAATTATTAAATAACCCTAACATCATTAATAGTAAATAATTAATAAAATTTACCTTTAAATATTGAAAGTTATATTTTATAACTTCAAATATTTTAAACTCTTTATTTTCATTTAAAATGATTTTTCTAATATTAAAATCATTTTAAATTAATTTATTTAATATAATTATTAAATAAATCTAATATCATTAATATTTAATAATTAATGAAATTTGCTTTAAAATATTAAAAGTTATATAACTTAAAATATTTTTAAATACCTTCTTATCATCTAAAAGGATTTTTAATATAATAGAATCATTTTAATTAATTTATTTAATGCATTTATTAAATAAATTAAATATCAATAATATTCAAATAAATACTAATATTTATGAAAAATATGTCAAATTATTAAAAGTTAATTTTTTTAACTTCAAATAATTTTTTAAATTATTTTTGTAATTTTTAGAAATTAATTTATATTTTTAAATCATTTTTGGAAATTTAATTAATTAAAATTAATAAAACTGTCGCTGTAGCCTTTGGCAACAGAAACCGTCGCCTTAGGTGTTCTTGAGGCTCAAGAACATTCATACGCCAGTTTCAAGTGACCTACTTTGACCATGAATCATTTACTGAGTATTGTGTTTCTGGGCTATCTATTGATCAGATCTTGTAGTGTTAGTGTAGCACTACAAGTATCCATCAAGTTCTGAGTCAGATTACAACATACAAGCAAGATATCGAAGCTCAAACTATCTGTCAGAGCCGTTCTTCGTTTTCTGGGTTTCCCAGAAAACAAGAACAGTTCGACTGATCGCTTTTGGGCTTCCACAACTTGCTTTATGTGTTATATTTTGGTGTTAAATGATCTAAGATTGTAGTCAGCATGACAAGGAAGAGATCAATTACATAAAACCCATCTAACAACATTACAGCAACAAGATATGTGCTGGTCAACCCATGTCAGAACACATGTTCATCAGTTTTCTGGGTTACCTAGAAAACATGAACTGTGTTCGACCAAACTACTTTGACCGGCCACTGAATCCAGTCAGTTTAAGATTTATGTGTTCTAAAGGCCTTAACATGCAGTCTATATAACATATTACAGATTAGATACAACAACCATAGATAATCATCAAACAACTGAAAGATTTGTGCCCCTAAACTTCTTGTCAGAGCTTCTGGGTAACATCTGGGTTACCCAGATTTCATATGGTCATGGCCGGTCAACGGTCTTTGACCATTAATAACATGAAATATGTGCATCTTATGACCCTAATTCTAGTTCCAGACTAAAGATCTCACAACATACTACATCTTAAAACATTTAAACAACAAATTACATAAACAGGATGAGATCTAGAAGGCCTGACATTCGTTGTCACACATCATAAAAAAAAAATTCCAAATTTTAAAAAACTTCAAATCTAAGCCTATAGATGTTATGAATCTAACATCTATCAACCCAGATCATCAATATACACTATAAACAGCATATATTAACACCCAAACATAACTTTTAACAGAGGATCAATGATCAACTTTTAGGTTTAGGGTTTATACCTTTATGAACAAATCTTTGATTCTAGGCTTTTGATATGTTAATGGAATTCGTGGGGCTTGATTTGGGAGCTGATATACTACTATATTTCGTAGGTTAGAGAGAGAGAGGGTCTTGGATGAGTGTGGTGATCAAATGAGCTTAATAAGTGACTTTTCTCTCTCTTAAATCTATATATATTATGTTATATTGCACATGGCTGATACATGAATTGATTTGCTGGAGTTTCTTTAAGTCACAATGTCAAAATAAGTTGGTCACCAACTCCTAATTTGGTAAGATTTACAAGTTACCAATTAAAGAAATCCAAAAAGGGCATTTTGGTCATTGAACGTGTAATTTTAATGGCATTCTTGGCAATTGTCTAACCCTTAGGGTTTAACCCTAAGGTTTGACACAAAAATTTGTAAGATTTTTAATTTAGAGAAAAAATGAAATTTAAAGTTTCTAAAAAATATAAATTAGGATTCCCTAATTAGATTAGATTTACTAATTATATAAACTTGAAAATCAGGTTTAAGTATTCACCAATTAACATTAAGCTTGCTTAATTAGCGATTAGGGTTCCTATTTAGCAAATTAGGGTTTCTTAATTAGCTAATTAGGGTTTCTAACTTTTAGAAATTAGGATTTCTAAATTTTAATTAGGGTTTACCTAATCAAATCTATAATAATTAACATTAATCACATAACATAATTACAAAACAATCTTATACTCTAATTAATTTGGGTTTCAAATTAGGGTTTAGCACAGTAAAACTAGGTTTGTTTACTGTCACACTATAATTGATGAATTATTAATAGTTTACACATACAGTACATATTTATTGTACTAAAATATAATTAATATTATATTAATATTCTCTTTCCTTATTCCAAATCCAGAATTAGGGTTTGGATTCCATATCTGATTTATCTCTCATATATAATATTATTAATTAAGTTAAAATAATTAACTTAACTAATCAAATAAATTCATATAATAAAATAATTAATTATTATAATAATTCTATAATCATTTCATATATTATATAAATAATATATAATCATATTTTTATGGAAAATAAATAATGAAAATATTTATACTATAAAATTAATTATTATAAGAATATAGTTTATAATGATCAATAATTCTAAAATAGAATTATTTGTAATTATTCATGTAATAAATATATTTTTATTTATCACATAAATACATACGCTTTGACTTATACATATTCTCCATATTTATTTTAATAAAAAAAAATTTATACGCAAAATTTCTTATTTAATTATATAGAAAATATTGGGTTATTACAGAAATAGAAACGCAGTGTAATAGTAGCCGTTTTTAGCCCAACTAACACGAATTTCACCCACAAAACAGTGAAATTAACATATACAATTGATATAAAACTATCACAAATATGTTTCCTCATATATTCAACCACTTAGAATGATTAAACACCAATTTAAACTAATTTAATTCCTTAAATTTCATGTTTTCATATAAAAACTCAATTTTTGACATCCTTCATAGAAATTCACACTGTGATCACAATTCTACACCAAATTACTTCGTTCAAACTACATTCTCTTCGTTTCTTAATGGACTAGCATAATCAAGACTCAATTTGCAAATTAACATACAAATTGACCACCATATTTGGTACTTTTACAAGCCATATGCAAAATATATATACTGTAATTACTTTTACTACTTTTTAAATGAAATTAGTATGCAATTCCTTGTTTACATCAAACTCAAACATAACCAACACGTATAATCACCACAATTCAGTTGTATAGCAACAATTCAACAAATTGAATTCACATAACATATAAATTATGTCGTAAAACTCATATATACAGATATATATATATATATATATATATATATAATTTTAATGTTAAAGAAAATACCTTCAATTGGTCTAACAATCCTTGCTAAACACAGTAATTTGTTGTGAAATTCTTAGATTTTCTCTCAATCTCTCTCTCTATCCTCTCTCAAGTTCTCTGCATCTTTTCTTCTTAGGCCAAATGACAATTCACGTAAAACTAATACAAACTTAAGCGTAAAGATAAAAACTGATAAACCATAATACGTCTAGTTATTAGAATATCAGTTACAAATATAACGTTTAGGTTATAAATATATTTTATTTATTATTTAATTTATTTTATTTGTTTTATTTATTTTATCTAAAAATTCAAAATCAAAAATCCAAAAGCCATAAGGCTTTGTTTGGCAAAAAGTCTTTAAAATACAAACTTAATATTTTAAGTATTGTTTAGGTAAATCAATTTAAAAATTACTTTAATTTATTTTAATAAACAATTAGGTTTATAATTTATAATCACATATTATTTATTTAGATTTCCATATCCAACATTAAACAAATAAATTAATTACACATACCATATTTTAAATAAATTTTCCACTTAAACAAATATCACAAAATTATAATTTCATTATAATTTTATTTAATAATTAACATACCATTTTAAATTATTAAAACAACAATATAACATCTCATGTTATATTACAACTTTCTAAATTATAAATTACATCAATTTAGAATTTTATTAATTCATAAATATTTAGTAACGACAATCACATTAAATAAATATTTACTAACAACAATCACATCAATAAAATATTTATTTAATTTAATAAATATTTTAAATTACATATAATAAAATCTTGGATTGTTACACATACAATCATTCCATTGAAACCACAACACAATGAATGAATTAATTATATTCTTATTACAATCATAGTAAAATCCTTTTCCAAGTTCATAAACCGATTACATCATTTGTTGTACGTAAGTATAAAACATACAACCATATTAGTCTATTACAAGATATTTAACTATCCATCTTAGCCTTGCCTTTATCTCTCTTAGAACTCTCAGTACGTTCAGCTTTAGCTGCAATCAAATAATTCAAGCAAGAAGTGAGCATAACTAGCTCAACAAGTTTAACAAAGGATAATATCAATACCACATTCGAGAATTATATGATTATCTTCCATAACTGAACAAATAGTCATGAAGTACTACGAAACATTGACTAGTACTTATCAATTTATAACATCAATTCCAAAGTATATAATAGCTTAGGAATTCTGAACCGGTCGAAAGACCATGAACATACTCTTTTCGTTTTCATACATGAAAAGGACATCACAGCACTAAGGTCGTACATCCGATATTTCTTACGAGCACTTCTAGGTGATCAGCCTATAGTACTCTATGTTGATCAACATTCATCCATTAAAATTATTTACGTTTAACATTTGGCAAACTCGCGTGCCCATCGAATAAACGATGAAAAATACTTTTGTTTGTTCATAAACAAACTTACCTTTGAATCCGTACCAAATACTTGGCATATGATAGCATTATCATTTCTATATAGAAAGACTTGTATACAAATCAATCTAACTTTTAAGAATAGTCTAGCCGAGTTAAAAATGGCATTGACCCTTTCTTTAAAATGATTCATGCATCTCATAACATGAATCACAGAAACTTGGCTAACACGAAGGTTAGACAAGCGTTAAGAAAATTTGCCTTCAAGCGTCTTCAAATAAAATATTCAACAGTTCTCAGTCTTTACAGTATCTAGTAGCACACTGTAATTAGCCACCATACAATCTCATCACATTATTATTACCAACTTCTTTCTCTTCTATATCTTATTTGAAATTATTTCATTAATAATTTCAATCCGACTTACAACCCCTTCATCATGGCTTGTTAACGTTCTTACGTTATTAACCGAGACTCGATCATTATTGGTGAAGTACCAACGTCGAACATCGTTTACGGTTTATTTACTTCCACTTTGCGTTCTTAGTTTAATTTCTATTAAACCGTACTTAATTTTCTAACGTTATCACTTTATAAGTGATTTAAGACTGAGCTTTTACATGTATATTAAGTACATATACATTTTACTATTCGTTACCAATAAATTAGAATTACAAAACCAACTTGGTCAACCCATTCATCTGTCGGTCTTGTCATGGTGTGCCATCCTTCAACAATGGTGGCTAAGGCCGGTTCCACGATGGTCAATTCCTCGTCACAACATGTACAGGTGAGACTCCTATGTATGAGTGGTATTTGGCTACTCTTCGATGACTACCCATACTATATATGGAAATATTGGCTGGCTAACATGTATAACTCTGTCTGTGGCTATGACAATGTAACTCGATCCCCAAAAATTTTTTGACAGTAAAATTTTCAATGAACTTCCCGGGCTCATAACTTCTTCGTTATGAATCCGAATTGGTCCGTTCAAAAGCCCTTAGCTCCCATTTTACATACTAAGTTTTCATGCAAGAATTTTATATTTCCAAATCCGTTAACTCAGAATTCACTTCTAAGTTCATTATCGAGCGTTCGTTTATCGTTCATGAGCGTTCAATACTCGTTTTCTTTGTTCTAAGTTGGAATTCGACGATTCTTGAGTCCACAACTCTTGAATACCTTATCTCACGTGTTGACATTGAAAACCAACGTTTCCAAGTCACACGATAACTTTTGACTACTAATCCGAGATTTTTACGTTTTTGACGTTTAACGTCTAATTTCGTAAAATTCGCCATAACTTTGTTACTCGTGTTCTATATGCCAAATCAAATGGAACAACTCCATTGATTCCTTATCTACATCCTAACCAAGCAAGATGCACATACCCTATCAACGATGGTTTTCAATTTTTCCATCAACAACCAAGTTAATGTTCAATGGTTTCTACGGTTTAAATTCACGTAAACCCTTGTGATTTCTACTTAAACATGAATTATCAATGTTTTAATCAATAAAAGCCACCCTTATTCCTCCATAAGAGGCATGCTCCGCCAATCTACGATTCTCTACGAAAAAGGAACCGAAAAGATTGAAAGTTAACGTTTACAAAATTTTACCTCTTCGTTCTTCACGTTCTTGGTAAAACTCCTTATGTTTTGCTTCAAAGTAGCTTGATTACTTGTTTCTAGCTCTTTCTCTCTCTCAATATAAGTTGGACAAAGTTTGTAAAACAACTAATGAACAACCTAAGCTTTCTTTTATAGGAAACCAAATGGACGTCATAATGGTCATCCTCCCCAACCTCCTTACTATTCAAGTCTTAGCCACCAAGTAATCACTTTACTTGGTGGCCAAGTGGCCGGCCCACAAGGTCCATGGGTCATCCCCATGGGTTTTACCCATTCGGTGACCCATCGGTTCGATCCGCAGTTTGATTTCTTGGATCGGGCTTAATTAAACTTAACATCAGGCCTTAAATTGGGCTTGATAACATAATTCATTGGGCTTGATATAATCCAAGTCCAATTGGATTATATAAAGTCCCTAAACTCAAAGTCCATTAAGAACCAATCGTATTTTATGCGTATCACTCACGTATTCTCTTTGTATAATATTCGTATGATATTCATATTGTACGTCGTATTAAATCTTCGTACTATACTCATCTACTAAATAGTATCATACTCATATATCGTACATATAATAATCTTAATCATTATACGTATTTCATTTCCTTCTCGGGAATCATTTTTCCTAACTCTTAGGTTTTAAGTCCGCAGACGAAAATATCGTTTGCCACAACTGAAATATTATTGGATATTCCATCTCATCTTCGTATTCTATCATTACGTGTTTCTCAGAATTTCAAACTTAATTCCCGAGCAGAAATAGATGAATAGTGTTTTTACAAAAATTTCTCGGGAAACTTTTATTTTCGCCTTGGTAATTCAAAACAATTAATTCTAGCACATAGCCAGAATCCTAACCACATTTGCACATTCTAGGTCATAGAACGACCTTCACATAGCTTACTCACATAAAGAATCAATTAAATTTATTTAATTCACATAATTAAATAAAAATTTAATTCTCATATAAATCCAATTTTCTCGGGCGTTACAATGGAAAAGTTTAAAACCATCGCGTATAAGTTAGTTATTTATTTCTTAGTTAGGAATGATAGAAACGTTCATGAAGAACTGATTAAAACTTAGCTATAACGAAGTTATGGCAAAAATTTCGTAAAAGACGAATGAGAAGTAGAAAGTATGTAAATGAACCTGAACGTGTAGGGTTTCATAAGAATGTAACAAAACATAGAAAACATGAGTCGTGGACTCAAGAACGAATGAATTCTGAGTTCGGATGACCAAATTATGAACGAACGAACGAAAAACGTTAATAACATAAAACGAACGAAGGATGGAATTTAAGCCAATCGAATGGCATGTTAACGGATTCAGAATAAATTTATGTCCGAGGGAAGTTGAAGTATATAAGATAAGGAAGAGAATGGCTTTGAAACGACCTCGTTCCGAGTTATAATGAATAAGTTTTGAGATTGTAAAGTAAACATCTCAAACTAATTCAAAACTTAGAAATTTTTTTTAAAGTTTTAGGCCTGGCGCCGTAGCGCCAGATAAGCCTTGGGAGGCAGCACCAACTCGGGAAATCAACTACTGCTTAGTGGCGCTGCAGCGCGAGAAAAAGGAAGTGGACCGGCGCCGCAGCACCGGTATAGGGCAAGGCCCAGAGAAGAGCTTTTAACTGCTCAACTCTTGAGGGAAGTGTAAGGGAAGATAATGAACATATAGTTCGCCTAATGTAACACTTAATTAATTGAATTTAAACCTTTAATGAAGGTTGAATGGAAAGATTGAACGGGATTAAAAGATAAAGAATGTAATGCAAAATATATAACCGATATTCGGGGACCGTAGTGGCGATAAACGAACATAGGGGATTGTTATGATTGTGATTCCTTAGACGTTGAGTGACGAGGGTAATGTATAACATTTTAATGTTATTATGTTGTAATGAGAGATGAGTGTAAAGCGTATAGACGCTGTGAACACAATGTTGTTGCGTTGAACGATCGGTCTTAGCATACAACGAACCGTATGGCTTCGACATTAAGAAAGAATGATGAACGTGGGGTTCATGTAATGGATAACGAATGACAACGATTAAACCTTGGGTAAAGGTTGAATGGAATATGTTGGGTAATTTCTATATACGCACAACACGCAAGTATACGTGGTCAACAAGTAATATAGTAGTAAGTAGAGTATCGTTCCCACAGAGAATTAGTTAACAAGAATTACCAAGTACTAACCTATAACCAATTTAATCTTATTTAAACAAATGATTTAATATTTTAATTTAAAATAATTAATTAAACTATTATTAACTATCCCTAGAATGAAACAAGATAATGAAGACTCGAGATTACAATTTCACTTATTGTTTCATCTATGTCAACACACTTTCTGTTCAGCCAAGTTATTTATACTGGATTATTAATCAAGAACACGAAAGTAAAATATGGCCATCTCTCAATGCACCATACTCATATCAAATCAAATCTATAGATGATAGAATCAAATTGAACACCCTAATTAACTAACCCACTATATCTCTATGTGAATTACAATTAAAAAGGGTTTAAGTATATAAGATCTTATTAGACTACATGCAATGCCTCGTATATCTCTATCCTAAGCACAAATCATGAATTCCAACTCCATGTAGAACACATAAATACATGTTATTATGATCAGATCTAAACCCATAATTCGTCTCTCGAGTTCATATAGATTATCACAGTAATTTTTAGCTAAGCAATTAAGCAATTAAGGGAAAACCATAATAGACAATCCAAATATAGCTAATAAGACTAACAAAGAAGCATATCAAAGTAAACTACACAATAAGATCCATAGTAATCTCAAAACAAAGTTCAATTCATAACGGAACTAGAATCCATCATCCACAATTGATTAAGTACTAAAAGATACAAATAGATAAGAAAAGAAATTATAATTGAGATAAACAAATATGTATTCTCTTGTTTCCAATCTGTTTCTCTAATGATGATCAATAGCTTCAATCTCCAGTTCTAATAAAATCCAGGGTTTCTAATCTACTATAATCTAATATCATGGAATCTTCTTCTAATCCTTTCAATTCTTCTCCTTTTATATGCCTCTTTATATGTCTTTAAGTCCTCTTAGAAGTCCTTGAATCAATCAGCTCGAACCAATCCTTCTTGAACTCAAATTCTGACAAAATTTACTTTTTTTTACGCTGCACTTCGCTTTCGCTAGCTTTTTACACCGCTAGCCCCCCCAACCGGGCATACCTCATGCTTTTTCAACTTGTACCCTCCCTGACGAGGGTTTTGCACATAGAAAGCCCACCCCGACGATTTTCCTTTTATGTTGTAGTGTCCTCTGGTAAAACGACCATAACTTTTGATTCGAGAAGAGTTACGAGGCCTTCCAACTATAAAATTGAAGCTCTCAACGAGCTCTACAACTTTTATTCTTTAAGTATTGAGAAATAACGGGCGAATGAAGGTTGAAATTGGACTGGAAGTGACTGCTATGCAAATGGCCACCCAAAACAGTGAAGATCAACGTTCGTTGGTATAAATGTCATAACTCTTGCATCCGAACTCCGATCGGAATGATTCAAGATGTTCCAAAAAGCTAATAAGAAGCTCTACAATTTAATGCAAGTTCCAAGCCATGAACATGAAAGCCCAAATGATGTCCGGATTGCTTTTCTTTGCTTTTTCCTTGCTTTTTCATACCAATAGTCGCTCACACAGCTCCCAAACATATAATCTATAAAATGAACACAAAATGCATGAAATGTAGCTAAGAAACATGAGATTAAGCAAATAATTCAAGTAATAGATACCAGATAAGTAGGTATAAAACCTACTTATCAAATACCCCCAAACTTAAACTGTTGCTTGTCCCCAAGCAACACAACAAAACAAAAATCCAATGCAATGCAATGAAATGCAACTAATCTATATGCCTACAAATCCAACAGTAATTATAGAATCAAATCTATTCAACCGGCCTCAGAGAAATCAAGCAAACACGACAATACTTCATATCAAAACCAATCAATAAATCCTATCCATCATCAAATCTCAAACTGTTATTACTGGTATAGTGTGTGTGTGCTCAACACCCCTACTAACTGATGCAAATTCAAATTCAATACATAACAAGTCTCTTAGAAGGCATCATACAGTGCAAACTCATAAAATTCACGAACAAGCTAAATCCAACTAAATTCAAAAATCCACCAAGCTCAAGAGTCCAATCCGGGATACTTATGATTTACTTTTTATTACGGGGGCTTTTTGCTCGTTTCCCATCTTATTATTTTTTTTATTTATTAATTTTTTTTACCATGACTGTGCAATATCTCATTCCATTAGGCTAACAGTTCTACCCCTTAGCGAGCTTTCGACCAACGACTCCTGAATCAGTAAAGACCTTTAGGCGCTTAGGTGTAAAGAAAATCCTTAGGCGCATTTCTTTCAGTAACAAAGGCCCCGAAACGAGACTAGGCATGTTATCTATTCATTTTTCTCATTTTTTTCTTTTTTTAAAGAAGCTTATACATCTCAAAATTTTCCTCTAAACTTAAGTTTTTGTCTAAATTTAGTCATTTTTGCCTGTTCATGTCTTTCATTCATCCAAACTAGTATTATCCTTAAGAAGTCCATTATGTATCAATTTAGACTAAATCAATCCACATAGTTTTTTTTAATGTGCCATCCTTATTATACCAGTTTCAAACAGAAAAAGATTCGATTCATAACAAGAAATCACATCAAAGCTCTAATAGTCAGTACTATACTTGTCTGCTCAATTCCAATCTCATCATTGGCCAAAATAGACTGTAACTATCAAATAGCTGGAATCATGAAGATGAACATAGTAACTAACTAATATATATATTTTTGAATTTTTTTATAGACATAAATAAAAACTATTTACAACTACTCTACTATGTAAACTATTATGCACTTACACTACATGGAAGCAAACGTATAATAAACCTAAACTAAACAAAAATGACAACTTATGCAAAACCAAACTAATTAACTCCCCCAAACTTAACAATTACAATATCTTCATTGTAAAATAAAGCATTAAGTGGACGAGAATTTCTCTGTAATCATTTAAGTTTGTGGTGATGGTGGCATGGCACAAATACTGAAAACTCCTCCACATCGGAATTTGAAGGAGGATACTGTGTCATGGGCTCAGGCTGGTGACTTACCTTTCCATAATCTTTTGCCTATCCATTGAACCTCCAATACTTGCAAAAAAGAGAGATAACATGGATTAGAATAGCACTTTGGATTATAAGAGAACTTAATAAGAAAAATAATTCCTATCTACTAAATAAACTAACAAGGTAAGTAAGTATAAAAATTCTTAGGTTGCCTCCCAGTCAGCGCTTGATTTATAGTCTTTCAGCCTGACTTTGTCTGGTCAATGCTATCCAATTTCTCTTTGATAATTGAGGAACCCTCCCTCCATTAGAAATAATGTAACTTTTGGAAAGTTCCCCATAGTGATAACCATTGCATCAAAGTCACCTAGCATGTTTTGTTTAGATAAGATCACATTCAAGAATGTCCAACATCTAGGTCTTTCCTCCATTGTGACTATCATCACATTCTGGCATTAAGGCTTTTCCACCACAACTGGTTCTTCATCTTTCTCATCCCACTCCTCGCACCATAGCGTCGAAGTTGTACTCGCTCTTACGTCACTAGGAGCTTTGCCGACGATATGACTATCAATCGGACAAGGTTTTGTAAATCTAATCAGATTCTTGAATTTTGGTGGAGAAGACACTTGAGGCATAAATAACATCAGCTCATCATCGTTGGTTCTCACAGTTAGTTCTTCACCAACCTTGTTTTCATTATCCCCACGTGTCTCCTCTATTTCAACGTCTTGTGGCTCATCCAGTTATATATTTAGTTCGGGCACTTCATCAATCTTGGAATCTTCGTCATAACACCATTTGGTTTGAGGACAGTTGTTCAAGGCTTTGAGCATTTAATCCATTTGGTTCTACAGATTCTGAATTGACCGCTCTTGATTAATCCTCCTCTCCTCATTTGATGCTACGAACTTGGACAACAATTCCACCACCCCTGAATTATTTGTCTCAGTTTTGGAATCCATGTATTGAGGACCATGAGTTGAAGTGGTGATGAGTTGTTCCATCTGGTGCTGAAAATTGTGGCTCGATATTTCTTGACTCATCATCCTCTCCTCTTGGTTTGCTATGAGCTTCGACAAAAATTCCTTCAAATTTGACTATTCTTCTTGTGGCAATGGAGGTGGACATGAGAATTTTGGTATGTATGTTGAATTTGGAGCATAGTATTGGTTTTGATAGTTATAGCTCCATGAAGAATCCGAGTGATACCCCCAAACTTGATGATTATTAACATATGCATATTGTTTGAGGTAATTACCACCATACTGTACTGGCACTACTATAAAACAGTAAATAGATAACGCAAAAAAAATATTGTGATTTCAGTCAGAAAAACATCGCGGTTAAGAGTGTTATCTATTTGACACCCTTACACAACGTTTTTAAAACGGTGTAGTTAAGCACATTACACAACATTTTTAAGAAAAAAACGTTGTAAATTTATTTTTCATAAATTAGCAGATGCTTAAAAACGTTGTAGAAGATATTATTCCACAACGTTTTCTGGATAAAAACGTTGTAGTTTAATATATCAGACAACGTTTTTAACCAATTTATACAACATTTTTAAAATGTTGTAGATAAAGAATAAAAAAAATTGTGATTCACCTATATTACCAATGCACCTGCAATATGCTAATGCCATGATATATAGCTAAAAGGTCAAAATTCTCATTTAAATTTAAAGCCAAAATGTATCAACCATTCAAAATACATCCCAATAATATTATTCGTTTACAGTTTCAAATTACTATATCCACAAAATATACCAAACTATCTATAATTATAAGTTGTGGAGCACTACCTAAGCTGTCGATCTTGGTCAAGAGCTCAGCAAACTTGACAGCAATGTGAGAGGTGTGACAATCAAGAACTGGGGCTATCTGCTATAAAGTTGTGGAATGAGCAAGATAGTTTAAATGTGCGAGGCAATACATCTCTAGTTATTTTACTGCTGTGAGAGAGGCTTTCATACCCAACCCATAGGCTTCCATTCAGAGGTGAGCGACCGGAGTTTCTGCTGCAAATCCGCAGACACAGAGGCACACCGATCCAGGTGGTCACGCAAGATGGCAGAGCTCAATACCTCATCACTCAAGAATTTGATAAGGAAAATTCTATGCATCAAGGACTTAGTCATACATAAGCAGGGAACAAGTGTGGCAAATCAAATTCTGTGATAATTACAGATAGAACAGACAAAAAAAATTTCACAAGTTACTAAGGTACTACCGACATTTGCAACTGTAATAAAAATTTAACTATATAGGTTAGCAGTCACAATTGTTTACCCAAGCTCTACTCGGAAGCATACCACTTTTTCTGGAAATGAGGTGGAGGTTATCCTTATGGGAAAGTACAAGCATCTATGGTCATAATTAAAAGATGTGTTTACTCCATCCCCTAGAACACAGAAAGGTACAACAATGAAATCTACTGTAAATGGTACAATAGCTAATTGCAAACTTAATGGAGGGAGTTGACATACACAAGAACAGAGTGCCTAACAGTATTTGTTCAATACCACAAACTGAATTCACAGCATTCTCACAAGTCTCTTTTCATTCCACAACAAAATACTTCGACTAATGAAAATCAAGACAACCACCAAATTAACTTACACAAAAACATCACAAGATATGGTCTGATCTTTTATTTTGGAACCAAGGTAATACATAAATAGCATATAGATGCCTAAGAATTTAAGATGGAGCGTACACAATAATGGGGGTCCTAACCTGATGCATCCCATCGTCCCAGATCAAAGAGGCACATACAATTGGATACTCTTCACCGTCCAACTTTGTCCGGACACCCACCTGGAAAGACTTCGTCTCGCCCACAGTGTTAAAATCATGAGCTGGTTTTTTGAGTCCTGAACAGGTTATTTTCATGTTCCCAGTGACAAGAATTTAATGTAATCGAGCTCATTTGCATCGTACACTAAACCCGGATCAACAGCTTTCTTAAAGTCAATATTTCCAGAACCATATGCAAATTCAGCTTCGGGGTTCAAGGTAGCATTCATAGGAGAAGCTGTAAAAAAAAAGGGGAAAAAATCAAATTAGAAAGATATGAACAATTATTACATTTCAGTACTAATTATTTTCATAAAAATTAAAGAATACTTGAAGTATGCCGACAAACCTCAGTATTCTATTTTTTCTTTCGGTAAAAAGTTGTGTTGTAATAGTTTGATGGAGGGGCTTATATATCTATCTAAATTCAAGTTTCAATGCTTAGTAGAGTGTATATGTGAATAAATCAGTAGTCCCACAAAAAAAACAACAACTAACAATTTCAGATTGACAGGCTTCTGAAACAAAAAAATAACAAAACAAAACAAAAAGGGTAGGCATCAGTTATAGCTTAGATGATTAACATGTAAATTTAAGTAAAGAATCAGGTCACTTAAGGCTGCTCATACATGTTGCAGACATAAGAATGCAAAATGCACGAACCATTGACAAGGCAACACTTATCTAGATGACCACCCATAGACTCTAAAGCATATTGATCAAATGTTTCACATTAGGTTTGGCAGTTTTGTCTCACCAAGACAAGCACATAAACATCTTGGAATTTACTGACTAAAATGGATGCAAATAATTATCTTGGAATTAACTAGTTGAAAACAGACCACGAGTAGCTAGTTATAAAAGAAAGTTTGAACAAAATATAACAGTGTGAAATAAAACAACAACAAAAATCAAACATTATCCCAAACAACACATTGTCTGCCACCCATTAACTATTCGATTTTAGCTAGTTATAATGGTGGAATTAATTAGGTTTTTCATTGTTCAAGACGCAACTTAACTTCACTTGATTTAAAACAACACATTGTCTGCCACCCATTAACTCTAACTCAACAACACCAACCATATATCCCAAACTTATTCAGGAAGAAAAGATTACCGTATTCAAAACAATACAAATCTAAAAGATGACAGTAGAATACCATGAGCATGAAGCGAATGTGTTCCACTGGCATTATTGGCCAGTCTTCCAATCGAGGCACATGCGTCATTCCAAATACATACCTGTAAAATACAATAAAATCTCTATGGGCAAGTTACACATTAGTGAAGCTTCATTATTTTTTATTACTTAGCACTCTATAAATTAGTGATAGGATGGTTGGAACTACCCACGAAAGAAAAGGATGAGAGTTCAAATGAAAGTAACTAACGGCTAGATTAGTGTCGAATGTCAAGGTCACATTAAAGATGCAAAACTGAAAAGTATACCCTTCATAGAAAATTTATGTGAACAGAATAGGATATACTTACCAAAGAACAACATCAGTTTCTTCCAGGGACCGGTTCTGCTGAACCCAAGTTGCCAATCCCTCTCCAACACGTGGATTCTGATTCAGAAACTCTCCTCCTAGAAACATCTCATCACGTGCATAAGGTGTGACCCAAATATTATGCTTCAAAAAAGCAGCCCGTCTCAGGACTTTTGCCTCGGCACCAGCTAATGGTAAACAATTGGAACCTGGTAGTAACTTGTAACCAGTTAGCTGCCCAGTTCGGTTGACGGTTCTTGTGTTTCTGATCTGAATAGTGAACAACATATATGAGTAGCATTATAAATATATACTACAAGGGGAACATGCACAAAAACACAAACATACAAGACGTAAAACAGAGTCAAAATTTAAAAAAGGGGGTAAGAAGTCTTACAACCCAATGTGGGGCAGATAAGGAATTACAATCACACATTGCTTCTAGTTCAGATCTTAGCAGTTTCTCTTCAGCGTAGAATGCATTGTTGTGAACATTGTTTTCCCCTGGTTCTTCAACTTTCACATCCACCTCAAAAACCTATAGACAACATTGTTATTCTGAAGAAATGAGGGCCTATTGTGTTAATTGGGTGAAGCGAATACGCTCACGGCCCTAAAATCGTGAGTCTCCAGTCTAGAACAACAACAAAAATAAAACATTATGTAAACAGACAAAATCAACAGTTCAATACCATCAAAATCAACACTCAAACCCAATCAATAAGAAGTACAATTAGAAAAAAATCAAAGCGTGTAAGCAAAATTGAGCAATAGACAAAATCGAACAAAACAAGTCAGAAAAACAATTTTTTGTTAAAGAAAAGTGTAAGACGATAAGAAAACCCTAGATCCATTGTAAGAAAAAGCAAGATTCGACCTTGATAGAGAATGAACCGCCATGAGGACGAAGAACTGGAAGATCAGAAGAGCCGAAAGCGTATGAAGAGAAAGAATCGACGCGAGAGCCAATGATTCTACCACCTTGGGAGCCACGTATTATCGATCCTTCTTCCCTTTGAACTGGTTGACGACCGATACTACCACCTCTGGTTTTGGCCATTTGAACAGGAGAGAGAAAGTTAATCGCGTTAATAAACCCTAGTTTTCGTTTTCGTGTAGCATGTTCAGGAGTAGAGAGAAAGAAGTCTGAGATGGAATATGTTTTTAGAGAGAAAGATTTTTAATTTCAAGTTTTGCGATTTATTTTGACCTCCGTGTTCTTGATACAGATGACGTTTTTTTTTTAAAAACATTATCTATTTAAAATAAAAAATTACCCAAATAAAATAGATAACGTTTTTTCATATATATTTACAACGCTTTTTATAAAAACGTTGTGGTTTAAGTGTTGTTTATTTACTACTTTGTACTAGTGCGGCCCAAGACTGATGATACATTGATGACTTGGATGATTACCAGCACAATATTTACAAACTAGTTCTATCCTCCGAATACGTTGGGCTGCAACAACATCCAACCTCCTCGAAATTGTCTCAAGTCGTGTAACAGAATGCAAAAAATGCATTGAGTCCATCAATTCATGTGTCCCTTGGTGGAGTCATATTTGTATATGGCCATTAATAATTGCATCCGACCATGGTACCTGAAACGAGAGAGAGAAATAAGAAGATAATAAAATATAAGAAAATAAAGAAAGAAAAAAATGTTTAAATTAAGACTAATTTAATTGAAAATAATATTGGCAAAAAAATATTAAACTAATTCTCCGGCAACGGCACCAAAAACTTGTTGGGTAATTTCTATATACGCACAACACGCAAGTATACATGGTCAACAAGTAATACAGTAGTAAGTAGAGTATCGTTCCCACAGAGAATTAGTTAACAAGAATTACCAAGTACTAACCTATAACCAATTTAATCTTATTTAAACAAATGATTTAATATTTTAATTTAAAATAATTAATTAAACTATTACTAACTATCCCTAGAATGAAACAAGATAATGAAGACTCGAGATTACAATTTCACTTATTGTTTCATTTAAGTTAACACACTTCCTGTTAAGCCAAGTTATTTATACTGGATTGTTAATAAAGAACACGAAAGTAAAATATGGCCATCTCTCAACGCACCATACTCATATCAAATCAAGTCCACATATGATAAAATCAAATTGAACACCCTAATTAACTAACCCACTATATCTCTATGTGAATTATAATTAAAAAGAGTTTAAGTACAAGTTCTTATTAGACTACATGCAATGCCTCGGTATATCTCTATCCTAAGCACAAATCATGAATTCCAACTCCATGTAGAATAAATAAATACTTGTTATTATGATCAGATCTAAACCCATAATCCGTCTCTAGAGTTCATATAGATTATCACAGTAATTTTTAGCTAAGCAATTAAGCAATTAAGGGCAAACCATAATAAACAATCCAAATATAGCTAATAAGACTAATAAAGAAGCATATCAAAGTAAACTACACAATAAGATCCATAGTAATCTCAAAACAGAGTTCAATTCATAACGGAACTAGAATCCATCATCCACAATTGATTAAGCATTAAAAGATACAAATAGATAAGAAAAGAAATTAGAATTAAGATAAACAAGTCTGTATTCTCTTGCTTCCAATCTGTTTCTGCAATGATGATCAACAGCTTCAATCTTCAGTTCTAATCTAATCTAGGGTTCCTAATCTACTATAATCTAATCTAGGGTTCCTAATCTACTATAATCTAATCTCATGGAATCTTCTTCCAATCCTTGCAATTCTCCTCCTTTTATATGCCTCTTTATATGTCTTTAAGTCCTCTTAGAAGTCCTTGAATCAATCAGCTTGAACCAATCATTCTTGAACTCAAATACTGACAAAATTCGCTTTTCTACGCTGCATTCTCGCCCTTGGTGGCTTTTTTTTACAATCGCTAGGCCCCTGGGTTAGCATACCTACTATTTTTCAGCTTGTGCCTCGCTTCGATCGGGGTTTTCATGATAGAAAGCCCGCCCCGACGGGGGTCCTTTTTCTGCTGCAATGTCCTCTGGTAAAACGGCAATAACGTTTGATCCGGGAGGAGTTACGAGGCCTTCCACCTATCAAATCGAAGCTCTCGACGAGTTCTACAACTTTCATTATTTGATTATTGAGAAATAACGGATGGATGAGGGTCAAAATTGGACTTGAATTACTGCTATGCAAATGGCCACCCAAAACAGTGAAGATCAACGTCCGTTGGTACAAATGTCATAACTCTTGCATCCGAACTCCGATTGGAATGATTCAAGATGTTCTGAAAAGCTAATAAGAAGCTATACAACATAAACTAAGTTCCAAGCCAAGAAGATGAAATGAACATAAAAGCCCAAATGATGTCCGGATTGCTTTTCCTTGCGTTTTCCTTTCTCTTCCTTGTTTTTTCATACCAATAGTCGCTCACACAGCTCCCAAACATATAACCTACAAAATGAACACAAAATGCATTAAAAGTAGCTAAGAAACATGAGATTAAGCAAATAATTCAAGTAATAGATACCAGATAAGTAGGTATAAAACCTACTTATCAGAATGTAAACGATCCTCGTGAATTATATTCACGTCGGGCGAACGTTCTAAGTATACATTGGTTGTATAACTTAGACACTGACAAAGGTAGTAAGTAAGGTATGAATTACCAAGAAAGACGTAACAAACGGTAATAAGATTAATGAATGTCTGAATGTGAGTCGGATAGAGAATGTTAGAATGAAATGTAAGTGTTAAACACTTTAGCCGACGTGAGGGTTGAGTGTACGCAAATATTAAACGGGCAGAACCTACACCCTGTGTATGGTTTGACCATAAGGTAATGAATAGTGATGATTAAACCTATGAATGGTGAAGAACTGAATTAAAGACAAGGACGTATATCGTTAAGAAGCGAAGTAATGATAATAACTTGGATGACGTTCCGAGTCGAGTGAATTGGACGTTGTAAGATAAGAATAAGGTAACGTAAAATGCTTAACGCTATGAATGCGTAGAATTAACATTGAATAATCGTTCTGAGTATACAAAAGACTGTATGACTTAGACGATAATGAATTAATCTTGAGGTATGGCATTTAGTTGCCAGAAAGCCATAAGGAATAAGAAATTAACTTAACGAACGTTATTGTTTTAATGGTTCAAATAAGTTAAGATAACTTTAGGTTGTGGTACAATCGTAACCTTTGATGGTTGACATATGGGAGCTGGGCTAAACAATTCTTTCAGAGAGCGGAGGTATATACAAAACTGGCAACCGATTTAACACACTATGAAAGACAGTGTAGATGAGACGAGAACTTATTTGTTGGTTGTTTGTGGGAAACCACTCAGAGTACCATATGGACTACTAGCAGAGACAAGATGTGAGCTGAGTCCTAAAAGAGTTATAGGAAGAAGATAAGAATGTAAATCATCAAAGATGATGATCGTATGAGTTAAGACATCTCCGTATGTCATGAAGCCGTAAACCGGTAAAGAAAGTTGGTCGCGTAAACTTAGTTTGTAAGAACGCGAACCCTAAGAAATAAAGTGAAGTAAACCAATACGTAAAGTCAAGTATATGACTAGTTGGTGTATGTGTTATATAGGGATTGGAATAAGCAGTTCAACGTAAACTATAAGTTGTAGCTATGCGTAAGGCGAGTTTCCTAACTTCATTCATATTTTAAATGAATGCTAGTTTCTTAAACTTTCTTAGATGTTGAACTTGAGAAGTTTTGTCTATGCGCAAATGTGTGATATTTGTACAAGGTGGTAGAATGTATGAGGCCTTGTGCCACAATTTTAACACTTCGGTGTTTCTATGAGATGGACTATTTTGTGATTAAACTGGTCAATATGAGAATGTTCTATTTATACATGAACTGTTATTGTTAAGTCTGTGCTAATGATTCTATCCAGACAGGATGTGTATGAAAAAAAGGTAGAAGAATGAAAGTATTTCAAAGTGAATGTGATTAATGTTTTAAAATGATAGGAATTAGAATTATTCCTATTATTCAAGCAGCTTCATAACCTTTGTTCGGTTATTGAAGTCTTAAAAGAATGTTTAAATTCTTGATGTTATTTATTCAACTACTATGACTTACTGAGCAATTGGATGCTCACACTTGCTTTAAATAAAAACATTTTCAGTGAACGATGTTAGAAAGAATTTAAGGATCCCGTAAAGATAAAGCTGATCGGTATCCTGACGTAGTGCCATTCAGTATATGAATGAGCGTGAAGATCAAGCCAAGACTTGTAATGTAGAATAGTTTAATTAAACTAAAGACTAGTTTAAGGAACTGTTATGTATCCTTGGTAGCGGATAAAAGTCACTCTTGTAAGATGTAAAGAATAATGTAATTATCATTATTTGTAATGAACGAGGTTATAAGGTATTAGAACATGGAATTTGAGAATGTATGTTTTTATATTTAGCTATATAATGATGTATGTTTGGCAAAATATGGGACCGTGACGTACGGAATCCGGGTGTGAAGATAAACCAGATTTTGGGGCGTTACAACTTTGTTGTCAGAATGACTGATTAAGGGTGATAGGGAGCCCTAAGAGGTTCGTACAATCTGAGTATGGTTGGTATTGGGAAAGTCATACCATTGATTTCTATTGTAGAACTTGGGTATGATCGTGGGGATGAAGTGTATGATCATAACATTGAGTTACAAGATAAGTTAGAGGAGTTAGAAGGATAAGCCGTAAAGCACCAAGCCACGCTAGCGCAAAAAGATGTCGCAACTCAAGACTTTACCGTAGGATTTGCAGATGTAGAGCAGAGACTATCTCAGTCAGAATAGTAAAGAGGATAGTTATTAGCTAGGAACGAGATTGCGCAAGAATGACTTGGGAAAGGAGTCAAAAGAGCGGGCGAGAGCTGAAGATGCTTGGGTGAAGGCTTCTAAACGCATAGATCGTGTTGAAGACAAGTCAAAGAGGGCCAAGCGAATGATGAAACTTAGAATCTAGTCTTCCACTTTCCTGGGCAAGTTAAAGGTTGTCTGTGGTACACAATGAATCGTAGGATGATGATTTTTATCATGGATCAAGAGCGCAATAAAGCTGTACAATGTGGAATGTTCTTGTAGATTGCGGGAAAAAAAATAAGATGATATATAAATCATGATGAAAATTAATAAGATTTAAATCCTGACTTTTGAAATAAATAGTGGGATATGATGAAGTAATCCTGAAATTTTATTATTACAGGATAAATGATATAAATAACAATGAGGCTATTTTGTTATGTTGTAAAGTAATAAATAAATAAAGTATTATTATTTATTAAGATATATCATTTGTTGTTTAAAAGTGGTTGAGATAAGCTTAAAAGTTTTAATGCGTGAAGGAACGATGATCTAATAGTGCAAGTTTTAAATAGTAAGATGCTGCCTAGAAGAAGACAGCAGTGTCAGCAGACCTCCGAGGAATATACATATAATAATGAAGCTGATGCAAATCTAGTGTCGCGGTTGGTGAATTTGCTGGTGAGAGCACTAGCAAATCAACTGAATTCTTGGCTGTATAATCAAATCTCAATGTTCCAACCGAATTCGTTTACTACAGGGCTGGAGAGGACAATTGTTGTAGAAGGAGGAAGAAATGTACTGACATACAATCAAGAACATAGGGGAAAAAAATACTGAAGATGATAAGGCGGGTGATAGTGATACCAGTAAATGCTCAGAAAAGAAAGTGGAACTGTGACTCCCCCAAAATAGGTATACATCACCCATCTTGAGTCGCCAAATACATGGTACTGAATACAAATACAAACTTAATTATACAACATGAGCTGAGAGTTTTAACACGAATATTATCTTCTAGACAATATCCACACTAAATGGAGTCCTCATTATAATTATTATCACACTATTTCATAGAATAGTGAGGACTACTAATGCAAACATCTTGACTGTCACTCCATTCCCCTACTCGTTCCAGCTATATTCTCATTTCCTAAAGAGAACAATGAAAGAAAAGGGTGAGCTCAACCAGCCAGTAAGAAATATTATGACTAAGATAATGCAGAATAAATTATCCTTAGCCTTTAACAGTATAACAACTGATAGAATATAATAGACAACAAGTTTTAGATCAACAACTACAGCGGAATAAGCAATCCATTAGAAGAGTTAAGTAGAGCATACAATCTACTATCTTCTATGATTTAAAAGTTTATCATCAATTTCATCCCTGTAATACCCATCAACAGTTCTTTATTATACCAAGACAAATAGAACTTTCATCACCTGTCTTCACCTGAACCACCAAAGATGTTAGTTAAATTCACATTTCATGTTTATAATAATGTGAATGAACAATTTCTCCTTGCCACAAAGGCTTAATAGAACATTTACTCAATATCCTTACCCCAAAGGCTAAAGATATTCAAATGTAATAACAATGATCATACCAATCAGTTGTGTATCTTTGCACTACTGGCCAAAGATATTCAACTATAAAACAATGGTCATGATCATACCAATCAATCTGTTCGTTAGTGCACTACTACCAAAGACATTCAATCTGTTAACTAATGGTCATGATCCCCGCTAATCACATCATCGAATTATCCTCGCACTATGCACCAAGGATATTCGTTAGTATCACCAGTGGTCATGATCATGTCATACACATGTCCATCTTTGCACTACGGGCCAAAGCTATCAAACAACGGATCATCTTTGCAATACAGGCCAAAGATATTCAACAACAGATCATTTTTACACTACAGGACAAATGCATACAACTGTAAAACCAATAACCAACAGTCCATCTATGCACTACGGGCCAAAGATGACTTTTAACACAATATAAACATGAGGATCATGACAATGATATAAGGAATCAATCAAATGAGATCAAGGATAAATATTAAATATTTATAATTCAATTTATCTAGAGTTTAAAAATATCTAAATTGTCAACATGATCACCAATTGTGGAGTAAAATTCAAGAATAATATTCATGTATCACAAATAACTTGGACAGAAAAGAAATATATTTTTTGGGTGAATAGTACCCCACGAATAGTACCCTGTGAATAGTACTTCGGGAATAATAACTCATGAATAGTACCCCGACATGAAAAGTATCCCAAATACCCGAGTGAATAATACTAGTGTGAATAGTAACCATGTGAATAGTAATCCGTGAATAGTAACTCATGAATAGTACTCCGGCATGAAAAGTGCCCCGAATACCCGAGTGAATAATATTTGAGTGAATAGTAACGGGATGAATAGTACCCATACATAGTAACTCATGAATAGTATTCCGGCATGAAAAGATCAATAATTATCAAAAAAGCTCATAATAATATCTCCATGAAAAGATACTGGATGAAGCACAAATATCAAAAATATTCTACTAATTTCATGGAGTATAGAAGTAATACTTTAACAGAATGAGTGTATAATCAGGAATACGAGACGAAATAATATTACTCACATACTACAAAGTATGGAAGAAAATATTATTCCTTTTGAATATTGAACAAAAATAATATCCCTTACAACTGTTGAACGAAAATAATATTCCAACGAATATTTAACGAAGATAATATTCCTATGAATATTGAACGAAGATAATATTCATACGAATACGAAAAAATAATATCTCTTCAGAATATGAAATAAATAATACCCCTTACCTCAGAAGAAGACTGGATACTGAAATAGTGAAGTAGCAGACTTCGCTTCTTCTTTATCTCTATAGCTTCTCTCTCTACAGCTTCTATCTCTATAATTGCTCTCGCAAGACTTAGTGAATTGGTGAGAATGAAAGAAGAATGAGCTCCTACTTATAAGAAAATATAGTTTCGATAATTGCACGTTTTGGGGCTTGAAATATTACAGTACAATACCTTCATCTTTTCCTTTATTTTTAATTTAGTCTTGCAAGTATTATCAAACTTGCACCACCTCCCCTAATAGTACATCATGTGAATTAATAGTACATTCATGTGAATCAATAGTTCTATACATGTGAAAAACATAATTACAGTATAGTATCTTCATCTATACCTCCATTTTTAATTTAGTCATGCAAGTATTATCAATCTTGCACCACCTCTTCTAATAGTACATACATGTGAATCAATAGTACATACATGTGAACACATAGTTATAAGCATGTGAATTAATAGCAATTAATTACTTATTTATCCGATTAATTACCCGATTGGTCAATATAACTTCCAGACATCAATTATTATCGAAATAAATGTCGATTTCCACTAACACTAATAATCCCAACACAATGGAACTATCAATTTCATCTTTAATCAACACGAACGTATTCATCATTAATATTATAACTCACAATATTTAACAACCGTGTCGCTCCTGTGAAAGAGGGGGCTTTCGATAAAGATTTCTCCTTATCATGCCAGAATTAGGTGACCCAAACCTCCTCGATGTAACTTCTAGACATTGTCAATATTGCAAATAATAATATGAATAACTTTGTTGTCTCAATTATTGATTTAATAATATAAATATTATGCAGATGATAATTGTGACAATAATTGAATCAATAATATGAGAGATATGATGCAGCAATTACTGTAGCAATAATTGAGTATAACTGAGTGACTTCTCATGTAAGCATCAATAAGCAATACCGTGTGCTACTATGCAACCACGCGTTTTACTATACTTTTATCATAGATTATTTTATGACAACTTGTTTTCTTTGAAAAATTTTCACATATCACCCTTAACTTTAACCTTTTATCAATTTAACCATTTACTAAATAGAATAATTATAAGAAAATTGAATACTTTCATTTCATAAAATTCGGGGTCTTACAGGAACGATAATATTACCGCTATAAATCAGCAAGGGAATGAGAAGAAGAATGTGGTGGCGTGCAGCAACTGCAGAAAAAGACATGCGGGTGTTTTTTTTAAGGGAAAGGGGGTGTGCTTTAATTATGGCTTGAAGGGCCACATTGCACCAAAATTTCCAAGCCCGAGGAAGGGAGTCTACTTTATGTGTGAATCAAAAGAGCACTTGGCTCGAGGTTGCCCAAAGAGAGCAAAGAGGAGAAGAAAAAAAGTATAAGTGGAGACAACAATAGTGGCCACTAGCTATCAGAGAGACAAAATACTAATTAACCAACCAAACCTACATTAGACGTGACGGTGGATGTAATGCAAGGTACTATTTTGATCAATGATATAAATGATTGCATTTTATTTGATTCAGGTGTTATTTGTTAATTTATGTTTAATGAATTTGCTTAGAATTAGATTCTCTTAGGGAAGAGTTAGATTATTCCCTATGTGACGCCCCAAAAATAGGTCCACACAACCCATTCTGAGTCGCCAAATACATGGTACATAAATCAAATACAAACTTCATTTATACAACTATTAATTATCATGTAAAATACGACAAAACATACGATGTGAGTTTTAATATAAATATTGTCTAGTAGACAATATCCAAACTCAAATAAAATCCTCATTACAATTATTGTTACAATATTTTACAAAATAGTGAGGATTACTAAAATAACCATCTTGGACCATTATTCCACTCCCCGACTAGTCTCATCTACATTCTCGCCTCCTGAGAAGAACGATGGAACCAAAAGGAAAAGGGCAAGCTCAACTAGCCCAGTAAAGAATATTATGACTAAGATAATGTAGAACAAATTATCCTTATTTCCCAATAGGGAAAAATCTGATAGAATACAATAGACAACAAGTTTTAGATCAACAACTGCAGTGAAAAAAACAATCCATTAGAAGAGTCAAGTAGAACATGATATCTACTATCTTCTATGATTTAAAAGTCCATCATCAATATTTTATCTATGCAACACCAATCAATAACTATTTCAAATCAACTAATTAGCCATGCACTACGGGCCAAGGATATTCGTTTGTATCACCAGTGGTCATGATCTTGCCAAACAACTGTTCATCTATGCACTACGGGCCAAAGGGTACTTTCACCACATCATTTGTTTGTAACATTACAGGTCATGATTATGCCAATACAAAATTCCTGGTCATAATCATACCAATCAATAGTCCATCTATGCACTATGGGCCAAAGATGACTTTCACCACAATATAAGCATGATGATGATGAAAATGATATAAAGAATCAATCAAATGAGATCAAGGATATATATTAGAGATTTATAATTCAATTTATCCAGAGTTCAAGAATCTCCAAATTGTCAACATGATAATTAATTGTAGAGAAAAATTCATGAATGATATTCATGTAAAAATAATTTGGACAGAAAAGAAACCAATTTTGTCATGAATACCCTATGAATAGTACCCTGAGTGAATATTACCCCATGAATGGTTCCCCGAGTGAATTGTACCTGAGTGAATAGTACCCCATAAATAGTACCCTGAATGAAAATATTGAAATTTTATAAGAAAGTACAGACCAATATTCCAATGAAACGATACTAGATGAAGTGCAAAACTCAAGGATATTTTACAAATTTCAGGAATTATAAAAGCAATATTTACCATAGTAAGTTTAGATTTAGGAATATGAAAAGAAATAATATATGAAACTGCAAATGGATTTTCACCTGTCATGCGGTAATCCGCGTAGATAAATCTTTTCCATAAATAAAGAATGAGTGCGAAGGGTTATTCACTATGCATGCAGTAATCCGCGTACACAGGTTATTCCCATAGATTAAAGAATGAATACGAATGATTATTCACCATGCATGCAGTAATCTGCATAGACATGTTACTCCCGCAGATTAATAAAGAATGAATGCAAAGGGTTATTGTTGGTTGATTTCACAATCAAAGCAAACGTGCAAGTATACACGATCAACAAGTAATATAGTGATAAATTAGAGTATCGATCCCTCAGAGAATTCCAATTAATAAATTCCAACTACTAGTAATCAGATCAATTCAATTTTATTTAAACAACCAAAATTGTGATTTTTAAAACTAAGAAAATTAAATTTAATAAAGCAAGAAATTATTCTAACAGAAAACAAAGAACAAATTAAGAATTGTTTGAATGAAATTAAATGATAATTAAGACTCCAATTTCCCCAATTATGATTATTAAATCAATTATCCAATTATCCCAATTATTATGTCTACTGAATTGTTAACAGGAATTCTCAAATGCCAAAAGCCCTCTCTCGAGTGATCAATTGCCTTCTATTTAACCTAGATTAATTTTGCTATATCTCTATGCAAAATAATTGAATTAAACTCGTTACAATCCCAATTCCTTATGTGTTACATGCGGAAAATAGATATTCTCATTCTATTCACAAACCTAATTACTCACTGTGCAAATAACTAAGTCACATGTCACCAAGCCCAGTTCTAACCCTAGAATTCCTCTCTCGATTCCTCCTAGAGTAACACGGTAATTATTGGCCAGATAATTAATCAATAAATACAAGGCATGATGAACAATTCACTTCAACATAAATAATTGGAATAAATTAAATAATCAATTCATAACCATAAAAGGTTCCATTGGAATCTTAATAAAAGGAATTAGTTCATGACGGAAATAAAAATCACAATTAATTGATAAATCATCCTTAATGAGTTACACAATTTAAAAGAATAATGAAGAAGAAGAACTCCAAATTTTCAAGCCTTCAGACCGTTTCTTGCTCCTTGTTCCATCTCCAATTGTGTAGAATAGAGTCCCAATTCAATGTAAAGAATCACTTTATATTTACTTGCCCAATTCCACAAATCCTAGTCCAAATAGGCTTCCACTACACTCCAAAACAAAGTCAACCGCAAGTCAAAGTGGCCCACGGGATCCACGCATGCTGCTCAAGTCTCTGGGTCACCAAGACAATGGGCCCTACTACCGGTTTTTGCCTTTTGAGCAGCTTCCCCTATTTGGGGTGCAAAAACCAATTCTCTTGCCCTTTTTAGTCCCACAGCTTCCAAACGTTCCACATCTGCAAAACACATCATAAACACAATAAACAAATACTAAAATGACTCAAAAATACACAAATCTAAACTCGAAAGTATATCTAATTCATGGGTATATTACCCAATCATCGCTTATTCACCAAGCGCAGAATCCGCGTAGATAGGTTACTTCTCATAGATTAATAAAGAATGAATACGAAAAATAATATCCCTTACCTTAGTAGGAGATTGGATACTATAATAGTGAAGAAGCAAAATACTCTTCTTCTTTCTCTCTATAGTTTTAGTGAATTCGTAAGAAAGAATGAAGAAATGAGCATCTATTTATAGGAGAATGGACTAAATAGTAACTGATTCACGGACGGTCCAGATTGATTTACTATCAAAACGGACGGTTCATATTGATTTACTATTGAAACCTTAACCGACGGTCTATATTGATTTATTATTAAAACATCAACCGACGGTCCATATTGATTTACTATTAAAACCTCAACTGATGATCTAAAAAATTAGCACATCTCCCCATGAAATAATAAGCCAAACTAACAACAAATGCCCCATGACAAACCCCTCTATTTATATCAAAAATAAAATAAATATTTACCACAAATCACTTATCTTCAATAAACACATTTTTAATCTTTCAATAATTATTCATTATTAATATTATAACTCAAAATATTGACAACCAGATCGTTTCCAGCAAAGAAGGGGCTTTTCGATAAGGATTTTTCCTTATTGGCGCGCAATTAGATAACCGAAGCCCTTTCCTCGATAAAACTTTCTAAACATTGGCAATAATGCAAATAATAATATGAATAACTGTGTCGTCTTAATTATTTATTTAATAATATAAAATATTATGCAGATGATACTCTGATAATAATCGAATAATATGAGATACTATACAACAACTACTATTGCAATAATTAAATAAAACTGAGTGACTTCTTATGTGACACCCCCAATTCTGGGTACTTTATTCCCACAAGATTTGGTGTTCACTGTCTAAACATTCATTTCTAACTACCTAAATATAGTAAAATTTAACCAATAAACCTTCCCATTAAAGGGTTACATCATTAAGTCCAATAAAATCCCAGGTTGTCTAACCTTAAACATTCATCAAATGCGGAAAAGTAAATAATTACATCACAATATTTAAAATAAAGTCTGACAAAATGAAAGTCATTAAATTTTACAAGTCTTCAACACTTGTTCAATTTTCCTTTCCCTTTGCTAGTGGTAAATGATCATCCTAGTTCCCTTTGAAATCCATGATGCATGCTCTGAGCATATCTTCCAACGTCTAAATTGTTCGTTCACTTTGACCATCTTTTTGAGGATGGTGCACTATACTTATTCTCAATTGCGTTCCCATGCATTCTTGTAATCTCTTCCAGAAGTTTGACATGAATTACAGATCTCTGTCTGACACAATTGATACTGGAAATCCATATCTCAAAATGATCTCCTTGACGTACAACTTTGCCAACTGATCAAGATTGAATCTAATCTTTATTGGCAAAAAATGTGCTAATTTCATCAGTCTTTCCACTATCACCCAAATCACATTGTAACCTTTTGGAGTAGTTGGAAGACCTACCACAAAATCCATTATGATGTGCTCCAATTTCCATTCTGGTATTTCCAACGGTTGAAGTAATCCGCTTGGTCTCTGATGCTCGGCCTTGACTCTTTGACATGTCAAGCATTTTGCGACAAATTCTACAACATCTCTTTTCATATTCGCCCACCAATAATGTCGTCGTAAATCTTGATATATCTTCCTACTTCCCAGATGAATTGAATATCTTGAGTTATGAGCTTCAGTTAAGATTTTGTCTTTTATATCCGGTACTGCTGGAACCCAAATTCTTCCCTCAAACCTTAGTAGTCCTTTGGTATCGATCTTGTATTTCACTTCACAACCCTCACCCACTCTTTCTTTGATTTTCCCACGTTCTTCATCTTGTAGTTAAGTGTTCTTCACTTTGTCCACTAAAGTCAGATTAGCTTCCATCTGGAATAATCTTTCATTTGATTCATTTAGAAGTTTTATTTCCAACTCTAGCCTTGTCATTGCTGAGATAAGCTCCTCTTGAGCTGATAACAACATCAATTTCTCACAACCTTTTCTACTCAAGGCATCAGCAACTACATTTGCTTTACCCAGATGATAAAGATCTCATAATCATAATCTTTTATCAATTCTAGCGATCGCCTCGGACGCATGTTCAGCACGGGCATTGGCGTTTGAATCATCTCGTCTGACTTCTATTTAACTCCGAACTTAGCACATAATACGCAAATAAGAGACGGATGTGGTAACCCTCCAGTGGTACTTCCACGAGATGCTCGGAGGATAGATTGCAAAATGAGATGGCCCACATCAATTTTAAAACCTTTAATTATGGAGTATAAGACCGCCGCTTTCTCCTTGTCACATGACTCACATGGGTGTACGACATGAGTTTTGCGCAAATGAACACATACCATGCCTTCCCATATACGCCGAGATTCGTAAGTGGGAAAGTCATGCTTCCGCGTTCATGTACTATCCATGTGGTGCCCGTACCGACAAAGTTCACGTAATTATTTGCTCATAATCCCGCCCATCACTAACAAAACTAGCATACTCATCATTAAAACCCTCATCGGCGATTGATAACACTCATTGAAGTCCTCTTCGCCAATTTCCACCGCTTTTTCCCCTTACAAACATCGTATAGTGATCATGTTCAGCACGCTGGCATAAAATTCTTTCACCACTACAATTATCTTTGGATCGGGGATTTTGCTCGGTGAGTGTGAACCCGGTTCCTCTCGGCTATCATGATCGCTTATGTCGCCATCCTTTGATTGATCCGGTCTCAATCCACGCTCAGAACTAATGATCGAGTAGCCATGCAACAGATCTTTCTTGAGCCGCAAGGTCGACAAAACGGCTACCGTCAAATCTCGGAGGGGCGATCAAGGAACTGAGCCTTCGCCTCATTGACATTTTAAATCCATGTCGGCAATTCTTGGTAGATGATCGTGAGAGAGATGAGAGTTATTGAACTACCAAAGGACACTCTATGTGAAGTTAGCCCTAGAATTGTATTGGTAGCACTTACAATATTCGGTGTTGCCAATTTAGAGAGGAAGAGGCGTGTATGAGAGGGAGGGGTGGAAGTATGCTAATAAAAAGAAAAAATAAGAGTAACCGTTCAGCAGTTTGAATCTGTTTAGGACTCTGAACAGACCCACAGCGCCGGGGCGCTGGCCTGCAGATTATGATGGTGAGTCCTAGCGCCGGGGCGCTCCAATATAGTAGTTGTGCAGCGCCGAGGCGCGCTTGATCAGTGTCTGAGGATCATGCTTAGCGCCGGGGCGCTGGTATTGCCCTTAGAGACAGCGTCGGGCCTCTCGTAGTCAGTGGCTTCTGGGTTGGGCTAGCGCCGGGGCGCTGTGGGATAAGCAATGTGCAGCGCTGGGGCGCTGGGCTGCCGTGGCTCATGTTGTCTGCAACGTATAAGCTCAAGGATCTGCATGAAGAGAGACAATTTAGACTGCTTTCCCCATAACGTTGAAATCAATACTCACAATAACTAAAATAAGACAATATTAGACAACTAAGTAGAATGAAAATAAAATAAATAAACCAAAATAAAATAAAATTAAAATAAAAAAAAATGATTGGGTTGCCTCCCAATAAGCTCTTGGTTTATTGTCGTTTACCACTTTTTGGTATGCTCAATTTTCCACTTTGGCCTGGAGAGGTTCATGACCGTAGTTTGACATTCAATGGGTCCACTCCAGTAATGTTTGAGTCTTTGACCATTAACCTTGAATGGGCAATTTGAATTTGGTTTTTCGATATCGATGTTACCATGTGGTGCAACAGACATGACTGTAAAAGGACCTGACCAACATGATTTCAGTTTTCCAGGAAATAAACGCAATCTCGAGTTGAAAAGCAAGACTTGTTGGCCCGGTTCAAATGTTTTATCGAGAATTTTCTTATCATGCCAAGCTTTGACTTTCTCCTTGTAGATTTTTGCGTTTTCATAAGCGTTGAATCGGAATTCATCCATTTTGTTCAACTGCAGTAACCTTTTCTCACCTGCTGCTTGTTCATCAAAATTGAGCTTCTGAATGGCCCATTGTGCACTATGTTCTAGCTCGACTGGGAGGTGGCATGCCTTTCCGTAAACCATTCGATAGGGTGACATGCCGATCGGATTCTTGTATGATGTACGATATGCCCATAGAGCATCGTCAAGACGTAAAGACCAATCTTTTCGTGATGGATTGACCACCTTTTCCAGAATCCATTTGACCTCCCTGTTCGAGACCTCAGCTTGGCCATTGGTTTGGGGATGATACGCAGCTGCAATTTTATAACGAACCCCATATTTCACCAACAATTTTGTGAACTGCTTATTACAGAAATGCGTTCCCTCATCACTTATTATTGCTCGGGGAGTCCCGAATCGTATGAAGATATTCTTCTTTAAGAATCGAAGAACAACATTGGCATCATTTGTGGGTAAAGCTGCGGCTTCAACCCATTTGGAAACATAATCCACTGCCAACAAAATATACTGATTATTAAAAGATGAGGGGAACGGTCCCATGAAATCGATTCCCCAAACGTCGAATAGTTCTACCTCCAATATAGAATTGAGTGGCATTTCATTTCGCTTGGAGATATTACCTACTCGTTGGCATCTATCACATTTTAGCACATAGAGATACGCATCCTTGAATAACGAAGGCCAAGAAAACTCGATTGTAACACCTGGGTGCGCAGCTCGATCACCGGAATAATGACCTCCATAATTCGATGAGTGGCAATGACCCAATATACTATCCATCTCTTCATGTGGCACACAACGTCTAATCATTTGATCCGCGCAGGCTTTAAACAAGAACGGTTCATCCCAATAGTACTGCTTCACGTCATGGAGGAATTTCTTTCGTTGTTCATGAGTTCAGATCCGGTGGTAGTACTTTAGCAACCACATAGTTCACATAATCAGCATACCAAGGCAGTGTTGTGGTTACTCGTAGAAGTTGTTCGTCCGAAAATTTCTCATTAATCATTGCATTGTCCTTCCTCTCGCACCTCATCATTTTCCAACCGCGAGAGATGATCCGCTACTTGATTGCACCTTTCTATCCCGGATCTCCAAATCAAATTCTTGCAAAGAAGAATACCCACCAGATAACCTCGGTTTGGCATCCTTCTTCTCGATCAAATATTTGATTGCAGAATGATCCGTGTAGACAATGACCTTGGTCCCGATGAGATATGCTCTCGAATTTGTCGAAGGCAAACACAATCGCAAGTAATTCTTTTTGGTGGTTGTGTAGTTCAACCGAGCATCTGTCAACGCCTTTACTTGAGTAATAGATTGTGTGGAAAATTTTGTTGTGACGTTGACCCAAAATCGCTCCCCATCGCATAGTCAGCCAAGGCCACACATCAATTCAAATGGTAAAGACCAATCCAAGCGCCACAATGATCGAGAGCAGATACCAACTTCTTCTTTAAAATCAATGCCTCGATACATGATCGATCTATTTTGAAGGGCACGTCTTTCTCTAACAGGAACACACAAGGTTTTGAAATTTTGAAAAATCTTTAATGAAACGTCTGTAAAAACCCAAGATGTCTCAAGAAGCTCCGGATTCCCTTCACAGATGATGGAGGAGGTAATTTCTCAATAGTCTCAATCTTTGCTTTATCCACCTCTAATCTTGCTGCAGAAACCCTATGCCCGAGAATAATCCCTTCTTTCACCATAAAGTGACATTTTTCCCAATTAAGAACCAGATTAGTCTCCACGCATCGTTTCAATACTAACATTAGATTTTGCAGGCAAAGGTTAAAGCTATCACCAAACACAGAAAAATCGTCCATAAATACCTCCAGATTTTTTTCGACCATGTCGGAGAAGATCGCCATCATGCACCGCTGAAAGGTTGCTGGTGCATTGCATAAACCAAAAGACATTCGCCGAAATGCAAACATACCATATGGGCATGTGAATGTCATTTTCTCTTGATCCTCCGGTGCTATAGCAATTTGATTATATCCAGAATAACCATCCAAGAGACAATAGAACTGATGTCCCGCTAGCCTATCCAACATCTGATCAATGAATGGTAAGGGGAAGTGATCCTTGCGTGTGGCTTTATTTAGCTTGTGATAGTCCATGCATACTCTCCACCCTGTAACTATTTGAGTAGGGATGAGCTCATTAGCTTCATTCTTCACCATTGTCATACCCCCTTTCTTTGGTACGCATTGTACAGGACTTACCCATGAACTATCTGAGATCAGGTAAATAATGTCAGCATCCAACCACTTTATAATCTCATTTTTCACCACCTCCTTTATGATGGGGTTTAGCCTTCTTTGCATCTCGATGGTTCGTTTTGCCCCCTCTTCCATTAAGATTTTATGCATACAGAACGATGGGCTAATACCTCGAATATCCACTATAGTCCACCCAATTGCTGTTTTGAATTCTCGCAAGACCCGTAGCAGTTTTTCCTTTTGAATGGCTTTAATTCCAGCACCGGTGGCTCTTCTATTGATGGTTTAAACTTTTTACCTTCTGCTTCGGGCCTCTCTATGGTGTCGAAGGATTGAGTGCTTTTTCGAAAAACTGATGGTGTATCTAGCCATTTGACGTATTCGATATCTTCTTCAATAACATATTCGTTTGCCCCGAGCAAAATAGATTCAAGTGGGTCCTCCGAAAAAGTTGTGTTGAATTTATGATTCACCAATTCCTCCATGATATCAACCCGCATACATTCACCTTTTTCTTTTGGGTACGACATTGACTTGAAAATGTTAAAGGTGACCTGTTGATCTTCAACTCGCATTGTCAATTCACCTTTTTGAACATCAATCAATGTTCTGCCTGTCGCCAAAAATGGTCGCCCAAGAATGATAAGAATCTCACTGTCCACTTCACAATCTAGAATAAAGAAATCCGCAGAAAAGATAAATTTATCCACTTTTACTAACACATCTTCAACTATACCTCGTGGATATGTAATCGATCTATCCGCTAACTGCAAACTGATGTTTGTTGGTCGTGGAGCCTGAAGTCCAAACTGGCTGTAGACGGATACTGGCATTAGATTTATACTGGCCCCCAAATCACATAATGCTCATCCCAAAAACTGATTTCCAATCTCACACAGTATATTAAAGCTACTTGGATCCTTGAGCTTCGGCGGTAACTTATTCTGAATGATAGCACTGCATTCTTCCGTCAATGCTACTGTCTCGAATTCCCCCAATTTCCTCTTTTTTGACAAAACCTCCTTCATAAACTTCGTGATAACTCAAGATCTGCTCCAAGGCTTGGCGAATGGGATGTTGATGTGCAATTTCTTGAAGATATCCAAAATCGAGAACTCGCTTATCTAACTTGGATTTCTGAAATCTCTCATGGACACTGAGATGGGGGCATTGTATTGTTTGGTTCCGAATTTTTCTGTTGTGAGGTCTCCTTTTGATGCTTTTTGGTCTCCACCACTTTCTCTGTTTCAATTGATGCCTTGTCCTCCTTTTCCTATCCATGATCGACTCTTGTAGTTCTTTTCCACTTCAGAGATTTACTTACAATGTTCATCTCTTGCCCGGTTTTTTTTCTTGTTGCTCGGAAGTGTTCCAAGTGGTTTGGTTATTCAAAGCATGTGCCATTTGTCCCATTTGATTTTCCAGATTTTTGATTGATGCATTCGACTTTGTATACTCGGCTCCATTTGATTAAATCTCTTATCACTCTCCTCACTCCTTTTCTCGATTGTTTTAACAAATCTTTCCAAGGCTTCTTCCCAACTTGCTTTCCGTGACAAAGTTGTTGTGTCCGGTTTTTGAAACCCGGAATTGTTTTGTTTGTCTCTGTGCTTGTTCTGCAATTTGGTTGTTACTCCATGAAAACCTGTGGATGATTTCTCCACCCCGGATTATATGTATTTTGATTGGATAAGGCCGAGTAGACCGACTATAACTCCCCACATCTTGTGGCTCGCTTCAAAGATTGATGGCACATTGATCCGTAGTATGATCCTCAAAGACATATTTTTCACAAACCATCGCTACTGCTTTGAGTGGATTGTGGGATTTAATAATTCTATCTCGCTTCGCCATTGTGGTCACTTGTACTTGTAATGATGTTAACGCATCCACATCATACTTTCCCGCTGTTTTTGGAGGATTAGACCTCGTCATGGGCCACTGATAATTGTTGGTGGCATCGTCTCTAACAACTGAAATGCCTCCTCAAGATTTTTAGACATAATCGCTCCTCCTGCTGCTGCATCAATACTTGCCCTTGTGGATGCTTGTAAACCATTGCAAAATATCCCCAATTGAATCCACTGTGGAATTCCATGGTATGGGCACTTGCGGAGCATATCGTTAAACCTTTCTCACGCCTCATACAATGATTCCGAATTAAACTGTGCGAAGGTATGAATATCATTCCGTAGTTTTGCTTACTTTGCTGGTGGGAAAAACTTAGCTAGAAATTTTTGAGCTAAGTCGTCCCAAGTGTGGATTGAGTCAGGAGGCTGAGAGTATAACCAACTTCGTGCTTTGTTTTTCAAGATAAATGGAAACATCCGCAATCTTGTAGCATCTTCTGATACGTTGTTAAATTTAAAGGTGTTGCAAACTTCCAAGAAACTCAAGATATGCTCATTCAAATCATCTAATGAACTACCCCCAAACTGACATTGATTCTGAAGCATTTGAATGGTTCCTGGTTTAATCTCAAAAGTGTTAGCATTGATTGCCGGTCTCCTAATACTTGATTGAATATCCGTGACATTCGGCATGGCATAGTCCCGAAGTGGTTTCTGATCGTTCCCTGCCATATTCACTGGAATTTCTTGTTATGCCAGTTTTTCTTCCTTGGGTGATACTGCACTAGTCGATTGCCCTTTCCAGAACTTCCTTTCAATCTCGTCTGTATAAGGAAAAAAATCCTTTCTTGCCCTTGATCTAGTGTGCATACACTCGCAAAGAATTCCTGCAAAAACAAGAAGAAAAATAAGTTACGTTTAAATTAAGACCGAATTAATTATAACTAATATGGAATTAATATTAATAAAGAATTCCCCGGCAACGGCGCCAAAAACTTGTTGGTTGATTTCACAATCAAAGCAAACGTGCAAGTATACACGATCAACAAGTAATATAGTGATAAATTACTGAGTATTGATCCCTCGGAGAATTCCAATTAATAAATTCCAACTACTAAAATCAGTATCAATTCAATTTTATTTAAACAACCAAAAATTGTGATTTTTAAAACTAAGAAAATTAAATTTAATAAAGCAAGAAATTATTCTAATGTAAAACAAAGAACAAATTAAGAATTGTTTGAATGCAATTAAATGATAATTAAGACTCCAATTTCCCCAATTATGATTATTAAATCAATTATCCAATTATCCCAATTATTATGTCTCTTTGAATTGTTAATGAGGAATTCTCAAATGCCAAAAGCCCTCTCTCGAGTGATCAATTGCCTTCTATTTAACCCAGATTAATTTTGCTATATCTCTATGCAAAATAATTGAATTAAACTCGTTACAATCCCAATTCCTTATGTGTTACATGCGTGAAATAGATATTCTCATTCTATTCACAAACCTAATTACTCATCATTGTGCAAATAACTAAGTCACATGTCACCAAGCCCAGTTCTAACCCTAGAATTCCTCTCTCGATTCCTCCTACAGTAACACGGTAATTATTGGCCAGATAATTAATCAATAAATACAAGGCATGATGAACAATTCACTTCAACATAAATAATTGGAATAAATTAAATAATCAATTCATAACCATAAAAGGTTCCATTGGAATCTTAATAAAAGGAATTAGTTCATGACGGAAATAAAAATCACAATTAATTGATAAATCATCCTTAATGAGTTACACAATTTAAAAGAATAATGAAGAAGAAGAACTCCAAATTTTCAAGCCTTCAGATCCGTTTCGCTCCTTGTTCCATCTCCAATTATGTAGAATAGAGTCCCAATTCAATGTAAAGAATCAATTTATATTTACTTGCCCAATTCCACAAATCCTAGTCGAAATAGGCTTCCACTACACTCCAAAACAAAGTCAAACCAGAAGTCAAAGTGGCCCATCACGGATCCACGCCTTGTGCGTTCAAGTCTGGTCGGTAAGACCAGGCCGCCCGGTTTTGTTTTTGCTTTTGAGCAGCCGCCTACACTGGGTGCAAAAACCAATTCTTTTGCCCTTTTTAGTCCCACAGCTTCCAAACGTTCCACATCTGCAAAACACATCATAAACACAATAAACAAATACTAAAATGACTCGAAAATACACAAATCTAAACTCGAGTATATCTAATTCATGGGTATATTACCCAATCATCAGTTATTCAACATGCATGTGGTAATCCACGTAGATAGGTTACTCTCATAGATTAATAAAGAATGAATACGAAAAATAATATCCCTTACCTTAGTAGGAGATTGGATACTATAATAGTGAAGTAGCAAAATACTCTTCTTCTTTCTCTCTATAGTTTTAGTGAATTCGTAAGAAAGAATGAAGAAATGAGCATCTATTTATAGGAGAATGGACTAAATAGTAACTGATTCATGGACGGTCCAGATTGATTTACTATCAAAACGGACGGTTCATATTGATTTACTATTGAAACCTTAACCGACGGTCTATATTGATTTATTATTAAAACATCAACCGACGGTCCATATTGATTTACTATTAAAACCTCAACCGATGATCTAAAAAATTAGTACATCTCCCCATGAAATAATAAGCCAAACTAACAACAAATGCCCCATGACAAACCCCTCTATTTATATCAAAAATAAAATAAATATTTACCACAAATCACTTATCTTCAATAAACACATTTTTAATCTTTCAATAATTATTCATCATTAATATTATAACTCAAAATATTGACAACCAGATCGTTTCAAGCAAAGAAGGGGCTTTTCGTTAAGGATTTTTCCTTATTGGCGTGCAATTAGATATCCGAAGCCCTTTCCTCGACAAAACTTTCTAAACATTGGCAATAATGCGAATAATAATATGAATAACTGTGTCGTCTTAATTATTTATTTAATAATATAAAATATTATGCAGATGATACTCTGATAATAATCGAATAATATGAGATACTATACAACAACTCATCGTTGCAATAATTAAATAAAACTGAGTGACTTCTTATGACACCCCGACTCGGGTACTTTATTCCCACAAGATTTGGTGTTCACTTTGTCTAAACATTAATTTCTAACTACCTAAATATAGTAAAATTTAACCAATAAACCTTCCCATTAAAGGGTTACATCATTAAGTCCAATAAAATCCCAGGTTGTCTAACCTTAAACATTCATCAAATGCGGAAAAGTAAATAATTACATCACAATATTTAAAATAAAGTCTGACAAAATGAAAGTCAATAAATTTTACAAGTCTTCAACACTTGTTCAATTTTCCTTTCCCTTTGCTAGTGGTAAATGATCATCCTAGTTCCCTTTGAAATCCATGATGCATGCTCTGAGCATATCTTCCAACGTCTGAATTGTTTGTTCACTTTGACCATCTTTTTGAGGATGGTACACTATACTTATTCTCAATTGCGTTCCCATGCATTCTTGTAATCTCTTCCAGAAGTTTGACGTGAATTACGGATCTCTGTCTAACACAATTGATACTGGAACTCCATATCTCAAAATGATCTCCTTGACGTACAACTTTGCCAACTGATCAAGATTGAATCTAATCTTTTTTGGGAACAAATGTGCTAATTTCGTTAGTCTTTCCACTATCACCCAAATCACATTGTAACCTTTTGAAGTAGTTGGAAGACCTACCACAAAATCCATTATGATGTGCTCCAATTTCCATTCTGGTATTTCCAACGGTTGAAGTAATCCGCTTGGTCTCTGATGCTCGGCCTTGACTCTTTGACATGTCAAGCATTTTGTGACAAATTCTACAACATCTCTTTTCATATTCGCCCACCAATAATGTCATCGTAAATCTTGATATATCTTCCTACTTCCCAGATGAATTGAATATCTTGAGTTATGAGGTTCAGTTAAGATTTTGTCTTTTATATCCGGTACTGCTGGAACCCAAATTCTTCCCTCAAACCTTAGTAGTCCTTTGGTATCGATCTTGTATTTCACTTCACAACCCTCACCCACTCTTTCTTTGATTTTCCCACGTTCTTCATCTTGTAGTTAAGTATTCTTCACTTTGTCCACTAAAGTCGGATTAACTTCCATCTGGAATAATCTTTCATTTGATTCATTTAGAAGTTTTATTTCCAACTCTAGCCTTGCCATTGCTGAGATAAGCTCCTCTTGAGCTGATAACAACATCAATTTCTCATGACCTTTTCTACTCAAGGCATCAACAACTACATTTGCTTTACCTGGATGATAAAAGATCTCATAATCATAATCTTTTATCAATTCTAGCGATCGCCTCTGACGCATGTTCAGATCCTCCTGTGTGAAAATATATTTCAGACTTTTATGGTCCGTATATATCTCATATTTCTCTCCATATCTTCAGAGAAAATACTACCGCAACCAACTCTAAATCATGAATCGAGAATCCTTTCTCATAGTCCTTTAGTTGCCTTGATGCATACACAATGACTTTGCCATTTTGCATAAGCACACAACCTAGTCCTTTATGTGATGCATCACTATACACCACAAAGTTTCCTGTATTATCCGGTAATGACAACAAATTAGGTGCCACGCTTAGCTTTTTTTCAAGTCTTTCAAGCTCTCTTCACACTTCTCCGTCCAAATAAATTTTATAGATTTCCTTGTCAAATTTATCAACGGAGTGGCAATCTTGGAAAAGTCTTGAATAAATTGTCTGTAGTAACCTGCCAATCCCAAGAAACTCCTCACTTTCGATGGTGTCCTTGGTTGCTCCTAATTTATTACAGCTTCTACCTTTGATGGGTCCACTAAAATCCCATCTTTGTCAATCACATGCCCAAGAAATTGCACAGGTTCTAGCCAGAATTCACTCTAAGAGAATTTTGCGTACAACTTTTCCCTTCTTAGCGTCTCTAACGTCAAACGTAAATGTTCCACGTGTTCTTCTTGAGATTTAGAGTATACCAAAATATAATCAATGAATACCACTATAAACTTATCTAAGAATGGTTTAAACACCATGTTCATCAAATCCATGAATGTTGCAGGGGCATTAGTTAAACCAAAAGACATTACCAGAAACTCATAGTGTCCATACCGAGTTCTGAATGTCGTCTTAGGTACATCCTCCTTCCTTACTTTTAATTGATGATATCCATTTCTCAAATCTATCTTAGAGAAGTACTTGGCTCCTTTCAATTGATCAAATAAGTCATCTATTCTTGGCAACGGATATTTATTCTTAATAGTGACTTTGTGTAATTCTCTATAATCAATGCAAAGACGCATTGACCCATCCTTCTTTTTCACGAACAACACCGGCGCTCCCCACGGTGATACACTCGGCTGAATATATTTCTTGTCTAGCAGCTCTTGCAGTTGTACCATCAGTTCTTTCATCTCTATCGGAGCCATCCTGTACGGGGCCTTCGATATCGGAGCAGTCCCTGGTGCTAAATCGATAACAAACTCGATCTCTCTGTCAGGTGGAAGTCCTGGCGAATCCTCTAGAAATACGTCCGCAAAATCCCTAACAATCGATATCTCTTCCAATTTCACACCCTTTTTCTTAGTATCAACTATGTAAGCTAAATATCCTACACAGCCTTGACTCAACAACTTCTTGGCTTGCATAATCGTCAGACATCTTGCATGTCTAGGCGATTTGCTACCATAGAAGACTACCTTTGATAGAGTCATAAGGTTTACACATTTCTTTTGGCAATCAATTAGTGCTCCATAATTGAATAGCCAATCCATTCCCAATATGACATCAAACTCTCCAAGTTTAATTAGGATTAAATGTACTATCATAACATTCCCCTAAATATTCACCCTAAAATTCTTGTATACAAACTTAACATGAATCATCTCCCTATTCGCAATTTCTATGTTTAAAGGGAAATTTAACTCTTCACTAGGCAATCCTAACCTCTTTGCAAATTCATCAGATATAAACGAGTAAGTAGCACCCGAATCAAATAATACATAAGCATCTATATCATTGATTTGGATAATACCTGACACAACATCTTTTGATTACATAACATATTGCATAGTTATGTTGAAGGTTCTGGCTGCGGGTCTGTTTGATGACGTTGGTCCAGCAATAGCCAATGTATCTCCACTACCGCTTCCCTTACTTCCAGTTTCCTCTCTAGCTTTCTTCTTAGGGCACTCGTGATCAAGATGATCTTTTGACCCGCATGTGTAGCAAGCATTCTTCTTTGGTTGATGGCAATTTGGAGTAATGTGACCCTCCTGGCCACAGTTGAAGCATACTCGCTTACACCTTAAGCACACGCCAATGTGATTCTTCTCGCATGTAGCACATGCTTCAAACTTCCCTTTCTGCTGGCTACTTTGTTGGCTTCCAGCACCAACACTCGCATTCCACTGTCTCTTCAGGTTAGTATTATTATTGTTTCCACCACTGCTACCACCATTCTTATCTTCACTCTCTTTCTTCCTCTTTCTTTGTTCCTGATTGTACTTTGTCACAGCCTCGCCTCCACCCTCAACGATAATCGCCTTCTCAATCACCATTGCAAACGTCTTCAACTAAAATATAGAGACTCTGTTGAACAACCAGAGCTTTAATCCCTGTTCAAACCTCATCTCCTTACGCTCGTCTGTGATAACTTGATATGGCGCAAACCTCGCTAACTCATTGAACCTTGTTGCATACTCCGACACTGTCATTGTGCTCTGCTTTAGCTCGAAAAATTGCACTTCCATCTGATTCTACAAACTCTCTGGGAAATATGTCTCAAAAAATATTTCCTTGAACCTTTCCCAAGTCATCACTCCCTGACCTCCTCGAGTTTTATTGGCTTGCCACCAATAACTGGCCTCTGCTTTCAACATGAATGTTGCAAAAGTAGTCTTCTTATTCTCACTGACTCTAGCAACAACAAATAATTTCTCTATTTCCATGATCAAGGTCTGTGCCTCAACTGAATTCATGGTCCCACGGAATTCTGGTGGTCCAACCGCCTTGAAATCCTTAAAAGTTCTGACTTGGTTACGTGGTTGATTCTGAAGGTTCTCCGTCAAGAGTGTCACCAATCTCTTTGAACTTGGTTAGCTTTAGCGTTGTTATTGGTAGACTCCTCAGGGGTTTGTTGTCGTGGTTGACGTCTTCTTGGAGGCATTTTCTGATTAAAGAAAAATACACTTATTTGATTACAACCCAATCTTTTAAGTATCTTCTACTTTACTTGTACCTCATAAAAAATCACCATAAAACACATTACATCTTAAATAAATATTAACATTTTATTCATTCATCAAAACATAAGAACAATAGCATCACCACTATTTACATTACTTTCCTGAACTACAAAAGTTACAAGATAACATCATCATCATATACCATTGGTTACATAACACTTGGGATTTACATCTTATTTAATATATTATTAATCACACATCAATTATATTCTTTATGATGACCTACTAAAATGCTGCATAGCCTTACGATGCTCTTCTTCCATAATACAGAACATTGTTCTGCGATCTAACATATACCAAAGAAGCGTTTCGAACTGAGTCGGATAGTACATGACTCGGTCTTGATCTCGGTTTATCAAAATGTTGAACACACCATTCATTTCCTCCATATTGATCTTCTTTGCTTGCACCTCTCCCTCTACTCCGTCTGCACGTTGGGAAGCTTTCTCGTACACATATTTGACTCTTGCTCACTTGGCAGAGTCTTCTTTCAATTTGTCCTTCAGCTTCGAAATCTCTTCTGTCATCTGCTCATTCTCCCCCTCTATGTGAATCAGCTTCCATTCCACATTACTCAGACGCTTGTCCAGATCCCGGATTTCATCGTCCCTCTGCGCCATCGAAGTCTGACGTTCAGCTACTAGCTCCTCCAACTCCTCAACTCTATCCTGAAGCTCAATGTTATGGTCATATACTTCGTCATACATATGAGCTGCGATAGAGTTTGGTGGAAACTCTTCATCCTCCTTATCCTCATCCATCTGTGGCAGCTCAATGGGGTCTTCCTCGTCCGTCTCTACCACATCTTCCTCATCAGGTATACCCTCCTCCTACTCAACCACTGTGACCAACAGAGATGACTCCCTTGGCACCAGTCGTTCCCATACTACTTGAATATCTCGAGGCTCCTCCTCTCTAGGCATCTTAGGTCCCTCCTCCCTAGCCTGATTGGATTCTCCCACATTAGTCATCCTGACAACAAAAATTTTAAGGTTTTAATTACTAATCGTCACTACTCGACACTCACGAGCACATAGGTTGCAACCACATAAGCACATAAAGTGTTTTATTATTTCTTTCTTAAAACTCAATAAGATTTTATCACCACTATCTTTTCAAAGGTTACCTCCTAAGGCTATTTCCCCACCTAAGGTTCATAACCTAAAGCTTTGATACCAACTTGTGACACTCCCAAATTTGGGTACTTCATTTCCACAAGATTTGGTGTTCACTGAACATTCATTTCTAACTACCCAAATATAGTAAAATTTAACTAATAAACCTTCCCATTAAAGGGTTACATCATTAAGTCCAATATAATCCCAGGTTGTCTAACCTTAAACATTCATTTAATGCGAAAAAGTAAATAATTACATCACAATATTTAAAATAAAGTCTGACATCATGAAAGTCAATAAATTTTACAAGTCTTCAACACTTGTTCAATTTTCCTTTTCCTTTCCCTTTTGCTAGTGGTTGGTTCATCAACCTTCTCAACTTTAGCTGCAATGATTATATATGCAAGAGTGAGCAAAACAAATGCTCACTTGAAATGATAACGAATAATAACAACATAATAACTGCCAATGAATAGACTCAATAGAACTGAATAATATTCTCTATCAATGATAATCAAGAATTTAAAACAGAATTTGGAATATATATGAGGGTCACAAGACCACGAACTATGTCCAAGGTTATAAGTATTCTTTCAACTTAAACCTAAACAGTCATAAGTGTAAGACCCCAACTTATTATAAATAAAATTGAATTTTTCTTTATTCATTATTCTAAATTAATAAGGGTTAATTTGATATAATTCTTTGGTTATGGGTGAAATGTGCAAAGTTTACAAAATAAGCAAGTGGTTATAAAATATTCATTATTGTCGGGGAATATTCGTTTTGTCGGGAATCTCCGTCTGACGGCCTTGATCATATTGGTGGGCCCCATAACGGAAAACGGTTGGATGAAGGAAAGCGACAAAGATTGAGTTTTATAAATAATGACGTAAATTATTACGAATTAACACTGTTGGGTTACGGTGGTTAAAATACGATGAATACGCGTGGTTACACAAAGAAGTACACAGTATTGCATAAAGATTATTGAATTATTGATCCTTACGTAAAGAAGGCACTACTCAATAATTGTTACTGAGAATTATCATTCATTATTTTATCTTATTGATTCGATAATTAATTGCATTGATATTTATATTATTATTGTTTCAATAATTGTCATTACACGATATTTTCCATTATCAAATCAATAATTCATATTATTTGAATAATATTATCGAGATAACATTATTGGTAATGTCTAGAAAGTTACATCTAAGGAGAGGTTTGGTCACCTAATTCGCGCCCAGTAAGGAAAAATCCTTATTCGAAAGCCCCTCTTCCAGGAGAACTACCGGTTGTCGATCTTTGTGATTCTGTAATATTATTTTGAATAATTAATTATTGATTATTATGATAAAGAAAATATTTATTTTATGTGGATATAGATGGAGAAAATTTTTAATGTGACAATTGTTGAAAATTAATATTTTATCTTTTTACGATAAAATAATACATTTAAATATATTATTTTAATAATATATTAATCTGGTGATATTTTATAATAATTGTGGGATATATGAGTATATGAGGAGGTAGAGTATTTTGTGGCATTAAATCTTTAACATATGTTTTGTGTGTGTCGGTGGACACGATTCTCGAATAGAAAATTTATTATGTATCGTAAAATTGCCCGTTTGTGGATTTTGGATAATTTGTGTTTGGAATTTGGAAAAATTTTCTTCTGCAAAGTTGTAGAGAATTGAAATTCCTATAAAAAGTCGCGTGAGATTTGAATTTTTCCGATAAAAGGGATATTTATTGTGAATTATTGATGTTTTGAGTTCAAATAATTGATTTTAGAAATTTTAATTATTATTTTCAAGAAAAACGTTTTTCAAAGGTTGGTGAGCATCTTTAACATGTGGTTGGTGGCTAAAATCAGATTCCTTGGTGGTGGGCTTGAATATTTGGTAAATAATAATAATTTATTAATTTAGTCTCCTTCATGCTCTAACATTTTCCTATAAATAGAGGGCTAAGTTAGAATTGAAAATCACACCGTAAACAAAGTTTTCTTTCTTTCTCTCTCTAAATTATCGAAATGTATTCTTGTGAGTATACTTTGAGTGTTGCTTTATCTGGTCTTATGGTTTCACAAGACTATATCTGAAATTCATCGGAAATACGATTATTTTGAGGTAAGGGTATTATTTTCTTCTTAAATGATATTTTTCTTCAATATCATTATGCCAAGTATTGGTGAACCTTTTATCAAATTTGGAACTTGTTGTGTTTGGGGTTACTATTCACGATATGAAAGACTATTCACGATATCGACATTATTCACGAATCTAAGACTATTCAATCAGAAAAATAAAATTTTCTTTTGTCCAAAATATCTATTCGGATACTAGCTTTGATTGTATCCATGTTTTGATCATTCTTGAATTTTACACCAATATGATTATTTTCAAGTATTTTTGGACATGGGTAAAACAAAGTACGAATCCTTAATCCTTAATCCTTGTCATTTTGTTTCACCGGATTCGTTTCTTTAAAAATGTTTTTCATCATCCTCGACCCTAAATGGTGATATAAATGAATATATTTGGCACCAGTAGTGCAAAGATGAACGATTAAGCGATGAATATCTTTGGCTCAGTAGTGCAAAGATGAGCAGTGTTGAGATGAACATGACCAATTGGTGATACAAATGAATATCTTTGGCCCAGAGTGCAAAGATGATTAAAGATGTATATTGATTGTTATTACAGGATAAACTATTGATGATGGACTTTTAAACCTTAGAAGCACAAGAGAATTCTTTCTCTACGTGACTCTTCTAATGGATTCTTTATTCCATTGCATTTGTTGATCTAAAACTTGTTGTCTATTGTATTCGTTAGATTTTTCCCTGTTGAAGACTAACGATAATTTGTTGTATATTATCTTAGTCATAATATTCTTTTTGGGCTAGTTGAGCTCACCCTTTTCCTTTTTGTTCCATTTTTCTTCTCGTGGAGGTGAGAACATAGCAGGATCGAGTCTGGGGTATGGAGTGATGGCTCTAGGAAGATGTTTTTTTATCCTCCTCACTATTTCGTAAAATAGTGTATGAATAATTAATGAGGACTTATTTGGGTGTGTATATTGTCTGTAAGACAATATTTGTATTCAAACTCACAGATTGTATTGTCGTATTCTACCACGACATACGTATTATCAAAGTTGTAGTTTGCTTTCTATACCATGTATTTTGGCGACTCGAATGGGTGTTGTATACCTATTTTGGGGGCGCCACGGTTGGTATCGAGCTTAGGGATATGATCTGGCGGAGATCGGGGAATAGAACTAGGAGGAGGAGACGAGTAAATCCTTCGCTAGTGTGTCTCACGTAAGCTTATTTGTTGGTCGGTCATAATATAGGATATTATGTGATATGTTAATTTGTTTAATTAACCTTGTTTTATGGGCGATGATTTAAGAATGGTCACGAGAACGTTAATAATGGAGTTTATGAGACCGCGTGCAGTCGCCGCAGACTCACCAACGAGGAGAGCGCGGCAACAGTGGCAATGTTCCTCCCGTGAACAACGCCATCGAGCAAATGATGAACGACGGATGTTTAGAAGCTTTTTTTGCAGTTCATGCAAAATCGCATAAGGAGACTCGTGTACAAAATACGGTGGAAATGATGGCAATGTACGATTCTGTCACACCAAGCGGTTTAAGGAGTTGGGACCACCAGATTTCCATGGAAGCCGGATCCGATCAAGGCGTAAACGTGGGTCAAGCAAATTACCAAGATATTCGATGTCTTGGGGTGCGGAGGAATGAAGGTTCCATTCGCCACCTTTTATGTTTCGTGGTGAAGCAGACATCGGTGGGAATCGTGAAGCGTACTGACCGGATGCACTTAACATGTCTTGGGAAAGATTTGAAGCGTTCAATGACAAGTACTTTCCGGAAAGTATTCGTCATATGAAGGAGGTAGAGTTTATTAGACTTCGAGCGAACAACATGGCGGTGTCTCAAAGACGAGGCAAAGTTCGCAGAGTTATCGTGTTTGCACCTCATTTGGTGGAGAATGAGGAAGCGAATGACGCGTATGTTTCGAGAGGTCTAAAACCGTAGATTCGTCAATACCTTATCTCTCATAAATTTTCTCCGTATTCGGATGTTGTCAGCTTGAGGCTCGAGTTATTAGAAGCGAGATAGTGAGTATACTCAACCGAGGGACCACAATGAGGTAGTAGTCGTGAACGATGATAACCAAATGGTGAGGAGGAAAGAATACGGACAAAGGCGGTAACCACTGTGGTAATCGTGGACATGATAATAGGAGAGGTGACTCGGTGGAAATTTCGGAAAGAGAAGATTCAACAATGACGGGAAGATATCAACAGCTGGCACCAAAGCACCAACAACAAATGCTAGGGGAGGAGAACGACCGCCCGATTAGATGTTACAAATGCGGGAAGGAGGGACATATCATCAAAGCGTCCACAACAATCCAAGGTATGTTACAAGCTGTGGAAAGGAAGGCCACATCGCTCGAGATTGTACTATCGCGAAACCAAGTTCAGCAGCGAGTTGGTGATTCCAAGGGTCGTCCGGATAAGTCAAAATCGGCCGGTTCGGAAGAGCGTTTTGTCGTGGATGGACAAAACGTGAGGAACCCAAACGAGGTGATCACGGGTAAGCTAATCTTGAATTCTTCGAAGTTTATACCTTACTAGAATCTGGTTCTACCCATTCTTTTATCTCTCTGCTTGTGCTCAACGTTTAAACTTGACTCTAGGAGAAATTAGATTTTGATTTATCTGTTGAAACTCCGTTGGGTGAAACCGTTACATCTACAGTTTATAAATCTTGCATGATCCAAGTTGGCACTATCACATTACTGTTGATCTTATCTCTTTAAAGATACTTGCTTTTGATGTGATTTTAGGAATTGATTGGTTAACCACTCATCATGCCAAAATTGATTGTTTTCGTAAGGTTGTTAGTTTTCATATTCCTAACCAACACGTCATACTTAATTCAAACCACTAAACCACTAAAATCGATCATCGTCATATCAAGCCACAAAGCTATTCGTTTATTGAAAAGCGGATGTCAAGCTTTCTTAGCCCATGTTATGGATTTGAATAAAGACAAGTCGATTTGAATAATATTTACGTAGTTAAAGAATTCACGATGTATTTCTGAAGAGCTTCGGTCTACCCCCGAGCGTGATGTTGAATTCTTTATTGACCTTGAATCGCAGTACAAAGCCCATTTCTAAAACCCCATATCGAATGGCTCCTATTGAACTTGAGAGTTAAAAGTCCAACTTCTGTGGAGTTATTAGACATCGGTTTCATTCGTCTCGTCGTCTCCTTGGGGTGCTCTGTTTTTATTCAGTAAAGAAGAAAAGCGCGGGAGTATGCGATTTTGTATTGACTTTATCGAGAATTGAACCATGTCACCATCAAGAATAGTATCCGCTACCTCGCATTGATGACTGTTCGACCGATTATAAGGAGCGCAATTCTTTTCAAAGATCGATCTTCGTTCCGGATATCATCATTTGAAGATTAAAGCGAGGATATTCAAAGGCGGCATTCGGGACTCGATACGGGCATTATGAATTCTTGGTCATGTCTTTTGGATTGACTAATGCTCCCGCTTTGCTTTCATGGATATGATGAACCGTGTATTTAAGGAATATTTGGATCGATTCGTTGTTGTCTTTATTGATGACATCCTCATCTATTCCAAAAGCCGTGAAGATCATGAGCACCATTTGAAGTCGGTACTACAAAGACTTCGTGAACACAAGCTTTATGCAAATTGAAGAAATGCGAGTTCGGCTTGAGGAAGTAGCATTCCTTGGGCGCGTGGTGTCAAAACAAGGAGTATCTGTTGACCGTGAAGATTGAAGCAATACAAAGTTTGGGAGCAACCAAGTCGGTGGCCGAAATCTGTGACTTTACGGGCTTATTTGGTTATTATCGGAGATTTGTGGAAGGATTTTCTCGAATCGCATCTCAGATTAACTCGGTGACTCGGAAGGATGCAAAATTCTTATGGAGCGAGGAATGCGAGAAGAGCTTCCAAGAGCTCAAGAGGAGACTCATTTCAAGCACTGTTTCGACAATACCATCTGGTTCGGATGGATTTGTTATCTACAAATGATGCTTACGGAAAGGGGTTAGGATGTGTTCTCATGCAACATGGGAAAGTCATAGCCTATGCCTCACGACAACTCAAAGAATATGAGAGGAATTATCCTACTCATGATCTAGAATTGGCGTGATCGTATTCGGCGTTGAAGATATGGAGACACTACTTGTATGGAGAGAAAGTGGAGATTTATACGGACCATAAAAGCCTCAAATATTTCTTCACCCAAAAAGAACTCAACATGCTACAGCCGTGACGTTGGGTGGAGTGTTAAAAGATTATGATCACACTATTCAATATCATCACGGAAAAGCGAAGCGTGGTAGCCGACGATTGAGTAGAAGATCATATGCAAATCTGAAGTCTGCAATATTGTCAACGAAAGGCCCATTTTATCGACTTACAAATGATGAAGATAGAATTAAAGACTCGAGGTCCCACATGATGATGGCGAATATACAAGTAGAGGCCGATTTTAATCGATAAAGTTAAAGTTTTGCTCAAGCTACTACGGACTGCAGGGGCGATCGTATGAAGAAGAAAGTACAAGAAGGAGCTATTCCTAAGCAAGAATTGATGAGGAAGGAATACTTGAGTCAATTCTAGACTTTGCGTTCCTAACGATTCGACCAAGCATAAAATCATGATGGAGGCAACAACACCCGTTTGCAATCCATCACGAAGTACCAAAATGTATCATGATATTGACATACATTTTGGTGGAACAATATGAAGAGAGAGATTGCGGAGTTTATCTCAAGATGTTTAACACATCAACGTGTAAAGTAAAGCGGAGCATCAAGTGCCAAAAGGTCCATTGCAACCACTTGAGATTAGGAATGGAAATGGGAACACATTACTATGGATTTTGTTCTGGTCTTCCCAAAGTTTCTCAAGGCGTAGATGCAATTTGGGTTATTGTTGATAGATTAACCAAGTCCGCCCATTTCTTACCGAAACATCGAGACTTATTCCCTTGAACGTCTTGCTTCGTATGTACGTGAATGAGATTATACGATTGCATGGCATGCCGGTATCCATAGTTTCGGATCGTGACCGAGAGATTCACTTCAAGATTTTGGGTTAGCTTGCAGAAAGCTATGGGCGCGGATTTACGATTGAGCTTCAAAGATACCATCCTCAAAGCGGACGAGGACAATCGAGAGGACTATTCAAACCCTTGAAGATCTATTAAGACTCTGTGTCCTAGATTTCAAAGGAAGTTGGGATAAGTACTACCACCTGGTGGAATTCTCCCACAACAACGATTATCAAGCAAGTATAGGCATGGCTCCATTTGAGGCGTTGTATGGACGAAAATGTCGTTCTCTCAAATATCTTTGGGGACGAGGTGGAGAAGCAATATTGTTGGGACGAGAATTAAATGCATGACATGACTGAGAAAAAGATCCAAATGATTCGATAACGATTCAAGCTTCACAAGATCGACAAAAGAGTTATTTGATCTTCATAGAAAGGACGTGGAGTTTAATATCGGAGATCATGTATTGTTACGTATTGCTCCATGGAAGGAGTTACAAGATTTGGGAAAAGAGGAAAGCTCAATCCAAGGTTTTTGGTCCATTTGAGATTCTTGACCGAATAGGGAACGTAGCCTATAGACTCGCGTTACCTCCAAGTATGTCTCGTGTTCACTGATGTATTCCACATATCTATGCTTCGTAAATATGTGAAAGACCCGAACCACATTATTGCATTAGAACCAGACGAGATAATAGAAGATTTAACCTACGAGGAGATACCTGTTGAGATTTTGGATAGGAAAGAGCATGTCTTACGCACGAAGGTTATACCACAAGTTAAGGTTTTGTGGAGAAACCATGCAATTGAGGAAATGACATGGGAGTTGGAATCGGAGATGAAAGCAAGGTACCCTCACCTTTTCGATATACCAGGTACGTATGTCAATTTCGAGGACGAAATTTCATAAGGAGGGGAGGTTGTAAGACCCCAACTTATTATAAATAAAATTGAATTTTTCTTTATTCATTATTCTAAATCAATAAGGGTTAATTTGATATAATTCTTTGGTTATGGGTGAAATGTGCAAAGTTTACAAAATAAGCAAGTGGTTATAAAATATTCATTATTTGTGGGGAATATTCGTTTTGTTTAAAGGAATCTCCGATGCAATGACGTAGCAGTCATTAGTGGGCCCATAATGTGAAAACGGTTGGATGAAGGAAAGCGACAAAGATTGAGTTTTATAAATAACGACGTAAATTATTACGAATTAACTAACTTTGTTGGGTTACACGGTGGTTAAAATCTGATGTCTGGCGTGGTTACAAGTAGCACCGCAGTATTACGACAGAGATTGTTGAATTATTGATCCTTACGTAAGAAGGCACTACTCAATAATTGTTACGGTGAATTTCTTATTCATTATTTTATCTTATTGATTCGATAATTCTTTGCATTGATATTTATATTATTATTGTTTCAATAATTGTCATTACACAATATTTTCCATTATCAAATCAATAATTCATATTATTTGAATAATATTATCGAGATAACATTATTGGTAATGTCTAGAAAGTTACATCTAAGGAGAGGTTTGGTCACCTAATTGCCACAGGTAAGGAAAAATCCTTATTGGAAAGCCCCTCTTTCCCTGGAGCGGCACGGTTGTCGATCTTGTGATTCGTAATATTATTTTGAATAATTAATTATTGATTATTATGATAAAGAAAATATTTATTTTATGTGGATATAGATGGAGAAAATTTTTAATGTGACAATTGTTGAAAATTAATATTTTATCTTTTTTACGATAAAATAATACATTTAAATATATTATTTTAATAATATATTAACGGTGATATTTTTATAATAATTGTGGGATATATGAGTATATGAGGAGGTAGAGTATTTTGTGGCATTAAATCTTTAACATATGTTTTTGTGTGTTAATGGTGGACACGATTCTTGACCGAAAATTTATTATAGACTGTAAAATTGCCCGTTTGTGGATTTTGGATAATTTGTGTTTGGAATTTGGAAAAATTTTCTTCTGCAAAGTTGTAGAGAATTGAAATTCCTATAAAAAATCGCGAGATTTGAATTTTCTGATAAAAGGGATATTTATTGTGAATTATTGATGTTTCGGAGTTCAGAAATAATTGATTTTTGGAAATTTTAATTATTATTTTCAAGAAAAACGTTTTTCAAAGGTTGGTGAGCATCTTTAACATGTGGTTGGTGGCTAAAATCAGATTCCTTGGTGGTGGGCTTGAATATTTGGTAAATAATAATAATTTATTAATTTAGTCTCCTTTGGCGTTCTAACATTTTTCTATAAATAGAGGGCTAAGTTAGAATTGAAAATCACACCAGAAACAAAGTTTTCTCTCTTTCTCTCTCTAAATTATCGAGCGTATTCTTGTGAGTATACTTTGAGTGTTGCTTTATCTGGTCTTGGGTTTACAAGACTATATCTAGAAATTCGATCGAAATCGATTATTTTGAGGTAAAGGGTATTATTTTCTTCTTAAATGATATTTTCTTCAATATCATTATGTCAAGTATTGGTGAACCTTTTATCAAATTTGGAACTTGTTGTGTCGGGAGTTACTTATTCACGATATCGGCCTTTATTCACGATATCGACACTATTCACGAATACGGCACTATTCACCGAAAAATAAAAATTTTTCTTTTTGTCCAAAATATCTATTCTGGATACTAGCTTTGATTGTATCCATGTTTTGATCATTCTTGAATTTTACACCAATATGATTATTTTCAAGTATTTTTGGACATGGGTAAAACAAAGTCACGAATCCTTAATCCTTAATCCTTGTCATTTTGTTTCTTTGGATTCGTTTCTTTAAAAATGTTTTTCATCATCCTCGGTCCTAAATGGTGATATAAATGAATATATTTGGCACCAGAAGTAAAAGATGAGCGATTAAGCGATGAATATCTTTGGCACAAAAGTGCAAAGATGAGCAGTGTTGAGATGAACATGACCCATTTGGTGATCAAATGAATATCTTTGGCTGTAGTGCAAAGATGATTAAAGATGTATATTGATTGTTATTACTGAGGATAAACTATTGATGATGGACTTTTAAACCTTAGAAGGCGGTAGAATTCTTTCTCTACGTGACTCTTCTAATGGATTCTTTATTTCCATTTGCATTTGTTGATCTAAAACTTGTTGTCTATTGTATTTACATTAGATTTTTCCTGTTGAAGACTAACGATAATTTGTTGTATATTATCTTAGTCATAATATTCTTTCTTGGGCTAGTTGAGCTCACCCTTTTCCTTTTTGTTCCATTTTTTCTTCTCGTGGAGGTGAGAACATAAGCAGGATCGAAGTCTGGGTATGGAGTGATGGCTCTAGGAAGATGTTTTAAATTTGTCCTCACTATTTACGTAAAATAGTGTATGAATAATTAATGAGGACTTATTTGGGTGTGTATATTGTCTAGAAGACAATATTTGTATTCAAACTCACAGTTGTATTGTCGTATTCTACACGACATCTGTATTGTCAAAGTTGTAGTTTGCTTTCTATACCATGTATTTTGGCGACTCAGAATGGGTGTTGTATACCTATTTTGGGGGCGTCACAATAAGACTGTAGGGACTTCCCGTACTTAGGAGGATAAGCCCTTCGTACCATGTATTGTGCACAAACATCTAAACGCTTCGCGTAAATTATCCCATATAATAGGGTTGTTCATCTCAGTATTTAGAATACAAGTCCGCACCAAAGTAAGTTTGGTTTGGATAAGCTTCAAGGTAATTTAGAGTTTTACGAATATCAACTAAGGATTAGTTGAATCAAAAGTGTTATAACTATTCAAGGATTTGATAACAATGAAATATGAAATAACCATGGGTTATAAGTGATTAAACATCACACATCAAAATCATGCTTTAGGAATACTGGAAAGTATTGAAAAGTAAAATAAACCTTGCTTGAACAATGATAATAAGCTAAGGTTACATTCAATGACAATAAGGAAACAATTTAGGAACTTTGTTCAATGGTTTGCATCATAGAGCATAAATAGGATTCAAGAGCTTAATAAAAGATCAAGTAACTTAAATCTTAAAATTATAGCATGATAGCGAATAGTAACTTTGTTGAATAATAAAATAGCAAAGGTTAAATAACTTGCATTAATGTAATCAAGTTGGGATACATAAGAGTAAGATTAAGAATTTGCAAAAATGGTAAACAAGATAAGATAACTCAATTAAAGATTGGGGTTTGAAAACTTACCTTGCGTATAAGATAAACCATATACTTGATTCTCAATATCCTATACACATGTCATCATGACATAATTAGTTACTACAAGTACTCCGTACATAATTAAGTATCTATTTCATATACGACTTATAGTCTTAAGTTCAACTATTTGGTTATACCATAACTCTTCAATTTATCATATAATTCAATAATTGCTAATAATATTTTTCATACTTGGCACTAAAACACCATAATATGACAAAATCATGATATATTAGTCATAATATTACTCTTTATCAACATTTTCAAAAGTGTATAATTAAAATAAATTTTCTAGCAATCTCGCTACTCTGGCGTATTGCGATTGCCTCAACTTGAGCCGGGAATGACGTTCTTGCATTTGACTAAGCTCCTGCCGCGCAAAACAAAAGCCTATAACTAGTGCTGCAGTAGTCTCGGCACTGCAGCGCCCCTGTTTGTTCACATAATCGACGTTGCAAGGTCTTGGTATACATGACAAAAGGTGCCGAGTGGTAGCTGCGATCTTTGGAATTGTACTATGGAGCAATACTGCACCAACAGAAATCTGATTCGGGAAGGCAAAGTGTTCGCGAAGAACACAAAACAAAGCTGAATTGGCTTACTACTTTCTAACAACAAATTTAGTACACATAAAACACATAAACTTTACAGAAACATAAATTAATGTTTATAACATGTTTATAACCATAAAAACAATATAAACAACAAATTTAAAACCTCTAATTTCACTGTTCTTTCTAATACTTCACTTTTTGACATTCTTAGCGAAACAATTCACTGTAAATTCGTATTTTAACCAAAACAGTTAATTTAAATTGCTTTGTTTTCGTTTCTTCATGTATTTTCACAATCAATAATCAATTTATACTTTATACTATGAATTAAAGATCAATTTTAACTCTAAAATAAGTTATATTCATATATATATTTCACTGTAATATAATTTTCTCCATATATATCATATTTACATGGATTAAATTACTCTAAATCATATACTAAACATATAAAATAGTTTATTAACAAATTATTATATATATAAATTATATAATCACAATTACTACCCATGTAACTTTTACAGAGAACTTTTCATATAAAAGAAAACTAGAACCTTAGAAGAAAACTAGAACTTTGGAAAGTAAGATTATACCTTTGCTAAAAGATTATTACAGAACTTTTGATTACTACTCCTTCTTGTTCTTGCAAAACTTCTTCTTACAAATATCTCTCAAACTCTCTCTAGAACTCTCTCTTTTCTCTCTAGTTTTTCTCTGTTCTTTCTTTGTAAATATAATAAACTAATAATACGTAAAAGAAAAAAATTGACAACATAATACGTCTAATTAAACATCAGTTACCCAATTAAATTTTTTATAGATATTAAAATTCAAAAGCCATAAGGCTTGTTTGACAAAATAAATTAAAATAATGACTTAATCATTCATTAAGCCTTGTTTGTAAAAACAAGAGTAAAATAAGAATTTCAAAAGCTCTAAGGCTTTGTTTGGTAAAACCAAATTAAAACTCTTTTAATTTATTTTCATAACTTATTTATAATATAGTTTATTGTCCCATTTTATTTAATTAAATCCCCATATTCAAATTTAACTAAATTAAAACTAATAACAACTCATTAACTACATTTGTCACATAATCACATTGCCACAAAATAATAATTTTTATTAAAACATCATTACAGCAATCCTTATCACTTCTCTAATTTAAATATTAAATTAAATTAGAATATTATCTCATAAAATTTAATTCATCACTCTTTTATTTTAATTAATTTCAAATATCAATTATCAACTTAATTAAAAAATCTTACCTTAATTAAGTTAATTCTCCCAACTCATAAATTATTTATTTAACAAATAAATAATTAAATTAAATCAAATAAACCAAATATTTATTCAACAATAACACATCAATTAAAACATTTATTTACTTTAATAAATATTTGAATTCACAATTAAAATTCTTGATTGTTACATCTTACGTAAGCATCAATAATCAGAGATACTGTGCAATACTGTGTGTTACTGTGCAATAACGGGTATTACTGTTATTTTATCACCGGTATTTCAACAGTTAAAGGTAAAAGGTTTGCTGTTATTTTTATAAAAAGGTTATCTCTATCACTTTCTATATCCGACAGTCATTCCATTGTGGAGTCCACCAATGATTATGTCATCGTACGGATATTCCCCGACCAAACAAATATTTTATGACAACTTACTTTCTTTGTAAAATTTGCACATATCACCCATAATTATAGCATCATATCAAATCAACACCTTATTATTCAAAATAATATTTAGAGAAAATTAAAACTTTATTCATAAAAAGTTGGGGTCTTACAGCCTAAATATAGAAAGTATGAATAGTGATTCCTTTTTAGTTGATGCGTAGAATTGTCATATAGGTATTAAAGGCCACATGATGTCAATGGATTTATTTCTAATTTGATTTGGTAAACTCTGAGGTTGTTGAACTTGGTAGCGATAAGTGATTTCCAAAGAAAGTGCGTAAACCTTATGACTCTGAGGAAGTTAATGGTAGTATTTTATTTTTCTAGTTACAGGTCACTTGTACGGTAGAGTTACCTATCGATGTTGTAAGTCAAAAAGTTGTTAAGAAAATGGTGTGTGAGATACGCAAATTTCAAAATAGCCACTTCGTTAGCTAACTTGACGAGGAAATCGGTGGAATTTATATGGGTAGGAAATTATGAAGAGAATTTTCAAGAAATAAAGAAGATATTAAGTATTACACCTGTGTTGTCTTTACCAGATAATATAGGAAATTTTACGTTATATAGTGACGCTTCGCATAAAGGACTAGGCTGTGTGCTTATGCAAAATGACAAAGTCATTGCGTATGCCTCAGGACAATTAAAATATTACGAGAAGGGATATCTGACTCATGATCCAGAGTTAGTGATAGTAGCGGTTCCCTTGAAGATTTGGAGGTATAATTTTTGGAAGTGGTGTGAGATATAAATAGACTATAAGTGTCTAAAGTATATCCTCACACAGAGATATTTAATCATGCGTCTGAAGTGATAGTTGAAGTTGATCAAGGATTGTGACTGCAAAATCCCCAACTAATGTGGTTGCCGACGTCTTAAGCAGAAAGGTAGGAGTTATTTTAGTTAACTGCGCAAAATGAGTTCATAATAAAATGGTTAAGTTGTGGTAGGAGGTAAAATATCTGAAGAAATCAGAGGGGAAGCTGTTGAAATGGAAAACCGTATAACTTTGCTGGGCAGAGTAAAGAAAGAGTAAATCCAAGATGAAGGTGTCAAATTCAAGATCGATTCTAAAGGGTGGTTGAAAGCTGAAGGAAGAAACTAGGTTTCACCAGTATCGAGAATCGAAGATGAAGTTATATATATTATGCCTTCGATGGTACTTTTGGTGGAAAGATATGGCAATCGATCAGTGGGTGAAGTTATTTTTCAAAGAAATTGTTTCAAGGCATGGTATTTCGACATCAATCGTGTTCGACGGAGATCCATGATTAACATCGAACTTCTAGAAAAGTTATAAGAACGCATAGGGATGCAGTTGTGAATGAGCGTGTTGTACCATTTTCAAACTGATGTCCAAAATGAAAAGACAAGCCAGACATTGGAAGACATTTACTTTTAGTTTAGTTCGTCAACAACATCTATCACGCAAAACATAGGTATGTTACCGTAAGAAGCGTTGTGCAGAAGAGCAAGATCGATAGCTGCCAAAGATACACAGGAGAAAGCTAAAACCAAGGTTCTTAGTTTTATGTACTACGAAGAGAGGGAAGAGATGGTTATGAGGTAGCCTTGCCTCTACAGTTAGAAAGCATTCGTAATGTTTTTATATATTTCAGTGCTACGGTCATACAAGCCCAACTACAATCATGTAATCAAGTACGAACCATTACAATTTGATAAATATTTATCCTACTAGGAAATTTGTTGGGTAAAATCTAATTACGCACAACACGCAAGTATACATGGTCAACAAGTAAAATAATAGTAAGTAGAGTATCGTTCCCACAGAGAAATTAGTAAAAATTTAACCTTCACAATTACCAGTTTCTTATTAATCCCAATTTTATTAAACTATCCAAATTAATGATTAAAATTATAAATTCTCAATTATTAAAAATACTAAACTCGCAAAACAATCACAAATCGCAAAAACTGAATTTCTTAACAATTATCGGAGAATTAGGCTTACAACTTCACCCTAAGCTTCACTTTGGTTAGTATCCTTTGATCCAATTTAATTTACTATCCCAGTTTATTAATCAAGAACACGAAAGTAGAATTAGCCACCTCTCGATGCACTAACATCATATTAACTCAAATCCACAATTAAGATAGAATTAAGTTAAACACCTTAATTAACTAACTCACTATATCTCTATGTGAATTACAATCAAAGAAGGTTTAAGTTCAAGTTCTCTATCTGATTATATGTGATGTTAAGCATATCTCTACCCTAACTTTCATCAAGATTCTGTTCATTCATAGAATTCAAGAACACATGCTATATTAACTAAGTCTAGACTCGTACTTCCTCTCTCGAATCCATACAAGTCCACAAAGAATTGTTGATCAGGAAATTCATAAATTTAAACACAAATTAATATAAATAAACTAGATAATAGCTTATTAAACTGGAAATCAAAGTTACATAGTCATCGTTTCACTTAAAGATCCATCATAAGCCTAAAAAAATAATTTAGTTCATCATAAATGAAATAAACACTGAATAAATTAAAGATACCATCCTTTCAATTATAAATAAACTAGAAGAAAAGAATAAATCCAGAACCACCGTTTTTTTTAGCTCAATTTGCAATTGATACAAAAAATCCTTCAAAATCTTCTCTCCAATGCTTGCTCTCAAAATCTGTATTCCTATTCTCTGTTAATTATCTTCTAATGGCTCTCTCCCCAATCTTGTTATTTTTCATTGGATATAACACTAAGACTTTTATTCTGATTGAATATCCTTGCTATTACACATCCCAAACCATCACAAATACTAACATAGCAGTCTTCGAAACCAACTGAATAACTACATAATCGGACCCTTGCCCGGGTGTGTTTCTTCTAATTAAGCATACCGTGGCATAGCTCAATCTTGAGTATTGGACCCCACTTGACAGGGTGTAAAACAAAAGCGCCCACCTCGTGGGAATACCTTCTACTAGTTGGTCAGGTAATGCTTTAAACTTGCTAAGTTATTACCACAATTGCACCACTTTTATGATCAAATGACACACCACCAAACCTACACACTAAATAACAATAAATAAGTAAAATAAGACATAAATACAAGGAATTAACACCGATTAAGCTTGAATTAGGAACCGATTCGCGGGTATAAAACCCACTTATCAAAATCCCCCAAACTTAAACTATGCTAGTCCTCGAGCATAAAACAAAATAAACATGCTATACAATGAAATGCAATGATATGTAATGCATCTAATCTAAAATGCCTATGAATCCAACAATGTCATATAATCAAAATTATTCCTCCGGCCTCAAAGAAATCAAGCAAACACTATAACACTTCATATCAAAACCAATCGATAATTCCTTATTAATCTTCGAATCTTAAATCATTACCACTGGTATCGTGTGTGTGTGTTCAACATCCATGCTACCAGATACAGATTCAAATTCAATACATAACCAATTTCTTATAAGGAATCATACAGAGTAAACTCAAAAAGTACAAAAGTAGACGAATTCCAACTAAAACTGTGAGGTCCCCAAATTCGGATACTTGAAACCCGAACTCGGTACATCACGATACCATTTCTATGAGCGGAATAATACTAATAATAATAACAATAATATAAAACTTAACTTAAGTTTACATATACATCAGAGTCATTCTCCCAAGTACGTAACCTTTAAACATTCATTACATGTCATAATATATATATATATATATCATAGTCTTCATAATCTAATAAAACTATTACAAAATCGCCGCAATTCTTATTTGGTTAGCTTTCCTTTTCCTTTGTCTCTACTGAACTTTACGGTCCTTCACACTTAATTTGAAAACATTTAAATTAAGCAAGGATGAGCATTTGAGTGCCCAGCAAGTATTATATATATATAGGCTGAAAGAATTTAAATGTTTTCTTTATAATATCTTCTACAACTAGTCAGTAGTTGTGAAGTAATCTGTACCAATAATAATTCATAACAACCCTCTTTCAAACTTTTGAAACTACGTATTGACTGTATATGGGGTTTCTGTGACATACCATGAACATTGTTTTTCATTTTCAAAAAGGTTTAAGCGAAGTTCATACAGAAGTGCTTATGACTTTACTGCGGAGGGTGATGATCGACCTGTTGTACCCTGTATTGATCAATACTACATTTACATGAACGATGTTATCGTTCGGCTCTGTCGCTTGGGCGCATAAAATTTTCCCATTTTCGGGATGTTCATATCTGGTTCGGTTTTCATAACAAAGGTCTTATATAATTCAACATATATTTATATCAAAGGGGTATCAACATGCGATTAAATACAATGATTATCCAAGTGGGGACACTTGTATAATCATTTCTAGAAATTAACGAACAGAATATATATAACTGAATTATCATATACTAACATGTTGATAATCAATGGGCATATATAATATAGGCTTAACAATCTGTACAATAATAACAATAATTCTGAACTTCTCACTTCATCCATTGTAAAGAAAATACAAAGTTAGGATACTTTGCACGATCTGCTGCTTGCTTACTATTCTCAACTTAGTTTTATCTTTTATGAAATCACCTATCATTAATCAGATCATTTTACTGATTAGTATATCATAACGTAACACATAACACCGCTTTATTGCGATTAAGACATTCCTAATCACATTGCCACACTGATCTTTAACAACCATTGAATCACAAATAAACATTTATCTAAGCCGATTATCTAAGTCAGGATCAATTTTAAAACATGCCGATTCACCTGACTTTTTTTCGGTAATAATCGAGTCAAGACTACAATACGTATCACAATATCCGATTAGATAACTTAAATATTAGCCAATACATTATTTTTCATGGCCTTATAATAATTATTAAATAATTATTATCATTTATCATAATTTTTGAAATATCGAATCATTATTAAATGATTTAAGTACTACATAATTCTATTATCATTAACATTTAATCAATATTAAATTATTAATGAAACCATTGCCAAAATATTAAAAGTATGTATAATAACTCAAAGTATTAATTATTACCCTTAAATGATTTTTAAAACATTTAAAATCATTTTTAAATAATTACCATTAATATTTAAATATTAATGAACTATTTATCAAATATTAAAAGTCAATAATTATAACTTAAAATATTTTTAAATCATTAATATCTTTTTTTAAATGATTTTTTAAATAAATAAAACCATTTTAAACTATTTATTTAATATAATTATTAAATAAATTTAATATCATTAATCATTAAATAAATATCATTAATATTAAATTATTAATGAAATTATTCTTTAAATATTAAAAGTTATATTTTATAACTTAAAATATCTCTAAACACTTTATTTTTATTTAAAATGATTATTATAATAATAAAATCATTTTAAAACTGAATTATTTAATATAAGTGTTAAATAACTTTATTATCATTAATCATAATTAATTAATGAAATTTATCTTTAAATATTAAAAGTTATATTTTATAACTTAAAATATTTTTAAATACCTTATTATTATTTAAAATGATTTTTAATATAATAAAATCATTTTTAATTCATTTATTTATTTTATTTAATAAATAACTTAATTATCATTAATATAAATTTATTAATGAAAATTATCACATAATATTAAGAGTTATCAAAAATTAACTTAAATTATTTTCTTATATCATAATATAATTTTAAATGATTTTCATGAATTAAAATCATTTTTAAATAATTTATTTAATATTATAATTAAATAAATTAATTACTTTAATATTCCAAAATATTAAATATTTATGAAATATATTTAAAATAATTAAAAACTAATTTTAGAATTTAAAATAATTTTTAATAATTTATTTTATATTTTAATAATTTAAAACTAATTTTCTATAATTATTAATTAATTTAGGAAAATATTAATGCATGCATCATTTAAAGGCCACCTATAGCTGTGAGCCGTCGCTATATAGGTGTTCTTCATATTCATACTTAAACCCCGAGATCTTCATAAGGCGATTCTTAGAGTGGCCATGTTTGACCCACTTTAATTTCTCTCGTATTGTGTTTTACGAAATACAAAGCTAGATTTTGTAGACAAAGTTCAAGACTACATGTTCTAATAAACCACATGATCTAAAAAACCTAACATAAGCTAGATCTAAGCGTGCCCAAGATCTTTGTCGAAGTTGTTCTTCATTTTACGGGTTGCCCGAAATGAAAAACGATTCAGTAACCACTTTTGATCGATTATAACGTGCAACACATGGTATTCTTGTGATATAAAGGGTTCGGAGTTGTAGCTAGCATCAAGAGAGTAGATCTATTACATAAAATACAACTATCATGAGCAGAATCCAAAAGTTATGACTCGGTCGAACCATATCGATCGACATGTTCATATATTTTCAGGTTACCCAGAAAAAGCAGAAACAGCTCGACCTTGCTAGTTTTGATAGTCCATAAAATCCAACCCATTTGAAATAAGTGATATTAAGGCATGATGATGTAGTCTAACAAACATACTACAACTTAGATACAAGAACCATAACGATACATCAAACCTTTATCGATTCAAGCCATTTAAAAACTTGTCGAGCTTTACGGGCTCATTTAGGGTTACCAGAAATGGCCCGGTCGATGTTGGTCAACGACCTTTTTGGATTATAACCTATAATCTACAAGATGATATAGGTGCGATTCTTGATCCGAGCAAAGATCTCATAACGGACTACTATATTCAACACTTATAACACAAAAATCAAACACCTACGAGAGATCTACACGACGACGACATTCGATGGGGCGCCTCTTTCAAAAATTTCCAGATTTTGAAAATCTTTAATTTCGAGCACTTTAATGTTATGGATTTGATAAATACCAACCCAGATCATCACTAGAGACTAAATACAACATATTCTAACAACAAAAACTAACATCTAACACCGAAATTTTGGACAGAAATTAAAGCTTGAGTTTCATACCTTTCTTGATTAATTCCTGATTTTGTGTTGCTGTTTTGGTATGGGATTTCGTGGGGCTTGAATAATGGGTCTGATATACTCAACAAATTTTGGAGGTTTTAGTAAGAGGAACTCTTGGTTGAGTTTTATGCAAAATAGCTATCCAAAATGGATTTTTCTCTTTCTAATCCTTTATATAGACATGCTAGATTCATGAATGAAATTTGGAAAAGTAATCGATTTGTCATCTTAAGTCGATGGAGTTGTTAGTTTTGGTGAACAACTTCACCAATTTGTCAAAACCTATGGCTAGCTTCTTTAATGCTAAGAGGGGTATAATGGTCATTTGATAAATCAATTTTAAATGGCAAAAATGAACTTACCAAACCCTTAGGGTTAGGGTTTGATTTAGGGTTTAGGGTTTGAGCCAATTTGGATAAACAAAAATCTAGAATTTCAATTTAGGGTTTTGCACAAAAAATTAAATAAATAAAATTAATTAAATAATTAAAATTAAATAACTTTTAGTTTTAAAATTTTACAAAATTAATATTGTTAATTAAATTAAGTTTGTAATTACATGAACATTAGGGTTTATTACCCTTAATCATAATGAACTTGGCTAATAAAGCAATTAGGGTTTAAAATATTGATAATTACGGTTTCTAGAAATACAATTAGGGTTTCTAGAAATATAATTAGGGTTCTAGGTTTTAGGGTTTTAATTTACTAATTACATTTATTTTAATTAGCAATTAAAGTCCAACACACGTGTTATTAATCACTTTGTAACACAACTCTTTCTGAATCAAACCTCCATTTTAGGTTTTTAGGACTAGGGTTTCTAATATTGGAAATTAGGTTTAACATTATTAGGGTTTCGAATTTTAATTAGGGTTTACCTAATTAATACATTTAATACGACATAAATGGTATTACATGCTTATAAAACAATCTCACACTCTAATTTGGATCTCAAATTAGGGTTTAACATTATTCTTAGGGTTTGGTCAAAATACCTAGTAATTGACCAATGAATTATCAATCTGAGACATACCGTACATATTCATAGTAATGAAAAATCAAAATATATGTAATATTATATTATTATTCTCATACCTTGACAATAATCCAAAATTAGGATTTGGATTCCATATCTCGATTATTCTTTCATATTTAACCTTAATAATTAAGGTAAAATAATTAACTTAATAATCAGATACAAAAATTCATATAATAAAATAATTATTATATTTATTCTAAAAATCACTTACATTATATTATTTAAATAATATACGATTATATATTCATGGAAAATAATTAATAAAAATATTTCTATCTTAAAATTAATTATTATAAAATATACTTTCTAATAATCAATATTTCTAAAATAAATTTACTTATAAATATTCATGTAATAAATATATTTTTATTTACCACATAAATACATATACACATAATCTTGTACAAATCCTCATCCTTAAAATAAATAAATAAAAAAAAAAAAATTTATACATAAAATTTATGATTTATTTATATAGAAAATATCGAGAAAATTTATCACATTCACCTTCCTTATAAGGATTAGATTCCCGGAATCACCACTTAAAACCTACACATAAGCGGGACATAGCATACACAATCTTGTAAATAGATCTCGATTAACTTTAATCGAACAGATCTTTAATTAATCACATTAAGCTTGTCTTTTCGATTAAGCGGAAATTTGATTTCTAAAGAACTCAAATTTCTCCCTCAAAATTTCTTTATAAAATAATTTACTATAAATAGAATAATTCTAATTATGCAAATAAAAGTTATTCGAATATTACACCAGGCTGCATTGCGGTTGCCACCGTGTCTTGGACCGTCGTGTTGAAGACCCTTGATGTTGACTTTGTTGGTTTGTTCGATGATGTCGGTCCGTGATTGCTAATGTTCCACTACCCTTACCAATATTCACACTACCCGGCCTCTACCCTCTGTTGGACAATCCTTAACCACATGCTCCATTGATCCACAAATAAAACAACCACTTTGTTCATTCTAGGATTGGGGCGGTTGGGAGAGAAGTGACCCTCACGCCTGCACTTATAACACACAAATTTTCCTTTCAAACATTCTCCGGGTGGTTCTTTCCACATGTCTTACCTTTGAGCTGCACCTTTTCACTCCTTCTTGCTTCACTGAACATTACCAAAGTAGTTTCCTTTTCTTTTCCATCAGCACTCCTGCTTCCACTATTAATTCTCACCTTCTCGGCTCCCTCGACCTTGCCCTTGTTTTTCTTCTTCTCCTTATTGTAGAGGCTCATAGCCTCACTTCCTCTCTCTGCAATTATCGCCTTCTCCATGAGTGCTGCAAATGTTGGGATCTGCAACACTGCCACCTTATTATAGAGCCAAGGTTTTAATCCCAGCTCAAATCTCCTAGCCTTCCTAGCCTCCGTATCGACTTGATGCGGAGCAAACCTAGCTAACTCATTAAATTTTGCGGCATATTAGTCCTTCAGCATATCCCTTGCTTGACTCCGGAAATTTTACCTCCATTCTAGCACTGCGTCTTTAGGTGAAAAATAATTCTCGAAAAATAAGGTCTTAAATCTATCCCATGTTACCACACTGCTCTGCCCTCATCGATTAGCTTCCCACGGAAATTTGCCTCACCCTTCATCATGTAGGTGGCAAAAGGGTCTTTGCCCTCGACTACCCTAATTTATTACAAACGCCTTCTCAATTTCTTTAACCCAAGTTTGGGCTTTACAGGTCGATTGTACCTTTGAATTCCGAGGCGGTTCTACTGACCTTAAAGTCTTTGAAATTCGCCAAATAATTATCAATTTGGTTCCCTTGTTGCATGCTTTTTGAGCTACCATATTCATGACTGACTTTGCATTAGGTCCGGCTTGTTGTTGTCCTTCAACGTTGTTGGCAGACTCTTAGCCCTCGATTTGAGTTTGGCGTCTTGGCGGCATTATACAGTTAAGTAAAAACCATACATTAACTTACATTCTAAACCTTATCATATAAGTTTAAACTTATTAAACTTGTTTCATAACTCAAACTTTGATTCATATTCATTCATTGCTTTCAAAATACTTTTACATATCCGACATAGTGCTTTAAACATCGATCATCCCATTGTGACTACAAAAGTCGGGATTTACTTCACCGCTTGTACAAAAGTTTTATAATAATGCATTACAGACAAACTAAACACACATATTATATTAAACATGCTTTACGACATAACCTATACTACCTATTTACTAAGTCTTCTTTCTTGGGTGACTTCTTTGCGATGATCTTCTTTTTTCCACAAACAAAACATGCTCCCGTTTATAGTCGGGGACAATACTGAGTGGTATGCCCGCCATCATAACCTTAAAGATAACATATTCTTTTCCATTTCTTCTTCCCGGGTTTTCCTAAATCATGGTCTTCTACCTTCCTTTTCCCTTATCTCTGAGTTTGCCTTTGAAGTGTTGCTTGAGGCTCCCATCGATTGATTTGGATTTGAAGCTTATCCTGCTCTTCCATTGTTTCTATTAACGCTTGTGCAATTGATTGGTCATTAGCGGTTTTCTATCTTCCACAACCCTTCTAGAAGATACCTTGTTCCTCAATTCTTGCATCTCCATGATGATTGATCGGCTTCGACTTTAGAGGTGCGAATCATTATCATCGGATCCACTATTTAGGATCTGGTACTATGTTTTCCACGATAACCACCTAAATCGAGTTTGTTTCATCGTGAGCTTCTATTTCCGCTTATTGGCCGATAGTAGCTCCTTCTTTATGATCAGGGGGGTATCTAATCCTTTTTCACGACATCTACACACATCAATTATCCTGATTAGCATATATTATATACACATAGTCAAATAATAGTTTTGTATGAATTATCTTTTATTTTGTTTGACGATGAATTGATTCAATTCATCTCTTTTTAAACTCTATATGAGTTATTTATATTTTCAACGTTTCCCTCTGTTCTAAGGTTATAGCCTAAGGTCTAACCTACCTAAGGTTTCTAACCCTATAGCTCGATACCATTGCTTGAGGTCCCCAATCCAGGATACTTGAAACCCGAACTCGGTACATCACGATACCATTTCTATGAAGCGGAATAATACTAATAATAATAACAATAATATAAAACTTAACTTAAGTTTACATATACATGAGTCATTCTCCCAAGTCGTAACCTTTAAACATTCATTACATGTCATATATATATATATATATATCATAGTCTTCATAATCTAATAAAACTATTACAAATATTACACTTAATTCTTATTTGGTTAGCTTTCCTTTTCCTTTGTCTCGCTTTGAACTTTACGGTCCTTCACACTTTAGTGAAAACATTTAAATTAAGCGAGGATGAGCATTTGAGTGCCCGCCCAGTAGTATTATATATATATATAAGTGAAAGAATTTAAATGTTTTCTTTATAATATCTTCTACAACTAGTCGATGGTTGTGAAGTAATCTGTACCAATAATAATTCATAACAACCCTCTTTCAAACTTTTGAAACTACATTATTATTTGTATATGGGGTTTACGTGACATACCATGAACATTGTTTTCATTTTCAAAAAGGTTTAAGCGAAGTTCATCATGTGCAAAACCGTCATGACTTACGAACGGAGGGTGATCGACCACTGTTGTACCTGTATTGATCAATACTATATTTACATGAGCGATGTTATAGATTCACTCTGTCGTCGCTTTGTAGTATAATATTTTCCCATTTTGGGATGTTCATATATCATCGGGTTTTCATAATAAAAGGTCTTATATAATTCAACATATATTTATATCGAAAGGGGTATCAACATGCGATTAAATCTGATGATTATCCAAGTGGGGACACTTGTATAATCATTTCTAGAAAATGTGAGCAGAATATATATATTTGAATTATCATATACTAACATGTTGATAATCAATAGGCATATATAATATAGGCTTAACAATCTGTACAATAATAACAATAATTACGAACTTCTCATACATCCATTGCATAAAGAAAATACAAAGTTAGGATACTTGCACGATGTTACCGCTTATTCTCAACTTAGTTTTATCTTTTGTGAAATCACCTATCATTAATCGGATCATTTCTTGATTAGTATATCATAACGTAACACATAACACTTTATTGCGATTGACATTCTAATCACATTGCCACACAATCTTTAACAACCATTGAATCACAAATAAACATTTATCTAGCCGATTATCTAAGTCAGGATCGATTTACGAAACATAGCCGATTCTCACAAGCGACTTTTTCGGGTAATAATCGAAGTCTAAGACTCTATTACGTATCACAATATCCGATTAGATAACTTAAATATTAGTCACACTTATTTTTCATGGCCTTATAATAATTATTAAATAATTATTATCATTTATCATAATTTTGAAATATCGAGAATCATTATTAAATGATTTAAGTATTACATAATTCTATTATCATTAACATTTAATCAATATTAAATTATTAATGAAACCATTGCCAAAATATTAAAGTATGTATAATAACTCAAAGTATTAATTATTACCCTTAAATGATTTTTAAAACATTTAAAATCATTTTAAATAATTACCATTAATATTTAAATATTAATGAACTATTTATCAAATATTAAAAGTCAATAATTATAACTTAAAATATTTTTAAATCATTAATATCTTTTTTTAAATGATTTTTAAATAAATAAAACCATTTTAAACTATTTATTTAATATAATTATTAAATAAATTTAATATCATTAATCATTAAATAAATATCATTAATATTAAATTATTAATGAAATTATTCTTTAAATATTAAAAGTTATATTTTATAACTTAAAATATCTCTAAACACTTTATTTTTATTTAAAATGATTATTATAATAATAAAATCATTTTTAAAACTGAATTATTTAATATAAGTGTTAAATAACTTTATTATCATTAATCATAATTAATTAATGAAATTTATCTTTAAATATTAAAAGTTATATTTTATAACTTAAAATATTTTTAAATACCTTATTATTATTTAAAATGATTTTAATATAATAAAATCATTTTTAATTCATTTATTTATTTTATTTAATAAATAACTTAATTATCATTAATATAAATTTATTAATGAAAATTATCACATAATATTAAGAGTTATCAAAATTAACTTAAATTATTTTCTTATATCATAATATAATTTTAAATGATTTTTCATGAATTAAAATCATTTTTAAATAATTTATTTAATATTATAATTAAATAAATTAATTACTTTAATATTCCAAAATATTAAATATTTATGAAATATATTTAAAATAATTAAAAACTAATTTTCGAAATTTAAAATAATTTTAATAATTTATTTTATATTTTTAATAATTTAAAACTAATTTTCTATAATTATTAATTAATTTAGGAAAATATTAATCATGTCGTCATTTAAAGGCCACCTATAGCTGCCAGGCAATAATCATATATAGGTGTTCTTCATGTTCATACTTAAACCCAGGATCTTCATAGGCGTTCTTGAGAGTGGCGTGTTGATTGCTTTAATTCTCTCTGTATTGTGTTTCTGAGAAATACAAAAGCTAGATTTTGTAGACAAAGTTCAAGACTACATGTTCTAATAAACCACATGATCTAAAAACCTAACATAAGCTAGATCTAAGCGTTCCAAGATCTTTGTCAGAATTTGTTCTTCATTTTAAGGGTTGCCCGAAATGAAGAAACGATTCAGTAATGACCACTTTGATCGACTATAACGCAAACACATGAACATGTTCTTGTGATATAAAGGGTTGAGGTTGTAGCTAGCATGCAGAGAGTAGATCTATTACATAAAATACAACTATCATGAGCAGAATCCAAAAGTTATGACTCGGAATTGAACCATAGCCGATCGACATGTTCATATGTTTTACGGGTTACCCGGAAGAAAGCGGAGAAACAAAGCTTCGACCTTGCTAGTTTCGAATGATCCATAAAATCCAACCCATTTACTGAAATAAGTGATATTAAGGCATGATGATGTAGTCTAACAAACATACTACAACTTAGATACAAGAACCATAACGATACATCAAACCAACCGCCGATTCAAGCCATTTAAAAACTTGTCGGAGCTTTACGGGCTCATTCGGGTTACCGAAATGGCCCGATCGATGTTGGTCAACGACCTTTGGCCGATTATAACCTATAATCTACAAGCGATATAGGTCTCGATTCTTGATCCGAGCAAAGATCTCATAACGGCACTACTATATTCAACACTTATAACACAAAAATCAAACACCCTCAGAGATCTACACGAATTGACATTTCGTTTGTCGACGCCTCTTTCAAAAATTTCAGATTTTGAAAATCTTTAATTTGAGCACTTTAATGTTATGGATTTGATAAATACCAACCCGGATCATCACTAGAGACTAAATACAACATATTCTAACAACAAAACTAACATCTAACAAGAAATTTTGAATGAAATTAAAGCTTGAGTTTCATACCTTTTCTTGATTAATTCTCGATTTTGTGTTGTTGTTTTGGTATGGGATTTCGTGGGGCTTGAATAATGGGTCCGATATACTCAACAAATTTAGGAGGTTTTAGTAAGAGGAACTCTTGGTTGAGTTTTATGCAAAATAGCTATCCAAAATGGATTTTCTCTTTCTAATCCTTTATATGTACATCTTTAGATTCATGAATGGAATTTGGAAAAGTAATGATTCTTTGTCATCTTAGAGTCAATGGAGTTGTTAATTTTGGTGAACAACTTCACCAATTTGTCAAAACCTATGGCTAGCTTCTTTAATGCTAAGAGGGTATAATGGTCATTTGATAAATCAATTTTAAATGGCAAAAATGAACTTACCAAACCCTTAGGGTTAGGGTTTGATTTAGGGTTTAGGGTTTGAGCCAATTTGGATAAAACAAAATCTAGAATTTCCAATTTAGGGTTTGCACAAAAATTAAATAAATAAAATTAATTAAATAATTAAAATTAAATAACTTTTAGTTTCTAAAATTTTACAAAATTAATATTGTTAATTAAATTAAGTTTGTAATTACATGAACATTAGGGTTTATTACCCTTAATCATAATGAACTTGGCTAATAAAGCAATTAGGGTTTAAAATATTGATAATTACGATTTCTAGAAATACAATTAGGGTTTCTAGAAATATAATTAGGGTTCTAGGTTTTAGGGTTTTAATTTACTAATTACATTTATTTTAATTAGCAATTAAAGTCCAACACACGTGTTATTAATCAATCGTAACACAACTCTTTCTGAGATCAAACCTCCATTTTAGGTTTTTTGGACTAGGGTTTCTAATATTGGAAATTAGGGTTTAACATTATTAGGGTTTCCGAATTTTAATTAGGGTTTACCTAATTAATACATTTAATACTACGACATAAATGGTATTACATGCTTATAAAACAATCTCACACTCTAATTTGGATCTCAAATTAGGGTTTAACATTATTACTAGGGTTTGGTCAAAATACAATAGTAATTGACCAACCGTTATCAATCTGGACATACCGTATATATTCATAAAGATGTGAAAAATCAAAATATATGTAATATTATATTATTATTCTCATACCTTGACAATAATCCAAAATTAGGATTTGGATTCCATATCGATTATTCTTTCATATTTAACCTTAATAATTAAGGTAAAATAATTAACTTAATAATCAGTACAAAAATTCATATAATAAAATAATTATTATATTTATTCTAAAATCACTTCAGTATATTATTTAAATAATATACGATTATATATTCATGGAAAATAATTAATAAAATATTTCTATCTTAAAATTAATTATTATAAAAATATACTTTCTAATAATCAATATTTCTAAAATAAATTTACTTGTAAATATTCATGTAATAAATATATTTTATTTACCACATAAATACATATACACATAATCTTGTACAAATCCTCATCCTTAAAATAAATAAATAAATAAAAAAAAAATTTATACGCAAAATTTATGATTTATTTATATAGAAAATATCGGGCTGTCACAAAAACCAAGCAATCATCACTATCAAGAGTTCACATAGGGTACTTATGCTTTATTTTTATTCATATATATCTATTTCCACGAGGGCTTTTTTGCACTTATTTCCGCTTTTATTATTATATATATATATATATATATATATATATATATATATATATATAGATAACCATGACTGTGAAATGTCTCATTCCATTAGGCTAACGGTCTTGCTACCCCTTAGCGAGCTTTCAACCAACGACTCCCAGACATATATAAGACCTTAGGGCGCTAGGTGTAGAGACACTCCCTCAGGCATTGCTTTGCTCAAGTAACAAAGGCCCCGAAATAAGACTAGCCACGAATTTATTTATTTTATTTTATTTTTTTTCTTTTTTTATATATATAAAGCTTATGTACCCTACATTTCTCCCCTTAAACTTAGGTTTTTGCCTAATTCTTCGTCTTCACCGCCTATCCTTGTCATTTTCTCATTTACACTAACATTATCCTTTAGAAACCCTATATGTATCAATTTGAACTAATCAGTCGATACAGATGTTATTAGCGTGTTACCCTTTTTATATCAGTTTTAAACATGAACAAGATCCAATTCATAACAAAAACTACATCAAGGTTCTAATAATTAGAACTATACTTGTCGACTTAATCACAATCTCATCATCGGCCAAAATAAAATGAACTACAACAACTGTTGGACATATGCAAAATTAACACAATATTTAACTAATTTAATTTTTTTTTATATGATTGGTAAGCATAACATGGATGCAACAATGATTACAACTATTTATGCTCCTAATCTACTATGCAACTACATGATTACATGAATGCAACTTTTAATCCTAAAACTAAATAATGAACTAACATATGCAATCCTAACTAATGAATGCAAACATGGAATCATGAAATTAAAACCCCCCAAACTTGAAAATTACAATGTCGTCATTGTATAGATATAGCAATAAAAATATGAGGACTTCCCTGTAATCACTTAAGCTTGGGGTGGTGGTGTGTGTTCTTCTTCATCGTATTCACTTGGTGGAAATCATGGCATTGGGGCTGGCTGTTGGTACAGGAATTGAGCAATGGGATTGAAGCTTTGGAGCGTTGCGTTCAACGAAGCGAATGATAAGCTTATGGCTTCAAACATGTGGTCCTGCCTCGCTACAAGTCATCGCATCTCTCTTCATGCTACTTGTTTTGCTCATCCACTTGACGTTGAAAGTTGAGGAACTGAGGGCTAAATATAGCTTCGGCCTGTGGTACCTCTGTTCCTTCCTCTCCCATTGGTTCCGCCTCCTGGAACTCCTCGTCATCCGAGTTCTCGGAAGTAGTAGCCTCATCCTCCGAAGCGGATGGAAATATAAAGCCTAATCCTCTAGGATGTGACTTGCCATCGGGCCATACTGCATACCGTGCAATCATTCTTGAATCCAGAGTCTGAAATGGCATTTAAGTGATCTCATCATCCGACCATCAAACTCCCGCTTGCCTACATAACCCATAAATAAGTGATGGGTATGGCAAGCCACCCGAGAATTGTCCTCGTAAGCACCGTTGGATTGAAAAACTGATTATCTCCCCGACGTCGATGATGAAATCTTGTACAATGGCATACAAGAGCACTGCCTTCTCCTTCGTCACGTCTAACGTGTGTGTAAATGGAAATAATTTGGCACACAAGAATGCATACCATATCTTGCCATATCTGCTAAGATCCTTACTGTGAAAAATCGTGCCTCCTTCATGACATTTGATCCATGTGGTACCCGGCTTTGTCATTTCCTTCATAATAACCTCGTAATCCAGATCATGATCACGTAAATGAGTATATTGGCAATGTCTAGGCACCCTTAACTGATAGTATGTGTTGATGGCATCGGTACTGAATGGGACTAATCTTCCCCGCACAAAAGCGTTGAAAGGGGCCTTGTCTTCGGCATTAGCATAAAATTCTTTGACCACATTTACAACGGCGACCTCGGGTTCCTCCGTGAACTTGTTCCACCCTTTCTGATATATTTGTTGCATCATTTCACCATCGACGTGGTCCGGTGCCAACCCCCGCTCCGATGTGAGAGCTTTTGATACCATGTAATCATAACGGTTGGCAGCGACGGCACTTATGAATTTGCGTCGGTCGAAGGTTCATGATGCTAGTGTTGTTCCAGAACTCTCTCCCTGTTGCCTCTATGATGTGGGTTTAGATGCCATTGAATACAGGAAGCCTTAACAATAATATCCCCCCCAAACTTCACTCACGCAATCTGTTAAACATTTGGTGTGCACAATGTTTTATCCCCCCAACTTGATGAATTTGTGGTAACTATAGTGATAGAAGGTGAAGAATTAATAAACCACTTACTCACTCTTAGTGTATCTCCAAATTTGTTGAAAAAATTTTCGCTCAATTCTAATCTTGAACTTCTGAGTAGTGTAAATTTAGTTTGGCGAGGGAGAGGTTTTATAAAGATGGAGATGTATGAGTTGAACTAGTGGAGTGAAGTAGTGGGGTAGTGAGTAATTATGCTAATGAAGTGGGATAATGGGGATGTCTTTTCCAAAACGTGGGTATATAGCTTGGAGAATATGGATGGGAGTGGGAATTGTATGCAAGGAAGAAGTAGTAGTGGAGTGATAATGTAGTGTGGTGTTTCAATTGGAAACTAAGTTGGGAGGGGTATATGAAGAAGTAATGCCTTAAAAAATGCCTCCTATTAATTAACTTAGGACCCCACCCCGCCTTGGGTGTGTTATGCTTTAGGGACCACCGATGGGCATGCTTACTATCGTTAATAAGAATGGGGAGACCCACCTACGGCATGGCATGTTAGGCTTGAAGGGGCCCTCCCCGGCGGGCATGCTTTCTGCAAGTGGCCTTTGTTTTCCTTTTTGTTACTTCCTTAATGCTACTCCTCGCTTCTTAATTCCTCTATTAGCACCTTCATTACGTGCTCATTATGAAAACAAAATTTTCATTAGATCTTGCACAAATTAAGCATGAGAGATTAGATTATCTAGAATAATACAAATAAATAACTACATAATGAACTAATTTATATCCTAATTATTACTCTAAACTCTAATCTAACTAGCACGGATAAAAATACGAAGAATAAGAATAAGATTGGGTTGCCTCCCAATTAACACTTAATTTTAAGTTGTTCAAATTTCGACTACTCCCCTATTTATGGTATCGCTGGATAATGTGATTGCGATGACATCCATGTTGGATTCCCACCCCCAATAATGCTTCAGCCTTTGACCGTTGACCTTAAACGTTTCCAATGGATTCCTACTGTAGAGTTCAACGACGCTATGTGATAAAACTTTTTTGATGGTAAATGGACTCGACCATCGTGATTTTAGCTTCCTTGGAAACAACCTCAACCTTAAGTTGAACAGTAGTACTGATTGCCCCGGCTCAAACATTCTCTGTATGATTTTTTGGTCGTGCCATTTCTTGACCTTTTCTTTGTATAACTTCGAGTTCTCATAAGCTTGAAGTCGAAATTCATCGAGCTCATTTAGTTGAAGTAGTCTCTTTTCACCCACAAAGTTACTTGATCGAAGTTCAGTTTATGAATAGCCCGAGAGGCTTTTTGTGTTGTAACTCCACAGGTAGGTGACATGCTTTTCCATAGACCAATTGATATGGTGACATACCAATTGGTGTTTTTTATATCTGTTGATTCAGTAGGCCCATAGTGCATCATCCAACCGAGAGACCATTCCTTTCTATTCGGGTTCACCACCTTTTCCAAGATTCTTTTCACCTCCTATTTGAAACTTGACTTGCCCACTTGTTTGGGGGGGATGATATGTCGTCGCCACCTTATGGTTGACCCCATACTTCGCCAAGAGAGTCAGAATGATCCATCATGTAAGTGAGTACCTTCATCACTTATAATTGCTCTTAGCGTGCCAAATCTTGTAAAGATATTTTTTTGCAAGAATTTGAGGACCACTTTGGCATCGTTAGTTGGGAGTGCTACGGCTTCAACCCATTTTGATACATAGTCAACCGCAAGCAATATGTACTGATTGTTAAATGAGGAAGGGAGTAGCCCCATAAAATCCATGCCCCATACATAAAAAATCTCCACTTCTAAGATTGTTTGTAGTGGCATCTCATTACTTTTTGATATGTTGCCCACCCTTTGGCATCTATCACAACTTTTTACGAACTGGTGGGCATCTTTAAATAATGTAGGCCAATAAAACCCGGCTTGAAGAACCTTCGCTGCTATTCTCTCGCTTCCGTAATGTCCCCCGTATGCAGATGAATGACATTCATGCAAAATATTATTCACCTCGCTATAGGGCACACACCTTCTAATAATCTTATCGGCGCACTGTTTAAATAGGTATGGCTCATCCCATATATACCACTTGACGTCATGTGGGAATTTCTTTTTCTGCTGACGTGTAAGATCAGGGGGAAGTATATTGCTCACTAGATAGTTGGCAAAGTCCGCGTACCATGGGAATTCCGCATTGACTCCAAATAGTTGTTCATCCGAAAATGAATAATTAATTACACATTTATCCTCATCATCTTTACCCTGATTTTCCAGTCTTGATAAATAATCTGTAACTTGATTTTTTGTCCCCTTTATATCTTTTATTTCCAAGTCAAATTCTTGTAGAAGGAGAATCCATCTGATAAGGCGTGGCTTAACATCTTTCTTTGAGATTAGGTATCGAATGGATGAGTGATCTGTATAAACTACAACCTTTGTTTCGATCAAATATGCCCAAAATTTATCGAAGACAGTTACTACTGCAAGCAATTCCTTTTCTGTAGTTGTATAATTCATTTGGGTCTCCGTGAGTGTCTTACTTGTATAGTATATGGCATGAAATACATTCTCTCGGTGTTGGCCCAAGACAGCCCCAACCGCATAGTCACTTGCATCACACATTAATTCAAATGGCGTTGTCCAATCCAGTGTGACGATAACTAGGGCTGTAGTTAATTTCTTCTTCAATAACTCGAATGCTAACTTACAACCCTCATCAAACTTAAAAACTAAATCCTTCTCTAAAAGATTGCACAATGGTTTTGCAATTTTAGAGAAGTCTTTTATAAATTTCCTGTAGAACCCAACATGTCCCAAAAAACTGCGTATTCCCTTAACTAAAGTTAGTGGTGGAAGCTTTTCAATCGTTTCTAACTTTGCTTTATCAACCTCTAATCCTTTTGCTGAAACCTTGTGACCCAAAATTATGCCTTTCTCAACCATGAAGTGGCACTTTTCCCAGTTAAGTATCATATTTGTTTCTGTGCATCTCTTTAACACCATCACCAAGTTCTCCAAACATGCATCAAAATTGTCTCCATAGACAGAAAAGTCGTCCGTGAAGACTTCCACATTCTTCTCCACCATGTCCGAGAAGATGGCCATCATACACCGTTGGAAGGTAGGAGGTGCATTACACAAGCCGAAGGACATTCTCCTAAATGCGAATGTGTCATATGGGCACGTGAAAGTTGTCTTCTCTTGATCTTCCGGAGCAATAACTATCTGATTATACCCTTAATACCCATCCAATAAGCAGTAAAATTCATGGTCCGCCAATTTATCCAATATTTGGTCAATAAAAGGCAAAGGGAAATGGTCTTTTCGGGTTTCCTTATTCAATTTCCTGTAGTCCATGCAAACCCTCCAGCCAGTTATTGTCCTCGTCGAAATTAGCTCGTTGTCATCATTTTGTACCACGGTCATTCCTCCTTTCTTCGGCACATACTGCACCGGACTGACCCACTTATTGTCGGAAATTGGGTAGATGATACCGACGTCCAACCATTTTAGTATTTCTTTCTTCATAACTTCCTTCATAATTGGGTTGAGCAGTCTCTGTTGCTCCACCGTTGGCTTTGCATCCTCTTCCATCAAAATTTTGTGCATGCAAAAGGATGGGCTGATCCCCTTGATATCTACGATTGTCCATCCTATAGCCAATTTTATGTTCTCTAAGCACCCTCAACAACTTACTTTCCTGCAATTCGTTAAGCACAACAGAAATAATAACAGGTAAAGTATTAAAATTGCCTAAATACGCATACCTGAGGTGTTTAGGTAGTGGCTTTAGCTAAAAGGCAGGTGGCTCCTCCAATGATGGTTTCATTCTTTTTGCGGTTCTTTCCTCCATGTGAAATGGTTCAAATAGTTCTTTAAATCTACTAACTCGTGGCAGGGAGTCTAACATCTGCAAGTAATCCACAAATTTTGGATCATCCAAATCTTCATCTCCCAATAATGTCGTTTCTAATGGATCATTAGCCAAACTTTTACCCATGTCTTTGCTGATTATCTGCTCAATGATATCCATCCTAAAACATTGTTCTTCATTCGTAGGGAATTTCATGGCCTTGAAAACATTAAACTTTACTTCTTGATCTTGGACCCTCATAGTTAGTTCACCTTTTTGTACATCGATGAGTGTCCTACCCATAGCCAAAAATGGTCTCCCTAGGATAATTGGGATATTCTTATCTTCCTCAAAATCTAGAATTATAAAATCCGCAGGGAATATAAATTTGTCAACCTTGACCAAGATGTCCTCCACAATGCCTCTCGGGTATGTGATTGACCTATCCGCTAACTGCAATGAGATGTTCGTAGGCTTTGGAGCAGGTAGACCTAATTCTGTATACACTGATAATGGCATAAGGTTTACACTTGCTCCCAAATCACATAAACACTTGTTGAACACCGTGTTCCCAATTGTGCATGGAATGGTAAAACTCCCTGGATCTTTCAACTTTGGTGGCAATTTTTGTTGTAAAACTGCACTACACTCCTCTGTTAATGCCACTGTTTCGAAATCTTCCAACTTCTTTTTCCTAGACAGAATACCTTTCATAAATTTCGCATAACTTGGCATCTGCTCTAGGGCTTCTGCGAAAGGGATGTTAATATGAAGTTTCTTAAACACTTCCAAAATTTTTATGAACCGCTTATCTAATTTCTGCTTTTGGACTCTCTACTGAAACGGCGGTGGAGGATACACAACTGGCTTATCATCTAGCTTTGTTTGTTCCACTTGTTTTTCCTCACCCTATTTTTTCTCAACCACTTTGTCATCTGATCTAACTGAATTTTCTGCACTTTTCCCATCTAAATGTTTTCCACTTCTCAACGTGTTTGCCTGACACTGTTCGTGATTTCCCTTCAGATTTCTTTCGGTGTCAGTCGGTAGAGTCCCTTATGGTCTATTATTTAATGCTAAGGCAATTTGTCCCATCTAATTTTCTAGATTCTTGATGGTTATCTCTTGCGATTTCATGCCCATTGCTTGGTTTTTCATAGCTGCCTAATTGCTTGTTATATACTTTGAGAACAACTCCTCTAAATCTGATTTCCTCTCTTGATGTTGAGCTAGTTGTTGTTGATTCTGAAATCCTGAGGGATAAGATGGTCGTGGAGCTTACTGATGCTGATTATTACTCCATGAAAAATTTGGGTAATTCTTATTCCCCAGATTGTATGTATTTTGGTACATGTTCTGTGGAATCCTGTTGTAGCTACCCATAAATTGTACTGACGCTGGGTTGATTGCACATTGATCTGTCGGATGTTCACCCACATACAAGTCACAAATAACTGCAACTTGTTGTATCTGAACCCCTGATAAAGCATCCAACTTCTTAGAGAGTACTGAAATCTGCGCTGCTATTGTCGTCACTCCATCTAACTCTAACACTCCAGCTGCCTTCGCCTTTGTTAACCTTGTGTGGGCCATCGGTAGTTATTAGCCGCCATTATTTCTATCAATTCATATGCCTCTTCATAACTCTTTGCCATAAAAGCTCCACCCGAAGTTGCATCTATACTAGTTCTGAGATTTTCGTTCAGCCCGTTGTAGAATGTGTTCATCTGCAGCCATTTGGGTAATCCGTGATGTGGGAACTTTCTGAAAAACTCTTTATATCTCTCCCATGCTTCATACAGTGATTCCCCATGCTGCTGTTTAAACATGGTAATCTCATTTCTCATTTTTTCCGTCTTTGCGGGTGGGAAAAATTTTGCTAAGAATTTTTGATCGAGGTCTTCCCATGTAGTTATTGATCCCAGTGGTAGAGAATGTAACCAACTCTTTGCCTTGTCCTGTAAGGTGAATGGGAACAAGTGAAGCCTAACGGCGTCATCCGACACCCCAATATACCTGAAAGTGTCACAAATCTCCAGAAAGCTGACTAAGTGTTCGTTCGGATCATCATTTGCCAAACCCCAAATTGAAACCAAATTTTGAATCATCCGAATAGTCCGAAGCTTGATTTCAAATGTGTTTAGCAGACTATATAAGCCTGGTGATACTCGACTGCAGCTCAGTCACCTTGGGTGTAGCAAAGTCCCTCAATGCCTTCTGGTCTTCGGCAGCCATTGCTTCTTCTTTTTTAGAGTTTTTGAAGTCTTCTCTTGTTTCCTTGATCCACTTACTTAGCCTTTGAAACCGTTTCTCAATGTCGTCCTCAAAAGGAAGCAAGTCTAGATTTTTGGACCGCGTTTGCATAAACCAACTTGAAAAATCTAAAATAAAATGAACAAAACAAAAATGAAAATGTTTAAGTAAAATTGAACTAATTAAACTGATATCCTAAAATATTAAAATCTATATTAATAACTCCCCAGCAACGACGCCAAAAACTTGTTGGGTAAAATCTAATTACGCACAACACGCAAGTATACGTGGTCAACAAGTAATATAATAGTAAGTAGAGTATCGTTCCCACAGAGAAATTAGTAAGAATTTAACCTTCACAATTACCAGTTTCCTATTAATCCCAATTTTATTAAACTATCCAAATTAATGATTAAAATTATAAATTCTCAATTATTAAAACTACTAAAATCACAAAATAATCACAAATAGCAAAAACTGAATTTCTAAACAAGTATCAGAGAATTAGGCTTACAACTTCACCCTAAGCTTCACTCTGGTTATTATCCTTTGTTCCAGTTTAATTTACTATCCCAGTTTATTAATCAAGAACTCTAAAGTAGAATTAGCCACCTCTCGATGCACTAACACCATATTAACTCAAATCCACAATTAAGATAGAATTAAGTTAAACACCTTAATTAACTAACTCGCTATATCTCTATGTGAATTACAATCAAAGAAGGTTTAAGTTCAAGTTCTCTATCCGATTACATGCGATGTTAAGCATATCTCTACCCTAACATTCATCAAGATTCTGTTCATTCACAGAATTCAAGAACACATGCTATATTAACTAAGTCTAGACTCGTACTTCCTCTCTCGAATCCATACAAGTCCACAAAGAATTTTTGATCAGGTAATTCATAAATTCAAACACAAATTAATATAGATAAACTGGATAATAGCTTATTAAACTGAAAATCAAAGTTACATAACCATCGTTTCGCTTAAAGATCCATTATAAGCCTAAAAAAAATTTAGTTCATCATAAATGAAATAAACACTAAATAAATTAAAGATATCATCCTTTCAATTACAAATAAACTAGAAGAAAAGAATAAATCCAGAATCACCCTTTTCTTCAGCTCAATTTGCAATTGATACAAAAAATCCTTCAAAATCTTCTCTCCAATGCTTACTCTCAAAATCTGTATTCCTGTTCTCTGTTAATTGTCTTCTAATGGCTCTCTCCCCAATCTTGTTATTTTTCATTGGATATAACACTAAGACTTGTATTCTGATTGAAAATCCTTGCTAATACACGCCCCAAACCATCACAAATACTAACATAGCGATCTTTGAAACCAAAAAATCTAACATCATGACAATAAATGAAATTACAAGTCTTCATCACTTGCACATTTTTCCCTTCCCTTTGCTAGTTGAAGGCTCATCGACCTTCTCCACTTTAGCTGCAATAATTATATTTATGCAAGAGTGAGCAAAACAATTGCTCACTAGCTATAACAATGAATCAACAAAAGAATAATAGCTGCTAATGAGTAGGCTCATCAAAACTAAATAGTACTCTATCAACAATAACCAAAAGCTACAATCAAAATATAAATTATATCTGAGGGTCGTAAGACCACGAACTATGTCCACGGTTACAAGTAATCTTTAAACTCTAACCTTAACAGTTACACTATAGGGACTTCATGTACTTAGGGGGATCAGCCCTTTATACCATGTATTGTGCACAAACATCTAAACGCATTGCGTACCCCCTATAATAGGGTTGTTCTTCTCAGTTTTAGAGTATAAGTTCGCACCAAAGAAAGTTTGGTTTGGATAACTTCAAGGGTAATTTAGAGTTTAACGATCATCAACTAAAGGATTAGTTGAATCAACAAGGTTTGATAACACTATAGTTGATCACTAACAACATAGTATGAAACAATGAATAATCATAGATGAACTAACTATTTATTAAACTTATGCTTGGAAATAACTAAAACATAAGTATTGAATGAAACAGTAAACCTTACTCGAACAATAATAAACTAAGGCTATGATCTTATAAAATTCGAAATGAAATTACTGAACATACATTAACTGATAACAAGCTGAAAAACAAAACTTGCTCAACATGATAACAACTTGTGCAAAGTAATTTTAAATAAAATAGATCAATAATAGAGATGAGAGTTCAAAAAGCTACATTCATTATAAAGGAATAGAACTTAAGAAACTTCCTTAACTATAAACAAGTTAGAGTTAATCAACCATAATTAGAATTCCAATAAAATTAGGATTAAAGCTTGCTCGAATGAAATTTAGGAACAAATGACTTGCTCAATAACAGTTTAAGATAAGAAACTTGCTCAATGTAAAGAGTAGGAATTAGAAACATGCCTCGTATCTAAGCTATAAATTTACAACTCACATTCACCTACACATAGTATTAGAATTACAATATCTATTAGATATACTAACATCCATATTCCAAAATAACACTCACCTCTAGCTAAACTTGTTATTTTAGTACAAGTCTCACCTTACCATACACATTTCAGAATCACAAGTGTAATTTCATAACACTTATTCATTATTCACGAAGTTTCTTAAATTATAACATATCATTTTCACAACTTACTAACCTTACATTTTAGAGTTACTAACCACATGATACTATTCTATTTTAACCCTTACATTACATGTTTCTCACATAAACACATCACTAAACTAGGTTACATTAAAGTTTCAAAGTCTGTAGAATTGACAAACTTCACTGGTGCAGCGGACTCTTACATCATGCCACGCCTTGCTTTTGCTCAGATTATCTTTAAGGCCTTAGTGCCAAGAGGCCGCGCTTGCACTACGCACCAGTTTTAGTTTTGCAGAACATGATTTTGGCACTGTTCTTAAGCCAACTAACACGAATTTCACCCACAAAACAGTAATATTAACATAGACAATTGGTATAGAACTAACACAAACATGATTCCTCACATATTCAACCACTTGAAACAACTTAACAACCACTTTAACTAATTTAATTCCTTGAATTTCATGTTTTCATACAAAAACTCCATTTTTGACATCCTTCATAGAAATCATCATTGTGATCACAATTATTCATCAAATTACTTCATTCAAACTACGTTCTCTTTGTTTCTTAACGGACTAGCATAATCAAGACTCAATTTATAGGTTAATATACAAACTAGCCACTAAATTTGGTACTTTCTTAAGTCATATGTAAAAACATTCACTGTAACTATTTTTCCTACTTTTTAAACGAAATTAACATACAATTCCCTTGTTTAAAACACAACTCTAATCATCACAACCACATACAATCCCAAGTAATCAGTTGTATAATATCAATTAAAATTTTGAATTCATAGAACATATAAATTATTCCGTGAAACACACACACACACACACACACACACACACACACACATATATATATATATATATATTATATATATAAGATTTTGGAAAATATCTTTTCTTTGCTTTAAACAATCCTTGCTAACCACTGGAATTGCTTTGAAAAACTCAAGAATCCTCTATCAAACTCCCTCAATTCCTCTGAAAACTCTCTTCTCTTTTCTCTTCTTAGGCTTAAGCCAAATACCAAATCACGTAAACTAACTAACACTTAAGCGTAAAGATAAAAACTGATAAACCATAATATGCGTACTTAATATAATATCAGTTACAAAAATATTAACGTATAGATTATAAATATATTTTATTTATTATTTGATTTATTATAATAAAATTCAAAATTCAAAAGCCATAAGGCTTTGTTTGGTAAAACTCTTTAAAAATTAAAGACTTAGTACTTTAAGCCTTGTTTGGTTAAATCAATTTAAAAGTCCTTTAATTTATTTTAATAAACAATTTAGTTTATAATTTATAATAACATATTATTTTTTTGGATTTCTATATCCAACATTAATAAAATAAATTAATTACAAATGCCATATTTTAAATAAATTTTTCACTTAAATAAATATCATGTAATTATAACTCATTAAAATTTAATTTAATAATTTAACATACCATTTTAAATTATTAAATTAAAACAACAATATAACACCTCATGTTATCTTACAACTCTCTAAATTTTAAATTAAATTAATTTAGAATATTATTAATTCATAAATATTTAATAACAACAATCACATCAATAAAATATTTATTTCATTTAATAAATAATTTAAATTACAAATAATAAAATCTTGGATCGTTACAGGGTGTAAGGCTTAAAAATGCCTCCAGAGGGGGCATACTTTCTGCTAGTTGGTCATGTAATTCTTTAAACTTGCTAAGTTATTACCACAATTGCACCCCTTTTATGATCAAATGCTACACCACCAAACCTACACACTAAATAACAATAAACAAGTAAAATAAGACATAAATGCAAGGAATTAACACCGATTAAGCTTGAATTAGGAACCGATTCGCTGGTATAAAACTCACTTATCAAAATTCCTATTCATATAGTTTATAGAAAAGAACAAGTTCTCAGGAATAAAATGATACCTTTTGTTAAGGTAATATGGAGGGACCACAATGCTGAAGAAACTACGCGGGAACTCGAAAATAAGATGAAAAGTTATCTTGAGTTATTTGTTTAATCTATGTCTTTGATTCTGGGGATATAATCCTTGTAAGGAGGGAAAAATGCAACGAATGAATTATTTGAGTTGTGATTCTGGGGATAGAATCCTTGTAAGGAGGGAAGGATGTAACGATCCAGAATTTTTGTATGTAATTTAAAATATTTATTGAATTAAATAATTATTTTAGTTGATGTGATTATTGTAAAATAAATATTTGATTATTTATTAGTTAAATAAATAATTCATGAGTTGTGAGGAATTAACTTAATTAAGTGTAATATAATAATTAAGTTGGTATTTGGTAATTTTGTATTTTGAAGTTAATTAAATTAAATGAGTGTTGGATTAATTATTATGTTAAATAGTGGTAATATTCTAATTTAATTTAATAATTAAATTAGAGGGTTGGTAATGATTAAATGAGTTATTATAATGTTGTTTTAAATTAATTTAGTAATTAAAAGTGATGTACTTGTTATTAAATAAAATTATAATTTATAATGAAAATTATAATTTTGTAGCAATTGGAATATGTGGCATCTTGAATTAATAAGTTGTTGTTAGCTTTAATTTAATTGAATTAGATTATTAGAATTTAATTAAATAAAGTGTGACAATTAAATTATATAATAAATGAGTTATTAAAATAAATTAAAGAGATTTAATTTAGTTTTACCAAACAAGGTTTATGGTTGTTACCCCTTATTTTTAATCTTTTCTGCAAAACAAAACTTATTGGCTTTTGATTTTCAACATTCTATAACTGAAAAATATAAAGTATACGTATTATATTGTATTAAGTATATATTAGTTAAAGTTTTACGTTAAGTTTTATCGGCTTAAGCCTAATTCTAAAGAAAACAAAATAGAGAGAAGGAAGAAGAAAGAAAAAGAGAGAGAGAGAGAGAGAGAGAGAGAAATTTCTCTGTGAATTTGAGAACCTAAAGAAGAATTATTATCCTCTAACAAAGTTAAACAAACAATCAAAGGTATAAATTCTTAGCTTTTCTTCATATTCTTGAGTTTTCATTCTTTATAATTTGAATTCTATGATAATTGTTGAGTATATAGTTTGTATAAGTTAATTTGTATATATAAATTATTTTTACACAATTTGTATATGATTTAGACTAGTTTAATTCATGAAGTATGTTTAATATGGAGAAAATCATATTACAGTGAGTTTTTAGTGATGTATGGATGATATAACTTATTTTTTAATCAAAATCGATACTCAATTTATAATATAAATTGTAAATTAATTTTTGATTGTGTTACTATATGAAGAAATGAAAAAAATGGGCTTTAAATAAGTTGTTTTAGTTGAAAAAGGAATTCACAATGATTAATTTCGCTAAGAATGTCAAAAAGTGAAGAAATCGCAAAAATAATATAATTTAGAGGTTTTAATTTGTTGTTTATGTTGTTTATATGGTTAGAAACATGTTAGAAATATTATTTGTTGATTATGTAAAGTTTATACAACTTGGGTAAGTAAAAATGATTGTTAGAAAGGAGCTTTTAGGCCTATTTGACTTTGTTATATGTTTTTATAAACTAAAATGGCTCTGAATCGTATACTGTTATTGCGGCACAGTACAGAGAGCACAATTCATTAATTGTAGTGCCGACTTCAAAGGCGACAAAGGCGATCCCTAAGGCCTAAGTTGAAGCGCAAGCATAACAGATTAGCGATGCAACACCGGTCCTCAGTATAAATTGGGGCGTTGCAGCGCCAATTAGCAATTTGGCCCATAAATTTGATTTTTAATATACAACTCTGTAAATGTTAATGTAGCATGCTCTTAACTATAAAATGTGAGTAATCATGTTATATGATGAAAGAGAATATTGTGGTGTTGTGATTATATCAGATATATAAATTATCATTAGTAATTAATGAGTTATGTGGTAATTGAAATTAGTGTTAATAAAATTAGAAGTGTGGTTTAACCATGTGGTTAAACCTAAGATTAGAAGTTGTAAATGAAATATATATTCATTTATGTAACGTGATCATGTGGCAACTAATTATGTCATGATGGCATGTGTTTAGGATATTGAGAATCAAGTGGTACTGTTTAGCTTACACGCAAGACAAGTTCTCTAACCTTTCCTACTTTATTATTCAGTAAGGTTTACTTTTCACTGTTATCATGTTTATACTTATGCAAGTTCTCTATCTCTAATCTCTTATTAAGCAACTAATTTGTTATTGTTACACAAGTTCATTACCATATCTTGATTACGATTAAGCAAGTCTCCTAACCCTACTATTATGTTATGCAAGTTTCTTGAAGCTATTATTCAATTAAGCAAGTTCTTTAACTCTAATCTTTCATTATACAAGTTCTTATTCCTAACTTGTTATTGTTATGCTTTCCTTAATCTAAATCACTTGTTGAGCACCCTTAACTCTACTTTTCATTGAGCAAGTTAATCTTTACACCTTCATTACTAGCGAGATTGTTTTGTTTATTCAAAGTCTGGACTGTTGTTGAAAGCTTGATCTTGTTGCAAAATGTTTGTTTAGCTAAAAATGATTGTTGTTCAATCTCTGATCACCAATGTTATTGTACTATCTTACATTGTTGTACCGAACTCTTAGTTGACTAGCGATTCTTTTCTGATTCAACTAATCCTTAGTTGATGAATGTTCTAAACTCTAAATTACCCTTGAAGTCATTCCAAACCAAACTTCCTTTGGCTTGTTTATGAACCTATACAGTTTTGAAAGCGTATAGTCGATGACGAATACTTGTTTAGCTTATAAACCATTGTTATCCTATCTCTTATTGATTCATTGTCATAATTCGATTGGAACCAAAACTCTTGAATAGTTATTGATCTTTAATTGATTCAACTAGTACTTAGTTGATGACAATTCTAAAGATCTAGAATTCCTTTGAAGTTAATTCCAAACCAAACTTCCTTTGGTACGAAACCTAATGATCTAAGCTGAGATGAACAACCCTATATTAGGGGATTATTTTAGAGCTACGCAATAGTGTTAAAATTTTTGTGCAATATATATTACAAAGGGCTGATCACCTAGAGTACGAGATGATGGTCCGCATAGTCATTTAGATTGTTAAAGGTTACAGTAGAAACACTTGTTAACCTACGACATAGAAGATGATTATGGTCATTTAGACTGTTAAAGATTAAAGTAGAAATACTTGAAAACCTAAAACACAATTCGTGGTCTTATGACCCTCAGTGTATTCCTTCGATATTGATATCTGTTATTTGATTTTAAAAGATCATTATTCCTTTGAACTCATAGTATTCAAATTAGAACTTCTTTTTTCCGATAAAAATACTTTACCATTGAAAGCTCAGTTAATTGTCATTCATAGAATGTTATTGTATACTATCTTTCATATGGGAAATTGTTTGCTCACTCTTGCACAAAACAATGCAGATGAAGATAAGAAGTTTGAGGAGATTTCTACAAGCAAGTGCAAAGGAAGAATGCTTAATTAGATGACGCTTAATTTACCTTTTATTTATGAAGCTTGTGTAATAGACTTGGTTATGTTTATATTATATTATTCCATTGATGATGTAATAATAAAGGTTAGATGACCTGAGATTTATTTTGAGATTGTGTAACCCTTTAATGAGAGTTTTATTCTTTAAGCTTGCAGGTTTATATCCTTTAATTATCGGTAGTTAGTTATGATTTAATTGGACAGTGAATACCAAATATGTGGGATTGAAGTACCCAGATTTGAGGGTATCACAAGTTGGTATCAAATGACATTATCTGATACAATCACCTCCGATTGTCCATATCGACAAATGACATTGTTTCTGATGAAACCAATGATAACCTCTTTGATAACTGTAATACCCGTGACTTTTTAAATAAATTATATTAATATTAAGAATAAAGGTTGTTTGAATATTTATTTGAATATAAATATATATAGTGTTGGCATGAGTTATGATAATTAATTTAATTGAATAAACATATGATAAGTGAGCAATGTAGTAGAAGTGGTGAGAAGCTTAGTTTGAGCTTATGAAATTATGCCTATTGTGGCAAAGTGGTGAAGTGAGAAAGTTACTAATTAAATTAATGATGAAATGGATGAAATTAATTAGTACTAGTAATAAATAAGTATTCTTTAATTATTAGGAATAATAACATGTAAGGTGTAATCATATATTAGAAGGTTTCTTCATTCAATATAAAATGAGGTGTGACTTTGGAATGTGAATAATTATTATATAAACTATATAATAAAGATAAGCTTGACTTATGTAATTTACTAAGTTGTATGAAAGAGTCTTATGTGACCTCATGACGTGTGTGGGAGTAATTAAATGTATATTTTAAACATATTAGGAAAATTAAATTTGAATAAATAAATATTTACTATTAAATGTTTATTTTAATATTCATATAGAATTGGGATAATAAGTTTTATGGAAAGAAAATTGGTACCCAACTAAATTATATTATAGTCTAATCTAAATATTATTTGAAGTAATCCAATGTACACGAATTATATGATTATGTGTATTTGTACTCTTAACTTATCACATTGTAATAATATCAACTCATTAAAATTCATTTATGAGACGAAGGAAATAAACTTTAGTGCAACTAGTGACCATTTTAACGAAGGTAATAAGCTAATTTACCTTGTCCCAAAATCATAGTCCCATTCTAAAGTCTCAGCCGTGTTCTGATAAAAGCTCTACAATTGTTGAAAACCAAGATGGAGATGATGACTATGGGAATGGAAGAAGATGAAGTTGGTGAAGCTTTTCACCAACTTCTTGTTGCACAATGGTTCCTTCTATCTTCCATAGGAACAATCCTTAGGGCATAACCTCTAAATGGACAATAATCCCTCTATAAATAGAAGTCCCTCCTCTCAAATGGGAATTGTTGATTTCTTTGTGAGTTTCTAATTGGAGTGAGAGTGTTGTTGAGTAATCTAGAAATTGAAGCAAGAGTTAGCATTTCAACTTCAAGAAGGTAATATCCCTTTACATGTTCTTAAATTTCAAATTTTGCATGTTCTTAGGAAAATGCTAAAATACTTGTTTTGACTCAAAAAATTTATGGTTAATGCATGATATAATCTGTCAATTGATGCTAGACATTTTTAATATGATTAAATATGAAATCAATGAAAGTTAAACGAAGTAATTTGGTCAAGTAACGAATCCGCAGTGAAGAGAATCACTAAATATGTTAAACTTTGGAAAAATGACATAAATCTTGAATTTGGTTGTTTCTGTGATTAGAGTTGTTAGAATCATACTAGGGGTGTTTAGTAATAAGTTTATATCAATTGGGTGACTTAAAGTTGCTTTGGGTATGAGAAAATGGGATGTTGGATTGAAGCAGGGGAGGAGGAGTTCAAACTGCAGTAGCCAACTCTGGTTGGTGCCGCCCCGGCGGGGTCCTGTAGTACAAAAAGGCCCGCCTCGGTGGGGGTTGGGCAGTAAGTTATATTACTATTTTTCTTGTTCGATACAAGGAACCCTAAACTTGCCTAACTTAACTTAACTTAAAGAGCATACATAATCTTTAAACATGTATCAATACGTATTGCTAGAGGTTTTAGTGGGTTTGGGGTTTGAGTTATAATCTTTTGAAAGAAAAGCTAAAAGACGAAAACCATGTTTAGAAAACCTTATGCCTTTTTGAAATTTAACCCTTTGAGCATGTATTTGCAACTTAGTTAGTTTTATAAATATGTATAAAATATGAAATCAAGGTACTTTGCATTCTTAGTTTATTTGTCATGAGATTTTAAGATTTGAAAACCCATTTGAGTTGAACACTCTACGACTTGTATTGTGAACTTTTGAACGATTATGATAGGATACTTTATGCCTCTAGAGATAACCAACATGTTCGCACATCTAGCTAGAGACGTTATACGCAAGCATGAACTAAAAGAGTTTCTAAGTAGAGAGCTATACTAGTTAAATGCAAATTAATCTAATACATGCAAGCATGCGTAGAAAGAGGTTGGCTGGCAATGTTATGTGGTTTAATGAATGATATGGTTAGTAGTTGATATAATGAGCTCTCTTAACTTTGTAAGATGGAAATTTATAAGTAAAATTAACATTTGTCGAAATTAAATAAAAAGGACCAAACCTAGCTTAAAGGTTCTTTAACATGAATATATGAAGCAACTTAAACTAGAATACGTGATGTAAGTGATATTTCACGTATGCAAATAAAAGATGAGTATATGGTACTAAAGATTGTCAAAATGCTCCTAAAGATTTTCAAAAGTAAGAACAATGTGAATTATACATCTATGATTTTGACTGTGTATAGCATACATGAGTATAGATATGTATGATAAATGTATATAGATATGTATGTCAAAGTGTGTGTGACTAATGAATACCTATACATACATAAATAGGATAATATAGTTCATTGAGATGATTTTACGCTATAAGTGGTAATTAACGCTAAAGGCAAGTCTCTCACCTTACACTTTCTATATTAATGCAAGTTCCCCAATTCTTACACTGTATATATATTGTATAATCCGAGTTGTTGCCATATCACTCATATTTATATCGAGCAAATATCTATTACTATTCAGAAATCATTTGTACACCTTGATGTTGTTGCAAGCATTAAACTTATCGTTCCTAAATGCATTAGAAAAGTTGTCTAAGCCTTTGATTCGGCTAGACTATTATTATATGTTAGAAAGCTATCCAAACTAATTGACTTGGTGCAGACTCTCATAAATCTACTGAGATGAACAACCCTCATTGAAGGGGAAATTATATAATTATCGGGAAACCGACGTGCGCACATACTAGCATGTTTAAATGTTATGCATAATGTATGGTACTTTAGGCTGATCACCTGTTGTACTCGTTTATATCAGATTGCAGTATAATACTGTTAATTCTAGTAAGAGTTCTTAGTCCATAGAGATTTCTCAGTGTTTATTCTTATTGAATCTTGAAATGAATACACTTTGAAATCTCGTTGATATCCTTCAGTCTATAACAACCCTTATTGAGAACTCTTAATACTTCTTGTTATCCTTGAACTATCAATTTGTAACGCCCCGAAATCTGGTCTATCTTCACACTCGGATTCCGTACGTCACAAGTACATCATTCATCCAACATACATCATTATATACTAAAATATAACAACATACACTCTCAAATCCCAGGTTCTAAAAACCTTATAACATTTTATCATTACAAATAATGATAAATACATTATTCATTTCATCTTACAAGAATGACTTTTATCCGCCACCAAGGATACATAACAGTTCCTTAGACTAGTCTATAGTTCAATTTCATCTTTATATATTACAAGTCTTCATTTGATCTCCTCGCTCATTCACATACTGAATGGCACTACATCTGGATACCAGACAGCTTGATCTTTATGAGACCCTTAAGTTCTTCTAACCTCGTTCACTAAAAATGTTTTTCATTTAAAGCAAGTGTGAACATTCAATTGCCCAGCAAGTCATAGCAGTTGAACAAACAACTTTAAGAATTCAAACAGTTCTTTAGAACTTCAATAACCGAACAAAGGTTATGAAGCAACTTGGATAATAGGAATAATTTCGATTCCTATCATTTTAAAATAATATTCATTTTTATTTTAAAATACTTTCATTCCTCTACCTTTTTCCATATACATTATGTCTGGCTAGAATCATTATCACAGACTTAACAATAACGAATCATGTATAAACAGAACATACTTGTATTGAACAGCTCAATCACAGAACAGTTCATATTATAGAAACATCGAAGTGTCCACATTATAGCTCAAGGCCTCATACGTTCTACCACCTTGAACAAATATCGCACATTTGCACATAGATAGAACTTCTCAAGTTCAACATCTGAGAAGTTTAAGAAACTAGCATTCATTTTAAAAATATGAATGAAGTTAGGAAACTTGCCTTATGCACAGCTACAGCTTACACTGAATTGCTCATTCCAGTTCCTATGTAGCACATAAGAAAAACAACACATACACTAATTAGTCATGCATCTTTGACTTATGCATTAGTTTACTTAACTTTACTTCTTAGGGTTCGCGTTCTTGCAACCTAAGTTTACGCGACCACTTTCATTACCGTTCTACGGCTTCATGACATACGGAGATGTCTACTTATACGTTCATCATCTTTGATGTTTTACATTCTTATCTTCTTCTTATAACTTTTCGAGGACTCAACACACATCACTTTTCTGCTAGTAGTCCATATGGTACTCTGAGTGGTTTCCCACAAACAACCAACAAACAAGTTCCCGTCTCATCTACATTGCCATCATAGTGAGTTAGATCGGTTGCCAGTTTTGTATATACCTTCACTCTCTAAAGGAAATGTTTAGCCCAGCTCTCATATGTCAACCATCAAAGGTCACGATTGTACCACAACCTAAACTTATCGTAACTTATCTGAACCATTAAACTTAATGTTCGTTAAATCAATTTCTTATTCCTTACTGCTTTCTGGCAACTAAATACCATACCTCAGGATTCATTCTTATACGACTCACCTTCGGCTTTCATTACTCTTATTACCGTTCATTATGGCTTTCTCGATAATTCATATCTTACTTACTACCTTTATCAACGTCTAGGTCATACAACCAGGGTATACTTAGAACGTTTGTCCGATGCGAATACGATTCACGAGGATCGTTTACGTATTCAACGTTCACATTGCTCATCTTTTAATCTCTCATTCAACCTTTACTCAAGGTTTTAATCGCTTTCGATCATTATCCATCCCTTGAACCCCATGTTCATTATTCTTTCTTAATGTCGAAGTCGTACTGTTCGTTGTATGCTACGATCGATCATTTATCGCAACAACATTGTGTTTGTAGCATCTAAACGCTTTACACTTATCTCTCACTACCATGTCATAACATCGAAATGTTATTCATTACCCTCTTTCCCCAACATCCAAGGAATCACAATCATAGCAATCCCCCACGTAATTAGCGTTTACATTATTTATCTTTTACTCTCATTTAATCTTTTCGTTCAACCTTCATTAAAGGTTTAAAACACTTGATTAAGGGTTACATTAGTTGAACATTATGTTCTTTATCTTTCCTTATGTTTTCCCCAAGAGTTGAAGCGGTTAAAAGCTCTTCTAGCTTTTTTCTACCTACTGCTGTTGGGCCCACTCTCTCTCTATCTCTTGTACTGCAAGCACGAGTTTTTGAGTACCCGGCTCTCAGTCCGGCGCCAGTAGTGCCACCTTACAAGGCATGGCTGGCACCGCGGCACCAAGCCCTAATTCTTGAAAATTTCTTCTAAGTGTTAACTTCATTTTGAGACGCTACTTCCCGATCTCATAACTCCTTCGTTATAACTCGAAACGAGGTCATTCCAAAGCCATTCTCTTCCTTATCTTACGTACTTAAATACCCCTCAGATAGAAATTTGTTCTGAATCCGTTAACGTGCCATTCGATTGGCTTGATCTTCACCCTTTGTTCGTTTTACGTTTTTCACGCTCTTTGTTCGTTCGTCCGTAATTCGGTCATCCGAACTTGGAATTCGTTCATTCTTAAGTCCACGACTCACGTTTTCTATGTTCTCTTACATTCTTATGAAACCCTACACGTTCCGGTTCATTTACTAACTTTCTAATTCTCGTTTGTCTTTTACAAAATTTTCGCCATAACTTCGTTATAGCTAAGTTTTAATTCGTTCTTCATGAACTTTTCTACCGTTCCTAACCAAGCAATATGCATCTAACTTATACGCGATGGTTTTAAACTTATCCATCAATAAAAATTATCCTCAGATGGTTTTAAATTTGTCCATCAACAATGTTCTTCGTGTTCTTCGTTCGTTCTTCATTTTAATTGATATTTTGGATTACGATTTCACTTTTTATTGGAATTTGATATTATAGAACATCATTCCTTACTTATTTCACCTACTTATTCATATAATCCACTCGGATCGTTCTAATTCATCACGAATCTTATACTTCCTTAAGAAATTTATAAACTAAACTTTTAATTCTTATTTCTTCATTTTCTTACGATTTCAACCATATGAAATCATTCCTAATATCATTTACTTCTTATTCTTATTAAACTATATTTTGAACATAAAAATTTAAGAAAAGTTAACTTAGGAGTTAGGTTTTAATACCTTTCCTCTTTATTTTTCTTCCGCTAGATAGAGCCGGTGATTCGCAAGCTTTTCTATTTCACGAACACTTTGGATCCGATCATTCAAGCTCATGCTCTCCCTTCTCCCTTTTGATCCGAACCCTCTCTCTCTCTCTATCTCAAGATATAGGATTTTTAAAATCCCATTTAAATGAAAGTTAGCTTCCTATTTATAGCAAATCTAAGGCTAGGGGTATTTTAGTCATTTCACCCCCAACCTCCTTAATATTCACACCTCCTTACTATTCATGACTTAAGTGTTAAGTTAACTTATCCCTTAAGTCTACTTAGCCTTTAAGTTTTGTGGTTTTGTCTTTCGGGTTTTCATCCGACAATTTTAAAAACTACGATTCTCGGAATCCAAATATTTTTTGATATTTCGTCTTTCCTTTACCGATTAACTTTTAAGTATTCTTTGGATTTCTGAAAAACTGAAAAACACTTTTTGGTGTTAAGCATTTTCCTTCACGTTTTCCCCTAACGTAGCTAAACAAATGAAAAGTACATAACAATACTTTTCGTCGTTTTTATTTCGTTCGATTTCTACACGTTTTTCGAGAAAAACTTTTATCGACTTATTTAACTTTTCAAGATATTTTATCGTCAAATCTTTCGAAGAAATATCATTTCGACATACCGAACTCTCAGAAAGGCTTAGGTTATTCAAACCCTAACCCTTAGGTTTCGTCAGGTGAATAGTGTCTATTTCGTCCTTTTCCCCAAAAATATTTTTATTCCCGAATTTTTTTTATTTTCGTCTTGAAAATTATTACTCGTTCAGTCTAGCTCGTAGCCAGAATCCTCCCAACTTATAATTATCCTAGGTTCTAGAACGATTAATAAACACATAGCACATAATATTATTAACAAAAATTCATTTTATTAATAACTAATTCTTTAAACTTAATTTCTGGACGATCCGAATTTTCGGGTCGTTACACTCTTCCCCACTTATAAAAATTCTGTCCTTGAAATTTCTCAAAACCACACCCTTACCCAGGTCATCACATTCACCCCTTCTTCACAGAATTTCATCCTAGAAATTTTAGCCTACCCATCTTCTCAACTTCCCTTCAACAGAGTTCTTATCTTTCCATCATTCCTAACCTCCATAACCTATCAAGTATCATGAAGTAGAAAGAATAACAAGGAATATAAAATTTCCTTTTAAAACGTTTCATACTTTTGCTGAGGGGTCAAATCGACCATGAACTCTTACTAGGTTTAACAACATAACGCCGTAACCTTTCTTCCACGGTCAGTTTACAATCACAAAGAAAGCAAACTACCTCTTACCCATCGTATACCCCATTTCGGGATATGTTCACCTCAGACTTAATTATTAGATTCCGTATTAAAACAATTTGGTTTAGCATAACTTCTTCAAAGAAAGCTCGATTTTCTTTTAAACATGACATACCATTTGTCTAGCCGAATCAAGTAGCTTAGACCATACCAATAAATTGGTTATCAATGTGAAACATTCATCTAGTCAACTCAATTGACATTGACTACTTCTATAAATTCTTTTCACAATACATCAAAACATTTTATAACGTCATGATACCGTATTTTTCACAGTACGTTGAGGACTTTGTCAGTTTGTGACTTTGTCATTATACATCATACCATAGCGGGTGGTTGATCCTAAGATCACATCCAACACTAGGTTCAATTGCATTAATAACTCCATCCTTTTACCATCCTTGCATCAAATGCACGAATGATATAAAATTCATTTTGATATTTTAAATTAATTTCTGTCTAGCCGAAGCAATTAGCATAGACATACCAAGAATAGCTCTTTTAAAATACGTTGGTTCCAAAAGTTGAACCAATTCTTTCCTTTTTCAAAATGTACATATCAGCACGAGTTCAATAAACTTTGAAATCTAGCATAGCTAGATGACTTGGAATATCTTATTCTCCATCTTTCTTCATTGTCTTACTGTGACAATACTTAATCTTCTCTAGCACCTTCAATACTAAGTCTACTGAAAACAACTTGTTATCAGTCTAAACATCCTTATACCTTAGTACAGTCCATCAACTTACCACACATTATGAGTTCAGGAACTTTCCACAATAATATGAGTTTAAGAACTATCTCGATGTGCAGGACATAAGCGTCCATTCGCTGAGAAGTTCAAAAACCTACCATATTAGTATGAGTCGCTTAAGCATTACCATAAGTATGAGTTTCAAGAACTCGCACCTACCTTATCGTTCTCTACCTACCAAGTATATACATGAGAAAAATTCACCTTCTCGTCATATACATCTTGACAGCGCGACCAATTCTAATGATTATCACTGTAATAAGCTAAGCAGTTGTTACACCAAGCACAAACCTTTACCCATAACAAAGGTTCATACAACTCAGCTATCACATGAGTCCTCAATTGAAATTTTGCAACTTCTAAATCGCTCTTTACTAGATATGAATTTTCTTTAATTCATATACTATCCTTCACAACTCAATCTGAGTTCTTCTTCCCGTACAACTTCGTAGTATTATAAATCATTCATCGTTTAACAGCTCATCTGTTATTACGATTTACTATGATCACGTGATGATCTTCTTATCCCTCTCTCTACAATTATAGTCTTAGATACTCTTACCTAAGATTTATAACTTATCAGCTCTGATACCAACTTGTAACGCCTCAAAATCCGGTCTATCTTCACACCCAGATTCCGTACGTCACGAGTACATCATTCATCCAAAATACATCATTATATACTGAAATATAACAACATACACTCTCAAATTCCAGGTTCTAAAAACCTTATAACCTTTTTTCATTACCAATAATGATAAATACATTATTCATTTCATCTTATAAGAGTGACTTTTATCCGCCACCAAGAATACATAACAGTTCCTTAGACTAGTCTATAGTTCAATTTCATCTTTATATATTACAAATCTTCACTAGATCTCCTCGCTCATTCACATACTGAATGACACTGCATCTGGATACCAGACAGCTTGATCTTTATGAGATCCTTAAGTTCTTCTAACCTCGTTCGCTGAAAATGTTTTTCATTTAAAGCAAGTGTGAGCATTCAATTGCACAACAAGTCATAGCAGTTGAACAAACAACTTTAAGAATTCAAACAGTTATTTTGAACTTCAATAACCGAACAAAGGTTATGAAGCAGCTTGAATAATAGGAATAATCTCGATTCCTATCATTTTAAAACAATATTCATTTTCATTTTAAAATACTTTCATTCCTCTACCTTTTTCCATATACATTCTGTCTGGCTAGAATCATTATCACAGACTTAACAATAACAGATCATGTATAAACAGAACATACTTGTATTGAACAGCTCAATCACAGAACAGTTCATATCATAGAAACACCGAAGTGTCCACATTGTGGCTCAAGGCCTCATACGTTCTACCACCTTGTACAAATATCGCACATTCAAGCACATAGATGCGAGAACTTCTCAAGTTCAACATCGAGAAGTTTAAGAAACTAGCATTCATTTTAAAATATGAATGAAGTTAGGAAACTTGCCTTTACGTACAAATTCATTCTGACTGACATTTGACTACTCGCTCGTTCTAGTTCCTATGTAGCACATAAGAAAAACAACACATACACTAATTAGTCATGCATCTTTGACTTATGCATTAGTTTACTTAACTTTACTTCTTAGGGTTCGCATTCTTGCAACCTACGTTTACGAGACCACTTTCATACCGTTCTATGGCTTCATGACATACGGAGATGTCTTACTATACGTTCATCATCTTTGATGTTTTACATTCTTATCTTCTTCTTATAACTTTTCTAGGACTCAGCACACATCGCTTCTTTGCTAGTAGTCCATATGGTACTCTGAGTGGTTTCCCACAAACAACCAACAAACAAGTTCCCGTCTCATCTACACTTCCATCATAGGGAGTTAGATCGGTTGCCAGTTTTGTATATACCTTCACTCTCTAAAGGAATTATTTAGCCCAACTCCCATATGTCAACCATCAAAGTCACGATTGTACCACAACCTAAACTTATCATAACTTATCTGAACCATTAAACTTAATGTTCGTTAAATCAATTTCTTATTCCTTACTTCTTTCTGGCAACTAAATTCCATACCTCAGGATTCATTCTTATACAACTCACCTTCGGCTTTTATTACTCTTATTATCGTTCATTACGGCTTTCTCGATAATTCATATCTTACTTACTACCTTTGTCAACGTCTAGGTCATACAACCAGGGTATACTTAGAACGTTCGTTTGATGCGAATACGATTTACGAGGATCATTTACGTTATCAACGTTCACATTGCTCATCTTTTAATCTCTCATTCAGCCTTTACTCAAGGTTTTAATCGCTTTCGATCGTTATCCATCCCATAAACCCTATGTTCATTATTCTTTCTTAATGTCGAAGTCATACTGTTCGTTGTATGCTACGACCGATCGGTTATCGCAACAGCGTTGTGTTTGCAGTGTCTATACGCTTTACACATCTCTCACTACCATGTCATAACATCAAAATGTTATTCATTACCCTCTTTCCCCAACATCCAGGGAATCACAATCATAGCAATCCCCCACGTTTGTTTATCGCAACTACGGTCCCCGGATATCGGTTCCGTAATCAACATTTACATTATTTATCTTTTACTCTCATTTAATCTTTTCGTTCAACCTTCATTAAAGGTTTAAAACACTTGATTAAGGGTTACATTAGTTGAACATTATGTTATTTATTTTTCCTTATGTTTTCCCTAAGAGTTGAGCAGTTAAAAGCTCTTCTCTGGCTTTTTTCTCTATTTGCGCCATTTATGCGCCACTCTCTCCTTCTATCTCTTGACCGCATGATGTGAGTTTCTGATACCGGCTTCCGGTGCATGCTGCAAAGACCACCTTCTAAGGCATGGTTGGCCATGTGGCGCCAAGCCCTAATTCTTGAAAATTTCTTCTAAGTGTTAACTTCATTTTGAGACGCTACTTCCCGATCTCATAACTCCTTCGTTATAACTCAGAACGAGGTCGTTCCAAAGCCATTCTCTTCCTTATCTTATGTACTTAAATACCCCTCAGATAGAAATTTGTTATGAATCCGTTAATATGCCATTCGATTGGCTTGATCTTCACCCTTTGTTCGTTTTACGTTTTTAACGCTCTTTGTTCGTTCATCCATAATTCGGTCATCCGAACATGGAATTCATTCATTCTTGAGTCCACGACTCACGTTTTCTATGTTCTCTTACATTCTTATGAAACCCTACACGTTCGGGTTCATTTACTAACTTTCTAATTCTCGTTTGTCTTTTACAAAATTTTCGCCATAACTTCGTTATAGCTAAGTTTTAATCTATTCTTCATGAATGTTTCTACCGTTCCTAACCAAGCAATATGCATCTAACTTATACGCAATGATTTTAAACTTTTCCATCAATAACAATTATCCTAAGATGGTTTTAAATTTGTCGATCAACAATGTTCTTCGTGTTCTTCGTTCGTTCTTCATTTTAATTGATATTTTGGATTACGATTTCACTTTTTATTGGAATTTGATGTTATAGAACATCATTCCTTACTTATTTCACCTACTTATTCATATAATCCACTCGGATCGTTCTAATTCATCACGAATCTTATACTTCCTTAAGAAATTTATAAACTAAACTTTTAATTCTTATTTCTTCATTTTCTTACGATTTCAACCATATGAAATCATTTCTAACATCATTTACTTCTTATTCTTATTAATCTTTGTTTTGAACATAAAAACTTAAGAAAAGTTAACTTAGGAGTTAGGTTTTAATACCTTTCCTCTTTATTTTTCTTCCGATAGACAAAGCCGGCGATTCGCAAGCTTTTCTATTTCACGAACACTTTCGATCCGATCATTCAAGTTCATGCTCTCCCTTATCCCTCTTCATTCGATCCCCCTCTCTCTCTCTTTTTCTCTCTCTCAAGATATAGGATTTTCAAAATCCCATTTAAATGAAAGTTAGCTTCCTATTTATAGCAAATCTTAGGCTAGGGGTATTTTAATCATTTCACCCCCAACCTCCTTACTATTCACACCTCCTTAATATTCATGACTTAAGTGTTAAGTTAACTTAGCCCTTAAGTCTACTTAGCCTTTAAGTTTCGTGGTTCCGTCTTTCGGGTTTTTATCTGACAGTTTTAAAAACTGCGATTCTCGGAATCCAAATATTTTTGGATATTTCGTCTTTCTTTTATCGATTAACTTTTACGTATTCTTCGGATTTCTAAAAAACTAAAAAATACTTTTTGGTGTTAAGCCTTTTCCTTCACGTTTTCCCCTAAGGTAGATAAACAAATGAAAAGTACATAACAATACTTTTTGTCGTTTTTATTTCATCCGATTTCTGCACGTTTTTCGAGAAAAACTTTTATCGACTTATTTAACTTTTCACGATATTTTATCGTCAAATCTTTCGACGGAATGTCATTTTGACATACCGAACTCTCGAAAAGGCTTAGGTTATTCAAACCCTAACCCTTAGGTTTCGTCGGGTGAATAGTGTCTATTTTGTCTTTTTCCCCAGAAATATTTTTGTTCCCGGAAAATTTTTATTTTCGTCTTGAAAATTATTACTCGTTCAGTCTAGCTCGTAGCCAGAATCCTCCCGACTTATAATCATCCTAGGTTCTAGAACGATTAATAAACACATAGTAGATAATATTATTAATAAAAATTCATTTTATTAATAACTAATTCTTTAAACCTAATTTCTGGACGATCCGAATTTCCGGGTCGTTACACAATTATTGTTATACATTTGAGATTCAAACGTTATAACTGCCTATCCTTATTGTTATATCACTTGATGGGCAAACTTGTTTCTCATTCTTGCTTCCCTAAAAACATTACAGTTAAGGCTGAGTAAGGCAGTACTTCAGGAAAGGACAAAGGAAAGGGAAAGGCTACGGAATAGCTTAATCCTTTAAGCATAGAATTATTATTATTATTATTATTATTATTATAATGTTGTATTAAGGGATGATCAAATTTATGTTTATGTCGTGTGTAGTTTATATTACTCGAAGGTTGTAATATCAGTAACGAAACCATGGGACACAAATATTTATATTATATCAATGTAAATTATTCTATTATTCCATTGTTGATGATTTTAGTATGATATTAGTTTAGCACGTGATGAATAAAATTCAAGATATGAGTGTTTGAATTTTGGGGCATCACAGGTTGGTATCAAAGCGTTAAGTTATAAGCCTTAGGAACGGGATTTGATAAGTAGGTTTTATACCTACTTATTGGGTGTCAACTCAATAGAATTACGCTCATCTTAAGTACTTTTTACTATGTTTTAGTTGCATTTTATAGTTATTTTGCAGCACTTGTAATGGGAACTCCTATGGCGTGGAAAAGCAAGAAATGACAAGGATTGGCATTGACATGACGACATGAAGCTAGCAAAGGAATGACAAGAGGAACATGAGCAGATGGAGAATGAATGCAGTGAGGAAGAGAAGGGATGAAGAATGAATGACAATGAACAAGAAGCAAGAAAGCAACAAAACATCGAGAGACGAGAATCTGAAGCGGTAGCCAGCAGCACAACGCTAAACAAGCAACTAACTCGCGACCCGCCGCCACATGCATACAGAAGCTAAATTAAAATATTGCGCGATCGCGCCCCATCAAAGAAGAAATCTCGCGCGCCCATGCTAAGGATTCGACAGATACACCTATCGCGCACCCGCGCCCGTTTTACACTAAGATCTCGTGCGGTCGCGCGAGTCCTCTGCAATCTATTTTATTAACTTTTTGTAATTTGAATTTTGAGTGCTTTAGGCTCAACTGAACAATACTGGTTGGTACCAGACGTATTTTATTGGAGTCTTCTATCAGTTTTCATAGGAAGTAATTAGGGTTCTTAATTTTAACTAGTCTAGAGGGTTTTTTGATCAAATTTTGATACATTTTATATCCCCTCTTCAATTTGGTTATTCAATAATCATTAGTGTAATTTTCTGGAGATTATTGGTACTTTGGAACAAACATTGGAACAAATTCTGCTACTGGGTTTAATCATTTCTCTTTCATCTTTTATTTGCATTGTTTAATTCTATGTGTTGCTTCAATTCCATAATGGCTTTTGGTTCAGAAATGAACTAAACTCCATTATGGGATTCTAATGGATTTTAATATGTAGTCTAAACTTATATAGCTGATTGTCTGGTTGTATACTTATCATTGGATTACCTATTATGATTAAGCGTAATGAATGAATGTTTGATCACCATTCACCTTGTATGCTTATATGGATTTGAAAAATGAAATATGAGTATGGATATAATCATAATGGCATATGCTTATGAGGCTAAGTTGTTTAGCTTTGTAATTCATGAACCGAATAGAAATATACTGTTTCATCGTGTGTAGTACTGAAAAGAGCCTGTACTTTAATTCATTATTGCTGCAATTTCACATAGACATATAGTGATTTTGGTAATAATGTCGCTTACATGATGTCTATCATATGTGGAGGTTATGTGAATAGGTCATAGTTCATTGAAAAATGATTATGTCCACTTTTGTGCTCTTGACTAGTTTTCCATGATAAGTATATAAACATTACTTGATTGTTATAAGTTAGATGAATTATTAAATGAAGTTAGAATCCCATTCTTTCCAAATTTGATTACATTATTTGAGTATTATATTTTTATTCATTAATTGAGTTTAGTATAAATTATAATTGTGAGTTATTCATTAAAGCATATGAAAATAGTGACATGATTGATGTATGAGAATTAAGATTTAAAACCTTTCTCCGTGGATTGATACTGTTCTTACTCTTTACTACTTGTTGACCCATGTATGCTTGCATGAGTTAGAGTCCTTTTTTTTTTGACTAAAAAGGAGGCAACAGGATTCCTTAGACTATAACCTTAAGAAGAACTTAGAAGATAGAAGGAGATAAAACTCATATAGAGTTTTCCTAACGATTTAATGGCATTATGAAATATATTTTCATTCCATGCAATGAATTTATGTTCTGATGGAGTTTATTGTTTGTTTGTCTTATGTTTGTGGTTGTAGGATGACGGACTTGGGGGGACCAAGCCGAGTAGTGGAATAGGAGCCGCGTGACATACACGTGGTGTAAATGCACCATTGATAATTGAGACTATTTCGGCGGTGGCTCCTATTGATGATGAGGATGAGGAGGAGGAGATGGAACCATTTTATGCAGAGTCGGATCCTGAGGAAGAACCTATTGAGGATTAGCCCGTAGAGGATTCCGATGAGGCTATTTCGAAGACCGAATGTAGGGGGAATATGAGGAGCGGATTTTGGAATTCGAATGCCGAGTTGAGGAACTAGAAACCCAGGCTCAAGAGAGAGAAATTGAAATGCAAAAACTGAGGGATGAAGACCATAAGAGGAAGCTGAAGATACAGGAGATGGAGGAAGAGATTGCATATCGCAAAAAAGTAGGTATCTAGATGGGAACCCTTTTTCCTCGATCGATATCCAGGAACGTGGAACTGGTGGGTAAGCTAGAGGAGTTTGAGTAGAAGGAGTTGAGTGAAAAAGCCGAGAAAGAGGCTCTTCACACTTAGCTTGATCTGGAGGTTATGGAGAGAATCCACTTTGAGGAGAAGTTGGAGGAAGCTAATATGAGTGAGTGTTATACCTACAAATTAGATTCTAATTCGAGCTTAAACTGTGTTAATTCTGTATATTTATGTTCGCTTTTACTTGTTTATTGTTGTTTTATGTTTAGGTGTGGTGGCGTAACATTATGGCTTAAAAGGTGGCATTATGACGGGAACTTAGCATAAAATGAGCAGAAGTGTGCAGATTGTAGAACTACCCCCCACCGGGGCGGGCAATATACAAGCAAAACCCCCTGTCGGGGCAAGGGTACTTAAGCAAGAATAGAAGACCTCTTCTTGTATGGCCTATAATAAGAAATACTTTCACCCAAGGGTACTGGGAAAGATAAGAATTTTGATTCAAGTAGAGTTCTGCAACTACGTGAAAGAAGGAAGTTGGCATGGCTTGGGACTTTGTTTGGCGTCAGTTTATGGAATAATTACGTGTCTTATGTTGGATACTAACATAACAACAAAAGGGGATGAACATCATTCATTCAATTATCAAGCTTGAGCCCTAATTTGAGTGAAGAGCATTGGAGGGAAGGATTGAAGGTCAGGATCATGAAGATTTCAAGATTTGGATGATGAATTATTTTATGATTTTGGTTTTTATTTCATTTATGATGAACTAATTTACTTATTAGGCTTATGATGGATCTTTATTATTGAACGATGATTGTCATGCCTTAATTTTAGTTTAATATATCTATCAAATTAGTTTATCTATTATGATTTGTGCTTTAATTTATGAATTGTTTGATCACCAATTCTGTGTGGATTTATATGGTTTTGAGAGATAATGTATGAATCTAGACTTAATCATTATAGCATGTGTTCTTGAATTCTATGTTTTGAATGGAATCTTGATGAATGTTAGGGTAGAGATATGCTTAGCATCGCATGTAATCAGGTAGAGAACTTGAATTTAAACCTTATTTTATTTTAATTCACATAGAGATATTGTGAATTAGTTTATTAGAGTGTTTGGCTTAATTAACTTTTCATAAGTATGAGTTTCAAGAACTCGCACCTAACTTATCATTCTCTACATATAAAGTATAGACATGAGAAAAGATTCACCTTCTCGTCATATACATATTAATAGCGCGACATATTCCAATGATTATCACTGTAATAAGCTAAGTAGTTGTTACACCAAAGCACAAACCTCCAGTCCATAACAGAGGTTCATAGAACTCAGCTATCACATGAGTCCTCAATTGAAATTTTACAACTTCTAATTTTTCTCTTTACTTAATACGAATTTTCTTTAATTTATATGTTATCCTTTACAACTCAATCTGAGTTCTTCTTCCCGTACTACTTTGTAGTACCATTTATTTATAGCATTAGATATAAATCATTCATCGCTTAACAGATCATCTGTTATTATGATTCAATATGATCACGTGGTGATCTTCTTCCTTAATCGTTTAACTCAACGATCTTCTTATCCTTCTCTCTATGATTATAGCCTTAGGTACTCATACCTAAGGTTTATAACCTATCAGCTCTGATACCAACTTGTCACGCCCTAAAATCCAATTTATCTACACACTAGGATTCCGTGCGTCACGAGTACATCTCCTTCAAAACATATATCATTATATAGTGAAATATAACAATATACATTCTCAATTCCCAGGTTCTAATACCGTATAACCTCGTTCATTACAAATAATGATAATTACATTATTCTTTACATCTTGCACGAGTGACTTTCATCTGCCACCAAGGATACATAACAGTTCATTAAACTAGTCTATAGTTTAATTAAACTATTCTATATTATAAGTCTTCACTTGCTTCACACTTATTCATCTAATGAAGTGCACTTCTTCTGGATATCGATCAACTTGATCGTTACGGGATCCTTAAGTACTTCTACTCGTACGCTGAAAATGTTTTTCATTTAAAGAAAGTGTGAGCATGCAATTGGTCAACAAGTCATAGCAGTTGAATAAACAACTTCAAGAATTTAAACATTTCTTTAGAACTTCGATAACCGAACAAAGGTTATGAAGCAGCTTGAATAATAGGAATAATTCTGATTCCTATCATTTTAAAACATTAATCACATTCACTTTTAAATACTTTTATTCTTCTACCTTTTTCATACACATCCTGTCCGGCTAGAATCATTAGCACAGACTTAGCAATAATGGTTCATGTATAAACAGAACATTCTAATATTGAATAGTTCAATCACAGAACAGTTCATCTTATAGAAACACCAAAGTGTTCAAATTATGGCACAAGGCCTCATACGTTCTACCACCTTGTACAAATATCACACATTCGCACATAGATAAAACTTCTCATGTTCAATATCTGAGAAGTTTAAGAAACTAACATTCTTCTCAAATATGAATGAACTTAGGAAACTTGCCTTACACACAGCTACAACTTAGAGTTTACGCTGAACTGCTCATTCTAATTCCTATATAGCACATAAGGAAATAACACATACACCAATTAGTCATATACTTGACTTACATATTGATTTAAACTTAACTTTACTTCTTAGGGTTCGCATTCTTGCAATCTAAGTTTATGCGACAACTTTCTTTACCGGTTTACGGCTTCTTGACATACGGAGATGTCTTACTCATACGATCATCATCTTTGATGATTTACATTCTTATCTTTTTCTTATAACTCTTATAGGACTCAGCACACATCGTGTCTCTGCTAGTAGTCCATATGGTACTCTAAGTGGTCTCCCACAAACAACCATAAAAAATGGTTAGATCGGTTGCCAGTTTCGTATATACCTCCGTTCTCTGAAGGAATTGTTTAGCCCAGCTCCCATATGTCAACCATCAAAAATTACGATTGTACCACAACCTAAACTTATCTTATTTATTCGAACCCTTAAAACTATAATGTTCATTAAGTTGATTTCTCATTCCTTATGGCTTTCTGGCAACTAACTGCCATACCTCAGGATTCATTCTTATCGTCTAAGTCATACAATCTTTTGTATACTCAAAACAGTCATTCAATATTCATTCTACACATTCATAGCGTTAAGAATTTTATGTTACATTATTCTTATCTTACAACGTCCGGTTCATTCAACTCGGAACGTCATCCAAGTTATAAACATTAACTCAGCTTCTTTACGTTGTGTGTACTTGTCTTTAATTCAGTTCTTCCCCGTTTATAGATTTAATCATTGGTCTTCATTACCCTATGGTCAAACCATACACGAGGTGTAGGTTCTGTCCGTTTAATATTTGCGTACACTCAACTCTCACATCGATTAAAGTGTTTAACGCTTACATTTCATTCTAACATTCTCCATGTGACTCAAATTCAGCTTCCATTAATCTTATTACCATTCGTTACGGCTTTCTTGATAATTCATATCTTACTTACTACTTTCGTTATCCATTACATGAACCCCATGTTCATTACTCTTTCTTAATGTTGAAGTCATATGGTTCATTGTATGCTAAGACCGATCGTTCATCGCAACTACGTTGCGTTAATTTACATTCTTTCAATCTTTTAATCTCGTTCAATCTTTCCGTTCAACCTTTACTAAAGGTTTAAGTTACTTGTTTAAGCTCTACATTCGGTGAACTATATGTTCTTTATCTTTCATTACCTTTCCCCAGGAGTTGAGCAATTAAGAGCTCATTACTGGGTCTTGCCCTACACCGGCACAGTAGCGCTGGTCCCTTTCTTTCTCCTCGCGTTGCAGCGCGACTCCCCAGTATCTTCCTTCTTGGGCTGGCGTTGCAGCACCGCTTTCTAAGGCATGACTGGCGCTGCGGCGCTAAGCGTAAAACCTTGAAAATTTTTTCTAAGTGTTACACTAGTTTGAGACACTTAATTCATAATTTCATAACTCATTCGTTATAATTGGGAATGAGGTTATTCCAAAGCCATTCTCTTCCTTATCTTATGTACTTCAATCTCCCCCAGATATAAATTTATTCTGAATCCATTAACATGCCATTCAATTGGCTTAAATTTCCCCCTTTGTTCGTTTTACGTTATCAACGTTCTTCGTTCGTTCGTCCGTAATTCGGTCATCTGAACTCGGAACTCGTTCGTTCTTGAGTCCACGACTCACGTTTTCTACATTCTCTTACATTCTTATGTAACCCTACAACTTTGGGTTTATTTACACACTTTCTAGTTCTCGTTTATCTTATACAAAATTTTTGACATAACTTCGTTATAGCTAAGTTTAATCCGTTCTTCATGAATGTAACGACCCCAAAATTCATACAATTTAACTATCGACTTCGGTCGTTAATAATACATCTAACTTCTGATTTTACATCCTTATTTGATGTTAAACTTAATAAAATGCGGAACAATTAAAACTTTTATGTCTTATTACTTTAATTCCCTGAATCAAAACCTTTATCATTTACACATCTCTAAATCAATTTTATTTTATGATTTGCTTCATCAAAGTTATTATATAAAACCTTACATTTCAATCTGATAACCTTTGCATATCAGATAACTAAAACTTTACATACTTATTGTGATTTATCAAGTACATTTCCCAAAACCTTTATCTTTACCTACCTTTGAACCATACTCAGTTTATTACTCACTTTATCAGAGTTAATAAATAAAACTTACATCCAGGTTCAATACCCTTTATACAACTGATAAAAACTTAAACTTTATAATTCAACATCAATTAAATATCATACATTATTCGGAACCCTAAACATGGTTCAAATAATAATAATTCATCCAAAATCTTCAAGTATTACATCTGATTCATGTCTTTCAAGTAGCACATAACTTTACCTTGAATTTTTAACCTGCAAAAGGGGTTATTTTCAAGGTTGAGCTCGACAGCCTAGCAAAATCTAACAGTTTTCATGCATCACATAGCACAGAATAACATGCTCAACATGTATCTCATAAACATTGGACTAACATACATACATGCTACAGTTCATATAGCAAGTATAAAGATTGAGTTCCTTACTCAATCAGCATGCTTTACTCAATCAACGTAGTCATAAATTGACTTTAACATTTCATACTTTCAACATATATATAACACATCATGCTCTTTACAATAAAGATTTAAAATAGTTAATTATCAAGTTCACATAGCAAATAGGAACTGAAAGACTTACCTTGATCGTTGTTTACCAATAACAGTTTAACAGCTTACAAATATCTGCACTTCACATGCCCTACACAATTATATAATCATTCATATTAACTATTAATTAAATAGAAACGCATAGTAGTTATAATGTAAACTTTAATCTACATCCTATAACCCTTCCTATTAATCAATACACAATGTTCAATTTGATTGTGTTAACTTTAGACTTATAACTCACTATATTTCTTCTTAGTCAAACTCGAAGTTCATTCAAGTGTTTAAGTCTTTCTAGGACTACTTATTGGTTTTATATTAACCCTATTCAATATCTTATAATATTCATTTCATTTGATTTAAAACAATTTTTATGTTCATTAACACTTATCATCACTTGCTTTGACGTTTATTCATCACACGCCCAAATTGTCTCTCTTGTGTGTGCTTAGTATGCGTATAAAACTTATCGAATATATCATTTATTAATGTTAAGCATCATTATACTTCTTAATATTCATGTTCTATAACTTAGAACAACATCTATTATCGTCGACATCACTATAATTGTGTATAAGCATGTTCGACGCCCTATGATTGCCTCTGAATATGCATCAGTCACAAAGATGACCATTTTGACTACCATTCCCGACCTCAAATTGAAACACTTAAAGAATAAAAGTTATAGGTCTATTCATCCTCATTCCGGATCATCTTGAATCACCTTAATCGGAGTTCTTATGAAAATGTTATGCCTATTTTACTAAAACAGATAAAAATAGTCACACCTGACATAGTTTGGGCGCAGCTGCACCCAATTAAGCCTAAGGCCCAGATAAGCAAATACGCTTCTAGACCCAAATGACTTATGGCACAGTGGTGATTATGGATTAGCGTAAAGGACCTGAAGCTACTGTTCTCGCTATTTTTGACCCTTTTTTCTCCTACTAATCTTCATAACTTGAGTTATACTCATCCAAATTAGTCCGTTTTTGATTCTATGGATTCATAATTCATAGAAATACAATATAATAGAATTATAATAATTTACAGAAACACTAGCTAGCCTAAATCTTAACCCAAAACTCATGTTCATACTAAACTTTCATATTTTAACATGTTTAGCGAATTCATTCACTACTTAATCCGCTTTCTTAACCAAATTGATTCATTCAACTTGTGTTCTTTTCATTTCTTATCGATTAACACAATCCATCACCAATTTTACAATTATAACATAAAATCCTAACCAATTTTTTTTATTAATAAAATGAAAATTTCTATTTATTATTTTGAAATAGTAAGGACTTTTGATTTGATTAATGTGGATAGTTATGGTTGTTAAAATACGTAAAAAGTATTTCAAAATAAGCAAATGGTTATAAAATATTCATTATTGTTTGGGAATATTCGTTTGGTCGTGGAATATTCGATCGTTTGGGAATATTCGTGACGACTGCAAGCAAACCATGTGTGGGCCCCATAACGGAAAGCGATTGGAGGAAGAAAAACGACAAAAATAAGTTGTTTAAAAATAACTACAGAAGTTGTTACCGCTTATTAATCGTTGGAATACCCGGTGGTTAAAACACAAGAAATACGCTGTTGTCAGACAAGAAGACACCAGATTGCACCAATTATTGATTCTTACGTAAGAAGGCACTACTCAATAATGGTTACAAAGAATTACTATTCAAAGATTTTATTTTATTGATTCAATAATTGTCCGCGTTGATATTTTATATTGTTGTTGTTTCAATAATTGTCATTACACAAGATTTTTCATTATCGGCTAATAATTCATATTATCTCAATAATATTATTAGATAACATTATTGGCAATGTCTAGAAAGTTCTGTCTAAGGAGAGGTTTGGTCACCTAATCATGCGCCAAGAAGAAGAGAAATTTTATCGAAAGCCCCTCTTCCTGGGAACCGCTCGTTGTCAATATTGTGATTCTGTAATATTATTTGTGAATAATTAATTATTGATTCATATGATGAGGAAAATATTGATTTTATATGGATATAGATGGAGAAAATTTTTAATGTGACAATTGTTGAAAATTAAAATTTTATCTTTTTCTGATAAAATAATTCATTTAAATATATTATTATATTTTTAATAATATAATAATGGTGATATTTTTACAATGAATGTGTGATATACGAGTATACGAGGAGAAAGAGTATTTTTGTTGCAATAAATGTTTAAAACATGTTAAACATGTCTGTGGACCCATTTATTGACTGAAATTTGATTATAAACTTAAAAAATCGCTTCGCTTATGGATTTTGGTCATTTTCTGTTGGGAATTTGGAAAACTTTCTTCCGCAAAGTTGTAGAGAATTGAATTTCCTATAAAAACTCGCGAGATTCGATTTTTCTAATAAAAGAGCTATTTATTATGAATTATTGAAGTTCAAGAACCAAATAATTGATTTTTGGAAGTTTAAAATATTTAAAATAGAAAAACGTTTTTTTGTGTTGATTAGCCTCATTAAACACATGCAAGTGGCTGAATTCAGATGATTCAAAGTGTGCGAGGAAATTGTAATATATATAATATTATTATATTAAATTTTCGCTTTGGTGTTCTAAAGATTTTCCTATATAAATAGGTGCTTAGGTTAGAATTGAAAATTACACCGTAAATCAAGTTTTCTCTCTATATTATCGAGTTTATTCTTGTGAGTATTTTGAGTATACTTTGAGTATTGCTATACTGGTGCAAGTTCAAGTTATAACCTATATCCAAAGATCCAAAATGGTAAGTATCATTTCTTCCGAGGTAAGTGGATATTTTTTTTTCAGAATGATATTATTTCTTCAATATCATTATGTCAAATATTGATCTCAAGTTTTTATCAAATTTAGAACTTTTAGTGTCTGAGTTACTATTCACGATACTAAGACTATTCACGATATGGAGATTATTCACTTAATCATTAAGACTATTCATCTAAAAATGAAAATTTTCTTTTCGTCATTAAAATATCTATTATGGATACTAGCTTTGATTGTATCCATGTTTTGATCATTCTTGAATTTTACACCACTATGATTATTTTTGAGGTATTTTTTGGACGTGGATAAAACAAAGTACTAATCCTTAATCCTTAATCCTTGTCATTTTGTTTCACCGGATTCGCTTTTTAAAAATATTTTTCATCATCCTCGCCTTAAATGATGATATTATGGAATATCTTTGGCCTCAGAAGCAAAGATGAATGATTTTAATGAATATCTTTGGCCCGTAGTAAAAAGATGAATGATTTTCGATGAATATCTTTGGCCCGTAGTGTAAAAGATGAACAGTGTTTAGATGAAATGACTAATCGATGAATGTCCTCGGCCTCAGAGTGCAAGGATGAATATATGATTCAATATATATTGATTGATGTTACAGGATAAAAATATTGATGATGGATCGTTAAATTCATAGATATTAGTAGATTTCATCCTCTACGTAACTCTTCTATGAATTAATATTTTCCATCGTGAATATTGATTTAAAACTTGTTGTCTATTGTATTCTATTATATTTTTCCTCGTTGAAGACTAACGATAATTTTGTTGTATATTATCTTAGTCATAATATTCTTTATCGGGCTAGTCGAGCTCACCTTTTCCTTTTTGTTCCATTTTTCTTCTCGTGAGGCGAGAATGTAATGTAGTATTTAGCCTGGGTATGGAATGATGGTTATAGAGAGAGTTGTTTAGTAGTCCTCACCATTTTTGTAAAATAATGTATCAATAAATGTGATGAGGATTTATTTGGGTATAGATATTGTCTGTAAGATAATATTTGTATTCAAACTCACGCTTTTACTGTTGTAATAATAAAGTTGTAGTTGTTTTTGCATCATGTATCGACAACTCGTAATGGGTGATGTATACCTATTTTGGGGGTGTCACAGCTGGTATCGTAGCTTAGGATATGATCTCCATGAGATCTCGGGAATAGAACTAGAGGGAGAGACGAGTAAATCCTTTCGCTAAGGTGTCCTACCTAAGCTTATTTGTTAGTTGGTCAAGATATAAGGATATTATGTGATATATTGATTTGCTTAATTAACCCTTGTTTTATGACAAGATTTGAGAATGTCGATCGAGAATATTAATAAAGTGGAAATGAGACCGTGGAGACGCTCTGTACTCACCAACGAGGAGAACGTGCAACAGTCGGGTAATGTTCCTCCCGTGAACAACACCACCGAAAGCGAGATGATGAACGAGGGATGTTTAGAAGCTTTTTGCGCTCATGCAAAATCGCATTTAGGAGACTCGTGTTCAAAATACATGAGGAGGAATGATGATAGCAATTCACTTGTTGTCACATCCAAGCAGCTCAAAGAGTGGGACCACCAGAATTTAAGGGAAAGCCGATCCGATCATGGCGAAACATGGGTCAAGAAAATTACCAAGATATTCGATGTCTTGGGATGCACGGAGAAACATAAGGTTCCATTCGCCACCTTTATGTTTCGTGGGCAAGTGTATCATCGGTGGGAATCGTGAAGTTGCACTCCATCCAAACCGCTACCAAAGATGTCTTGGGAGACGCTTTCAGAACTATTTAATGACAAATACTTTCCCGAAAGTGTTCGCTATATGAAGGAAGTGGAGTTTATTAGATCGAGCAGTAACAAACATGACGTGTCTCAAAGACGAGGCTAAGTTTGCAGAGAGTTATCTGTGTTTGCACCTCATTTTGGTGGAGAATGAGGAACGATGACGCGGATGTTTCGAGAGGTTTGAAACCCGAGATACGCCAAGATCTCATCTCTCATAAATTTTCTTTATTCAGATGTTGTTAATAGGCTCAATTGTTAGAGCGAGATAACGAAGTACGGCCAACCGAGGTACCACAATCAGGATCATACCGAGATAAGCAACCAACAAAACAACAACAATAACCAAATGGAGAAAGAAAAAGACGGACAAAATGGTAACCACTCCGTGGTAATCATGGCCATGAAAAAAGAAGAAGCGAGTCAGAGGAGATTTTAAAAAGAGGAGATTCAACAACGATCATGTGAAGACGATAAAGGCCAAAGAAGAATCGGTTCCAAGGAGGAGAACCACCACCCATATATGCTATAAATGCGGAAAGAGGGACATATCACCAAACCGCCCACAACAACTCAAGTGTATGCTATAATTGTGGAAAGGAAGGACATATCGCCGAGATTGCACTGGTAGCATAAAAACCTAGTTCAAGGGGGGACTGTGACTCAAAAGATTGTCCCGTAAAAGTCAAAGTCAACTGCCTCGGAAGAGCGCTTTGTTCAGGATCGGTCAAAATGCGAGGAACCCAAACGAGGTGATCACGGTAAGCTATTTATAAATTCTTGTGAAGTTTATACTTTACTAGATACCTGCATACCCATTCATTTATCTCTCCTACTTGTGCTCAACGCTTAAATTTGACTTCGGAAAATTAGACTTTGACCTATCTCGTGGAAACTCCATTAGAGAAACTTTCATCACATCCATCGCTTATAAATCTTGTTTAATCCAAGTTGGCACCATTATCTTACCGCTGACCTTATCTCTTTAAAGATACTTGCTTTTGATGTGATTTTAGGATTGATTGGTTAACTACTCATCATGCCAAAATTGATTGTTTTCGTAAGGTTGTTAGCTTTCATATTCCTAAACAACCCGTTGTATTTAATTCAAGCAACTAAACCATTAAAATCAATCACTATCATATCTAATCATAAAGCTATTCGCTTATTGAAAAATGGATGTCAAGCTTTCTTAGCCCATGTTGTGGATTTGAATAAGGACACGCCAAATTTGAATAATATTCCCGTTGTTATCGACTTTCCCGACGATTTCTCAAGAACTTCCTGCCCACCCCGTAACGTGAAGTTGAATTCTTTATTGATCTTGAACCCGTACAAAGCCCATTTCTAAAACCCCATATCGAATGGCTCCTATTGAACTTCAGAGTTAAAGGTCCAACTACGTGAGTTGTTGGACATTGGTTTCATTCGCCCCAAGTACATCTCCCGGGGTGCTCCTATTTTATTTGTAAAGAAGAAAGACGGAGTATGCGATTTTTGTATCGACTATCGGAATTGAACCATGTCACTATCAAGAATAGGTATCCTCTACCTCGTATTGATGACTTGTTTGACCAAATTGCAAGGAGCACAATTCTTTTCAAAATCGATCTTCGCTCGGATATCATCACCAAGATTAGAATCGAGGATATTCCAAAGACCGCCTTTAGAACCTGCAGACGGGCATTATGAATTCCTAGTCATGTCTTTTGATTGACTAATGCTCCCGCGGCTTTCATGGATATGATGAATCGAGTATTCAAAGAATATTTGGATAAATTCGTTGTTGTCTTTATTGATGACATCCTCATATATTCCAAAAGCCGTGGAAGATCATGAGCACCATTTGAAGTCGGTACTCCAAAGGCTTCGTGAAAACAAGCTTTATGCTAAGTTAAAGAAATGCGAAGTTCGCTTGAGGAAGTAAGTATTTCTTGGGCACGTGGTGTCAAAACATGGAGTATCTCGCTCAACCCGCCAAGATTGAAGCAATACAAAGTTGGGAGCAACCAAGCTTCATGGATCAAGCACGTAGTTTTTTGGGCTTATTGGTTATTATCTGAGATTCGTGGAAGGGGTTTTCTAATCGCTACTCCATTAACCCAAATTTAACTCCTAAGGATACAAAATTCGCTTGGAGCAAAGAACGCGAGAAGAGTTTCCAAGAGCTTAAGAGAGACTTATTTTAAGACTGCTCTAACAATACCATCCGTTCGGATGGATTTGTTATCTACAAATGATGCTTCGTGCAAAGGGTTAGGATGTGTTCTCATGCAACGTGGGAAAGTCATAGCCTATGCCTCGCGACAACTTAAAGAATATGAGAGGAATTATCCTACTCATGATCTAGAGTCAACAAAGCAAATGCTTTTTCGCTTAAAGATCTGGAGGCACTATCTATATGGGGAGAAAGTGGAGATATATTCGCATCATAAAAGCCTTTAAATATTTCTTCACTCAAAAGAACTTAACACGCGCAAATGACGCTGGCTCGAGCTATTGAAAGACTACGATCACACTATTCAATACCATCCCGAAAAGCGAACGTGGTAGCCGACGCGTTGAGTAGAAGATCATATGCAGAACGAAAGCGATGATGTCAAATATACGACAGAGCCAACTTTAATAGAAAAGTTAAGGTTGCTCAAGCCACCAATCTTGAGTCGATGCGTATGAAGAAGAAAGTACAAGAAGGTGCTATTCCTAAGTTTAGAATTGATGAAGAAGGAATACTTGAGTCCACCTGCACTTTGTGTTCCTAACGATTTCGATTTGAAGTACAAGATCATGATGGAGGCACACAATACACCATTTGCAATTCATCTCGAAGTACCAAAATGTATCGTGATCTTCGACATACATTTTGGTGGAGCAATATGAAGAGAGAGATTGCAAAGTTTATCTCAACGTGTTTAACTTGTCAACGGTAAAGGCGAGCATCAAGTGCCAAAGGGTCCGCTGAAACCACTTGAGATTCCAAATGGAAGTGGGAACACATTACTATGGATTTCGCATATGGGTCTTCCTACGGCTTTCAAGGCATCAATGCTATTTGGGTTATTGTTGATAGATTAACCAAGTCCGCTTCATTTCTTGCCGACACGGAGACTTATTCCTTGAACGCCTTGCTCAAATGTACGTAAATGAGATTGTGAGATTGCATGGCATGCCAAGATCCATAGTTTTGGATCGTGACCCAAGATTCACTTCAAGATTTTGGGTTAGCTTGCAAAAAGCTATGGGCACGGATTTAAGAGATCGGGCTTCAAAGATACCATCCTCAAATGACGGACAATCGAGAGGACTATTCAAACTCTTGAAGATTTATTAAGACTCGTGGTCCTAGATTTCAAGGGCGCTTGGGATAAGTATTTACCATTGGTGGAATTCTCCTACAACAACAGCTTATCGTGCAAGTATAGGTGTGGCTCCATTTGAAGCATTATATGGACGAAAAGTGTCGCTCTCCAATATGTTGGGATGAGGGTGAAGCAACATTGTTGGGACCCGAAAGTTAGTACGTATGATGACTACCGAAAAGATCCAAATGATTCGACAACGATACAAACCAAGACAGATCGACATAAAAGAGTTATGCGGATCTTCATCGAAAGGACGTGGAATTTAGTATGGGGATCATGTATTGTTGCGTGTTGCCCCATGGAAGGGAGTTACAAGATTCGGAAAGAGAGGAAAGCTCAATCCACGCATTTATTGGTCCATTTCAAATTCTCGACCGAAAGTAGGTAATGTAGCCTATAGACTCGCGTTACTCCGAGTATGTCTCGTGTTCATAATGTGTTTCACATATATCGCATTTCGTCGTAAATATGTGAAAGACCCCAACCACGTTATTGAAGTTAGACCTGGACGAGATAGCCAAGACTTAACGATGAGGAGGTACTGCCAAGATCTTGGATGAAAAGGAGATGTCCCACGACGAAGGTTGTACCACAAGTTAAAGTCTTGTGGAGAAACCATGCTATAGAGAGAAATGACCGGGAGTTGGAAACGGAAATGAAAGCGAGGTATCCTCATCTTTTCAAACACTGTGCACGTGACGCCAATTTCGAGGATTAAATTTCATAAGGAGGGAGGTCAGAAGACCCCAACTTTTTATTAATAAAATGAAATTTCCTCTATTTATTATTTTGAAATAGTAAGGGTTGATTTGATTAATGTGGATAGTTATGGGTAAAATACGCAAGTATTTCAAAATAAGCAAATGGTTATAAAATATTCATTATTGTTTGGGAATATTCGCTTGGTCGTGGAATATTCGCATCGTTGGGAATATTCGCACGACTGCAAGTAGCCCATGTGTGGGCCCCATAACGAAAAAGTTTATGGAGGAAGAAAACGACAAAAATAAGTTGTTTAAAAATAACTACAGAAGTTGTTACCGCTTATTAATCGTTGGAATACCCGGTGGTTAAAACACAAGAATACGCCGTTGTTGCACAAGAAGACACCAGACAGATTGCACCAATTATTGATTCTTACGTAAGAAGGCACTACTCAATAATGGTTACAAAGAATTACTATTCAAGATTTTATTTTATTGATTCAATAAATTGTCGCGTTGATATTTTATATTGTTGTTGTTTCAATAATTGTCATTACACAAGATTTTTCATTATCGGCTAATAATTCATATTATCCGAATAATATTATTAGATAACATTATTGGCAATGTCTAGAAAGTTTTGTCTAAGGAGAGGTTTGGTCACCTAATCATGCACCAAGAAGGAGAAATTTTATTGGAAAGTCCCTCTTTCCAGGGAACCCGCCGTTGTCAATATTGTGATTCCGTAATATTATTTGTGAATAATTAATTATTGATTCATATGATGAGGAAAATATTGATTTTATATGGATATAGATGGAGAAAATTTTAATGTGACAATTGTTGAAAATTAAAATTTTATCTTTTTTCTCGATAAAATAATTTATTTAAATATATTATTATATTTTTAATAATATAATAATGGTGATATTTTTACAATGAATGTGTGATACTTGAGTATACGAGGAGAAAGAGTATTTTTGTTGCAATAAATGTTTAAAACATGTTAAACATGTCTGTGGACCCATTTATCGATCGAAATTTGATTATACTTGAAAAATCGCTTCGCTTATGGATTTTTGGTCATTTTCTGTTGGGAATTTGGAAACACTTTCTTTTGCAAAGTTGTAGAGAATTGAATTTCCTATAAAAACACGCGAGATTCGATTTTTCTAACAAAAGAGCTATTTATTATGAATTATTGAAGTTCCGAAGAACCGAAATAATTGATTTTTAGAAGTTTAAAATATTTAAAATAGGAAAAACGTTTTTTGTGTTGATTAGCCTCATTAAACACATGCTAGTGGCTGAATTCAGATGATTCAAAGTGTGCGAGGAAATTGTAATATATATAATATTATTATTAAATTTTTCGCTTTGGTGTTCTAAGCATTTTCCTATAAATAGGTGCTTAGGTTAGAATTGAAAATTACACCGTAAACTCAAGTTTTCTCTCTATATTATCGAACGTATTCTTGTGAGTATTTTGAGTATACTTTGAGTATTGCTATACGGTGCAAGTTCAAGTTATAACCTATATCCAAAGATTCCAGCTGAGAAGTACCTGCCTTTCCGAGGTAAGTGGATATTTTTTTTTCAGAATGATATTATTTCTTCAATATCATTATGTCAAATATTGATCCAAGTTTTAATCAAATTTAGAACTTTTAGTGTCTGGGGTTACTATTCACGATACGGCAAGACTATTCACGATACTTGCATTATTCATTTAATATTCAACACTATTCATCAAAAAATGAAAATTTTTCTTTTCGTTCAAAATATCTATTATGGATACTAGCTTTGATCAGATCCATGTTTTGATCATTCTTGAATTTTACACCACTATGATTATTTTTGAGGTTTTTTGGACGTGGATAAAACAAAGTACTAATCCTTAATCCTTAATCCTTGTCATTTTGTTTCACCGATTCGCTTTCTTTAAAAATATTTTCATCATCCTCGCCTTAAATGATGATATTATGGAATATCTTTGGCCCAGAAAGTGCAAAGATGAATGATTTATAATGAATATCTTTGGCGTGAAGAAAAAGATGAAAAGATGAAATGATTTTCGATGAATATCTTTGGCCCAGAGTGCAAAGATGAACAAGTGTTTAGATGAACATGACTAATCGATGAATATCCTCGGCTCAGAAAGTGCAAGGATGAATATATGATTCAAGAGGTATATTGATTGATGTTACAGGATAAAAATATTGATGATGGATCGTTAAATTCATAGATATTAGTAGATTTCATCCTCTACGTAACTCTTCTATGAATTAATATTTTCCGTCATGCTAATATTGATTTAAAACTTGTTGTCTATTGTATTCTATTATATTTTTCCTCGTTGAAGACTAACGATAATTTTGTTGTATATTATCTTAGTCATAATATTCTTTATCGGGCTAGTCAAGCTCACCCATTTCCTTTTTGTTCCATTTTTCTTCTCGTGAGGCTAGAATGTAATGAAAGTATTTAGCCTGGGTATGGAATGATGGTTATAGAGAGAGTTGTTTAGTAGTCCTCACCATTTTTGTAAAATAATGTATCAATAAATGTGATGAGGATTTATTTGGGTATAGATATTGTCTAGAAGATAATATTTGTATTCAAACTCACAGCTTTTATCGTTGTAATAATAAAGTTGTAGTTGTTTCGCACCATGTATTGACAACTCGTAATGGGTGATGTATACCTATTTTGGGACTAAATTCACAATCATATTACATTTGTAATAACCCAATATTTTCAATAAGAATTTTTTGTAATAATTTTTTTTTATAGATATAGGGGTGGGAATATGTATGTAAGTAAAGTATATGTATATATCGACAAATAAAATTATTTATTAGATGTAACTAATTTTTTTTTTAAACTATTGATCATTATAGATTATATTCTTATAATAAAATTATGTTGTAATAAAAATATTTATTATTTATTTTCCATGAAAATATGATTATTGTATATATGATATGTATATTATGTTATGTATTTAATATATTAATTAAGTTAATTATTTTAACTTAATTAATAATGGTATCTTTGAAGGTTATGCCAGATATGAATTCAAAACCCTAAGTCTGGATTTTGAATAAGGGATGAGAATAATAATATAATATTATTTATATTTCAGTAATATAAACATGTCTGATATGTGTGTAATGTTAATGTGTGGAACAGTTATAGTAAAACAGTACAAAATCCTAGCATTATTGATAAATTATAGTACATAAGTCAACTATGACTGTAAGGTGTGCTAAGTTACATGTTATGTAATTAATGACCATTATTATGTTTAATGTTAATTGGGTAAACCCTAATAAATATCTTGAAACCCTAATTACTGAATCAAAACCCTAATTGCTAAGTTATAAACTCTAATTATTAATTTAGCAGGCTTAATGGTAATTAGTATTTGATAAAGCCTATTTTACAAGTCTAAAGTAATTAGAAAACCTAATTTAATTAGGGAACCCTAATTAATATCTTACTTATTGTTGTTTGTTTGTTATTTTTGTTGCATCTAAGTTGTAGCTGGTTATGTGTACTATGGATACATGCTTTTAGATCACTAATTAATCAAGTGGATTGAACTCAGTGGTCGGTCAAACTAGCCAAGAAATTTAGAAAGCATTTGTTATAGCAAATGTTGAGGAGGGTCAAAAGGTTGCCTTTGCAACCTATTTGATGAAAAAAGGAGAGCCAACTTCCGTGGGAGGCAAACCAAAGCTAAAATGATATATAGGAAACTTAACGTGGGAGAGGTTTAAGGAGATTTTCTTCGAGAACTATTTTCCCACGAGTATGCAAGGGAGAATGGAAATGAGGTTTCTTGAATTGAAACAAGGGATATGATAGTTTCAAAGATGTCGCCAAGTTTAATGAATCGGCAAGATTTGCTCCACATCAAGTGGACACTCAAGTGAGGAAGGCTAGGAGATTCGAAGGTGGCTTGAAACCTCGGCTCTATAAATTTTGATCTCGGTGATTCAAAGTACTTCCTTTGGAACCATTTTAGAGAAGGCAATAATTGTCGAAGGTGGGAATGAGGCTCTTAGCCAAGCACCACAAAGATAAGAAAAAGAAGGGTAAAGTTGATGGGGAATCAAGACCAAGGAGGAGCAAAGATGAGTGGTTTATAAAAAAGAAAGGGCTTTAACTCGGGAATAATGGGAGTAAAACAAAGGGATTCCAAGAGAAGGATGAAGGCCTCAGAAACCTACTGGGAAGACTCACTTAGGAGTCTCATCTCAAAGGAAAGGTCAGATATGTTATAATTGTGGGATGTGAAGGGCATATTTTGCCTAACTCGCCCCAATCCGAAGAAAAACCACGGATGTTTTGTATGTGGATCAACTGACCACATAGTGAAGAATTTCCCGAAGAAGGGTATGGAAGGAAATAAGGGCAGTAATAGCGGTAAGTTGGCTATTAGTGGTCCAGCTCAGCCGGGTAGATCAATGGCCCGCACTTTTAATATGATGGTCCAAGATGCGGTGGCATCAGGGGATGTAGTTACAAGTATTATTTCGATTAATAACATAAATGCATACGTGTTATTTGATTCGGCTGCTACTTGTTCGTTTATAGCATGTGATTTTGCTAGACGACTAGGATTACTTCCCGAAAAGTTGCATATACCTTTGAACATTAAGGTAGCAAACGAAGAGATAATTCCTGTTGAAAGTATTCATAGGGGTTGTTGCGTAGATGTATGTGGTTGTAAGTTATCAGTAGACTTAATACCGATAAAGTTAGGAGAATTCGATATGATTCTCGGAATGGATTGGTTGATTAACCATGGAGCCATTATAGATTTCCAAAAGAAATGTGTGAGCATCAGGACGTTGAAGCAACCTCCTGTAGTATTTTACGATAATAAATTGCTGGGACGTTTGTGTTGCCTTACAATGACATAAACTAGAAAACTTTTAAGGAAGGGGTGTGTAGGTTATCTGTGCCATGTTGATACCCAGCGAGTGGGAGCAACCATGGAATAAATACCTATAGTAAACGAATTCATGGATGTATTTCCAAGTGAGTTACCGGGTTTATCAACGGGAGGGAGATCGAACCAGAATAGACATTGTGCCGTGAGCAAGCACTAATCTCAAGGGCACCATACCGTATGGCGCTGTGGAAATGAAGGAGTTAATGGGTTTCAGCAGAGAACTATTGGATGAAAGTACATTCAACCAAGTGTTTCTCCGTAAAATCATGTTGTTTGTCAAGAAGAAAGAGCGGATCGTTAAGGCTTTGTATCGACTATCGGAGTTGAACAAGTTAACGATAAAGAATAAATACCTATTGCCCGTGATTGATGATCTCTTTGATCGCTTAAAAGGGAAAAGTATTTTTCTAAAAATAGATTTCTGGATGGGGTATCACCATTGAAAGGGAAGGAGGATCATGTAACAAAGACGGCATTCAGGACTCGTTATGGTCATTACGAGTTTCTGGTGATATCATTTGGGTTGACGAATGCACCAGCTACATTTATGGATATGATGAACAGAGTGTTTAAACCATATTTGGACAAGTTCGTCGTTGTGTTTATCGATGATATTCTAGTCTATTCTAAGACGCCAGAAGATCACACTGAACATTTAAGATTAGTGTTGGAAACACTAAGGAAGGAGAAGTTATATGCGAAATTCACCAAGTGTGAATTTTGGCTAAAAAAGGTACAGTTTTTAGGTCATGTCATTGACCAAGAAGGGATTTCAGTGGATCCAAAGAAAGGTAGAAGAAGCGATGATGAATCGGGAACAACCGAAAAACACCAATCGAGGTGTGGAGTTTCTAGGGTTAGCGGGATACTATCGAAGATTTATCCAAGATTTTTCGAAGATAACTACCCCGTTGACTAACTTGACAAGGAAGAAGGTGAAATACGTATGGACGGACAAATGTGAAGACAGTTTTCAAGAACTGAAGAAAAGATTAAGTGAAACGCCTATTTTGTCATTGCTGGATGACATGTGAAATTTCAGAGTATATAGTGATGTCAGATAGAGAGAATTGGTTACGCGTGCTCATGCAACATGGCAAAGTCATTACAGATGCATCACTGACAGCTTGAAGGATTATGAGAAATTTTATCCTACTCATGATCCGAATCGTCATCATAGTAGTATTTACCCTAAAGATATGGAGACATTATCTTTATAGGGAGAAATATGAGATATATACGGACCATAAGAGTCTAAAGTATATCTTCACTTAGAAGGAATTGAATATGAGGCAGAGAAGATGGCTAGAGTTGATAAAGGATTACGATTGTGAAATCCTGTATCACCCTAGGAAAGCCAATGTAGTTGCCGACGCCTTAAGTAGGAAGGGTCGGGAAAAGTTGTCTATGTTAACGACTCAAAATGAGTTAATAACAGAGATGGCTAGGATGGAAATAGAAGTAAAGCTGCCAAGTGATTCGAGGCAGATACTTTTTACGACGGAGATGCAATCTACCATCGTAGAGAGAGTCAAGGAGGTACAACTCAAGGCTGATGAGTGTAACTAAATGAAGAAGTGGTTATCCGCGAAGGAAGCTGCTAAATATAGTCTTGATATTGAGGCATTATTAAGATTTGAAGGAAGAATTTGGGTTCCGAATGAGACAGAATTAAAGGAGCAAGTATTACAAGAAGCTCATAGTTCAAGGTACTCGATACATCCTGGTAGCACTAAGATGTATCAAGACCTTCGACAGAGTTTTTGGTGGACAAACATGAAGAGAGAAATAGCAGAGTATGTGAGTAGGTGCTTGACTTGTCAAAAAGTTAAGGCCGAACATCAACGACCCAGTGGCTTATTACAGTCATTGGAGATTCTAGAATGGAAGTGGGAGCATATCTCGATGGATTTCGTGGTGGGACTTCCAATAACGACAAAAGGGTACGATTCGATTTGGGTAATAGTCGACCGATTGACGAAATCGGCTCACTTCTTACCAATTAGGGTCAATTATAACTTAGACCAGTTAGCTAAACTCTATATCAAGGAAATTATTTCTAGACATGGAGTACCAGTATCGATTATGTCAGATCGTGATCCATAATTCACATCGAATTTCTGGAGAAGTTTGCAAGAACAGCTGGGAACACAGTTGATGTTAAGCACAACTTATCATCCACAAACTGATGGGCCGAGCGAGAGGATAATTCAAACGTTAGAAGACATGTTGAGGTTTTTCGTCATGGATTTCAAGGGTAGTTGGGATGATCACCTACCACTTGTAGAGTTTGCATATAACAACAGCTTATCATGCAAGCATAGGTATGCCGCTTTTATGAAGCTCAGACGGAAGAAGGTGCAGTAACACCATTGTGTTGGGATGAGGTGGGGGAGAACGTCGGATGCTAGGACCGTAATTGGTGCAAAGCAGACAAATGGATGTGGTTAAGTTAATTGGATGCGTCTTGTTTGTTTCAGGATAGATGCATAAAAGAAGTATGCGGACTCACATAGATTAAACCGAGAGTTTGAAGTAGGTTCAGATGTGTTTCTAAAGGTATCTCCTCGAAAGGAAAGATAGAAATTCGGATCTTATTGTAAAATGATTTTATTATTAAATTAAATAATAATAAAAAAATATATTCTATGTGTTATCAAGATGGTTGTCATTCTATAACCTATTGATATTGGAATGTAGTATTTGGAAGAGCTCAAGAAGAAGGAATTTAAAGTGTTTGAATTTTAAGACTTAAAATGAAAAAGTTTTTCGAGAAATTTTTTTGTAAAAAAAAACTATACTAATCAATTAGATTTATGTGTTATCAAGATGGAGTTATTTTTTGAATTTCCGAGAAATACGTAATGATAGAATATTAAGGTAAGATGGATTATGTAATAATAATCTAGTTATGAAAACGAAATAATATGATAGAATATTAAGGACTTAAGGATTATGTAATAAACGTTAAGAAAAGCATAAGTTATAAACGTTAAGAAAAGTAAATGAGTAAAGTAATAATTGTACAATACTTTGGTATTGTGCAAAGGAATGAAAACAAGTGTAATAATAAGTATTATACGAAGTTTGTATGAAGGATGAATTATCGTATATAAATTCTATATGAAATAGAATACGAGAATGATGCATAAACTATATGTATATGTATTATGTAATATTAATGGACTTGTAAAGATTGGTTAGGATTTTGTACAAGCCCAAGTCAATTAAGGTTAAGGCCCAATTATTGAATTAATAAGCAAGTGAGTGTTTGTTAAAGCAAAGCCCAAGGATTTATGTAATCCAAGCCCAAGCTAGAATCCATGAGTTGGCAAACCCATGGGGTAAACCATATTAATGTGGTAAATGTGTGGTTACCAAGTATAAAAGTGGTGACCAAGTTGGTAACCAACCAAGTTAATGAGTAATAACCAAGTTAAATGAGTAATGACCAAGCAAGGATAGGTTTTGTGCCTTGCAAGTAATGAATAGTAAGGAGGTGCAAAAGGAGGTGGGATGATGGAATTGACTAAATTGCCCTAACCTTAGGGAATTCTATAAATAGTGAAGGTTGGCAAGTCATTTAATAGTTGTTCAAATAATCCAAACACTCTCTCTCAAAGTGCTTAATTGTTAGAAGATTAAGTTGCAAATAAGCTACTTATATATAAGAAGAAGAAGACTATTTACCAAAGACTTCAAATGTAAGACTCCTTCTCCAATTATCTTCTATCTCTATCATGATAGGTTGATAAGAAAAGTTTGGATTAAGGAACATGAATGATAAAAAAGTAAGAAGTATGTGTAAGTAATGAACTTAAGCCATATAAGTTGGTAATAAGTCATTTAAGCTAGCATAAGTTATAAACTTATGTGAAAGTATTATGAACTTGTAATAAGTTTATTAGTGAAGTAATATGGAAGAAAAGAACTAGTATGATCATATGTATCAAGTATACATAAGTAAAGCTATATGTTGAGAATATATAGGTATGATGCTTTGAGAAACTTTAATTATCATAAGTCATGAATGATAAGTTCATAAGTAGTTTATAATTTATCAAGTTATGAGCTTATGAAGAAATAAAGTCAAAATCCAACCATGAGTATAAGTTGTTGGTATAGGTATATTAAGATGTTCACATGATGAATGGAATTCATTTGTAATGTTGAACAAATCATAAGAATGAAGATTTGCCGAAAATCGCACGATTAGACGATAATCGTTGAATTCGTGAAATTCCTGGATTAGAAGTCAAATTTTGAGTTTGAACTCGGAAAGGTTATTTTCCAATGGAGACAAGTCATGTTCATCATTTAAGAGTCATGACTCAAAAATGAGCGAATTCGACTTAGAACGAAGAAACGATCGCTGAACGCTCATTTAACGCTTATCGCTTACGTTAAAAATGAACCAATAGGTGAATTTTTAGCAAACGAAGTCGAATAGATAAAATTCTTGCATGAACGCATAGATTACGTAATTTGTGAACCGTGGGCTTTTGAACGAGCCAATTCGGACTTATAACGAAGGAGTTATGCGTCCGGGAAGTTCACAAAATTTCACAAACTGAATTTTTTTCTGGTGCACAGAGTTGAGCCCATGCATGGCGCCAACCCTAGACCAAATTGGTCACGCCGCCAATACCGAAAGCAAAGGTCCGAAAGCACATCGAAACTCACGCAGCAGTCAATAACCTTAGTATTATTTTGTAGAAATACAGCACGCCATGTATGTGACCATGACATATCGAAACTCGCCAGCAAGTACGACCCATTAAGTAAGGACTGACGCGCACAGCAACGCCAAGTCCGGACTTATATCGTTAACTCTCAAATACAGAACATGAAGTCAGAATATATAAAGTCGGCAAGCCACAGCCAGCTTTTGATGGAAGATAGTGAAGAATGTATATATGAATGCAAAGCAAGAAAATGTAATTAGTTTGAAGTAAACCTACCTTAAGGAACTTGAAGTAACATTATTAAAACATTGTTAGACCTTAAGAGTAATGTGTAAAGGTTGATAATAACTTATCCATTTATGAATGCAAATATAATGATAAACCGTAATGAATAGTAATAAATTAAATCTAATACACAATTAGATTGAGATGAAGGGTAAGATATAGTCATATACATACTTGATTATATGTGACCTAATGTAAGGCATTATGTGATCATGTATTGTAGAGACTTGAAAGACTTGAACGTAAAGTATTTATACAAGAAAGCAGACGCTAAAGGCAAGTATTCTAACTCTTGTCTCAGCTCAATCAACAAGTTTTTGAAGTTCATGTATCTCACGCATGAATTGAAGTACAATGAAGTTAAAGCCGCTTCTTTTGGCTAGACTTGACATATTGAGTGGATTGTTGATAATCTATTCATCTCGTTATCAAATGTGATTATCTTTTGTCAACTACTTGATATGGTTTTCAAAAGAAGACTCAAATGTTAAACAAAAGTTTTGTTTCAGAAACGACAGCACGTGAGGTTGCTAAATGATTAAACGTACATACGCTTAATGGATGTAGTGTCGATCAACATAGAGTACAATAAGTCGATCACCTAGAAGTGCTCGTAAGTAATACCCAAGCTTACTTGACTTAGTTCCGGGTTGTCCTTTTCAAAGAAAGAATGAATACTCGAGGTCTTTGACCGGAGTGAATGTTTTATCAATATTATTCATTGTGAAACATTTTGAAAGAAAGATGAAGTGCTATTTTGAATTATCAATAGTACTTCATAACTATTGTTCAGTTATCGAAGATATACGATATCATATGTATCAAGCATGTTGTTATTGAAATTGTTATACTTGCTGAGCTAGTTATGCTCACTCTTGCTTGAACCATATGAATGCAAATTAAGACCGAACGTCCCAAGGATCTAAAAAGGATAAAGGAAAAGCTAAGGCGTATTATTATTGTCGTTTTGTAATAGTATAGGTCTATTGTTGTAATGTAATGAATATTATGACAAAGAACCTTTGTAACGGGTATAGAACCTGGGAAATGTAAATATTACTTTTAATATATAGACGTTATGTTCGTTCTTTGAGACTTTTCAATGGAATGAATGTATGAAAGTTTGTATAGTATAGAACCATCCGCTTCGGGTTAGAAGATACCCGGATTTGGGGGCGCTACAAGTTGGTATCAAAGCCTAGGTTATAAAACTTAAGGGGATTAGAACCTTAAGTCATAACCTTAATAAAGAAGTAAAAGATGAAAGATAACCTTATAAAAATGCATTATATTATGTTATGTGTTTTTATTATTTTACTGACGTGTACTAATCAAACTATATTGTTTTATTGTAGATGTCAGGAGAAAATGATATGTATAGAAATATACATGTAGTGAGCGAGGATTCAGCTTAATCTGGTAGAGATACTACCCAATCCCGTAAAGCGATTGAGAGCCAGAGGTGGTAGTAATAGAGTCCGGAGACTCTGGACGATTTAGACTATATGTCTATTTTCGATGGCATGCTAGAGGAGGAGGTGGACGTGATGTCCTTTGACCGTGTTCCACTTACGTAAGAATTGATCATCAAGAGTCAATGATAAGACTATTTATGTCAGTATTGGATAGGAATGTCCATTACTGCCAAGAGGTGAAGGAGTTGGAAGAGGAACTCCAAGCTGTCCGTGAGGACAAGACTAGCATGGAGGGTATGTGGGAAGAAGAGCACGATGATAGAATTCTAGCTAAGGACAAGGTCCGAGAGCTGAAATGTGAAGTCTTTGAGCTCAAGCAGGAGCTAAAGACTAAACAACAGAAGTTGGAGAGGATGTCCTATATACATAGGAGTTCTCACGGACTTCCAAAGCAGCAAAGTAATGGATATCCAAAGTGGAAGAAAAGGGCACTCGACATACCATTAGTCGAGATGTCATAGCCGGTTTGGCCAAGAAAGATTTCGAGAATGCCATTCGGCAGATGTAATCTAGCAATAGCTAGAGTAGATTAGATATGTAAATATTATGTATCTAGTAGTGACGTAAAACCCTCTTTTGTATATCAAGGGTAGTCTTTTGTAAATCCCAATTTTTGGAAAGTAATCATGGATGGTAATGTAATCGCCTAAGGTCGAGTAATGTAAACAATGTAGTGTTATACTACAAGTTATGAATCAATATAAGTCTTTTTATGGAATATATTGAGTAATGAGTATGAGTTATTGTTTCATTACAAATAATAACTAATCAACAAGAAGAAGGTAATAGTGATGTGTTGTTTTTTTAACAAAGAAAATGCCGCCAAGAAGGAGACAACGTAAATCAAGACACTAATGTTAACCAACCTGAGGGTGGTCCTGTTAATCCAATGCAGAGTTCGTTAATCTTTAAATGGCCAGATTTAATAGAACGGGGCTAATGTACCCGTAATTCCTCGAGAGTAGACGAGCTACTACTTTTAAGGACTTTAAAAGTGTAGGTCCGCACGGAGTTCAAAGGAACTACGGACCCTATAGAAGCCTGCACTTGGGTAAAAGAAATTGAGAAAGCATTTGTTATAGCAAATGTTGAGGAGGGTCAAAAGGTTGCCTTTGCAACCTATTTGATGAAAGGAGAGGCCAACTTCCGTGGGAGGCAAACCAAAGTTGGGCCGAGATATAGGAAACCTAACGTGGGGAGAGGTTTAAGGAGATTTTCTTCGAGAACTATTTTCCCACGAGTATGCAAGGAGAATGGAAATGAGGTTTCTTGAATTGAAACAAGGGATATGATAGCCTCCTCAAAGATGTCGCCAAGTTTAATGAATCGGCAAGATTTGCTCCACATCAAGTGGACATCAAGTGAGGAAGGCTAGAGATTCGAAAGCAGGCTTGAAACCCCGGCTCTATAGCCGGATCTCTTGTTTCAAAGTACTTCCTTTGGAACCATTTTAGAGAAGGCAATAATTGCCGAAGGTGGGAATGAGGCTCTTCACCAAGCACTACACAAAGATAAGAAAAATAAGGGTAAAGTTGATGGGGAATCAAGACCCAAGGAGCCAAAGCAGAGTGGCGGCGATGGTCGTAAAAGAAAGGGCTTTAACTCGGGAATAATGAGTAAAACAAGGATTCCAAGAGAAGGATGGAGGCCTCAGAAAAACTCATGGAAGACTCACTTGAGAGTCTGTCTCAAAGGAAAGGTCGAGATGTTATAATTGTGGACAGGAAGGGCATATTTCGCCTAACTATCCCAATCCGAAGAAAAACCACGGATGTTTTGTATGTGGATCAACTGACCACATAGCAAAGAATTGCCCAAAGAAGGGTATGGAAGGAAATAAGGGCACTAATAGCGGTAAGTTGGCTATTAGTGGTCCAAATTTCAATGGGTAGATCAATGGCCCGCACTTTTAATATACGACGGTCCAAGATGCGTGGCATCGGGGATGTAGTTGCAGTGTATTATTTCGATCAATAACATAAATGCATACGTGCATATTTGATTCGGGTGCTACTTGTTCATTTTATAGATGTGATTTTGCTAGACGACTAGGATTACTTCCTAAAAGTTGCATATACCTTTGAACATTAAGGTAGCAAACGAAAGAGATAATTCTGTTGAAAGTATTCATAGGGGTTGTTTGTATAGATGTACGTGGTTGTAAGTTATCCAGAGACTTAATACCGATAAAGTTGGGGAGAATTCGATGTGATTCTCGGAATGGATTGGTTGATTAACCATGGAGCCATTATAGATTGCCAAAAGAAATGTGTGAGCATCGTGACGTTGAAGCAACCTCCCGTAGTATTTTACTGGTAATAAATCGCCGGACGCTCGTGTTGTGTTTTCACGACGACACAAACTAGAAAACTTTTAAGGAGGGGGGTGTAGGTTATCTGTGCCATGTTGTTGATACCCAAATGATGGGAGCAACCATGGAACAAATACCTATAGTAAACGAATTCATGGATGTATTTCCAAGTGAGTTACCGGGTTTATCACGGACGGAGATCGAATTTCAGATAGACATTGTGCTGTGAGCGCACTCAGCCTCAAGGGCACCATACCGTATGGCGCGCCGTGGAAATGAAGGAGTTAATGGTTCAGTTATGGGAACTATTGGATAGAAAGTACATTCAACCAAGTGTTTCTCCGGGGGGGGCACCGGTGTTGTTTGTCAAGAAGAAAGTAGACGGATCGTTAAGGCTTTGTATCGACTATCTGGAGTTGAACAAGTTAACGATAAAGAATAAATACCCATTGCCCAGATCGATGATCTCTTTGATCGCTTAAAAGGGCAAAAGTATTTTTCTAAAATAGATTTATGGACGGGTATCACCAATTGAAGGTTAGGAAGGAGGATGTACCAAAGACGGCATTCGTGGACTCAAGTTATGGTCATTACGAAGCTCGTGATGTCATTTGGGTCGACGAATGCACCAAATTTGCATTTATGGATATGATGAACAGAGTGTTCAAACCATATTTGGACAAGTTCGTCGTTGTCAGGTTTATCGATGATATTCTAGTCTATTCTAAGACGCCGTAAGATCACATTGAACATTTAAGATTAGTGTTGGAAACACTAAAGAAGGAGAAGTTATATGCGTAAATTCACCAAGTGTGAATTTTGGCTAAAAAGGTACAGCTTTTTAGGTCATGTCATTGACCAAGAAGGGATTTCATGGATCCAAAGAAAGGTAGAAGCAGTGATGAATCGGGAACAACCGAAAAACACCGATCGAGATGTGGAGTTTCCTAGGGTTACGGATACTATCAAGATTTATCCAAGATTTTTCAAGATAGCTACCCCGCTGACTAACTCGACAAGGAAGATGGTGAAATACGATGGACGGACAAATGTGAAGACAGTTTTCAAGAACTCAAGAAAAGATTAAGTGAAGCTACTGCTTTGTCATCGCTGATGACACACGTGAAATTTCAGAGTATATAGTGATGCTTCAGATAGAGGACTTGGTCATGTGCTCATGCAAAGATGGCAAAGTCATCACAGATGCATCACTAGAGTTGAAGGATTATGAGAAAGTTTATCCTACTCATGATCCGAAATCGTCATGTAGTAGTATTTGCCCTAAAGATATGGAGACATTATCTTTATGGGGAGAAATGTGAGATATATATGGACCATAAGAGTCTAAAGTATATCTTCACCGTAAGGAATTGAATATGAGGCAAGTAGAAGATGGCTAGAGTTGATAAAGGATTACGATCAGGAAACTCAGATCACCGGGAAAGCCAATGTAGTTGCCGGACGCCTTAAGTAGGAAGGGTCAGAAAAGTTGTCTATGTTAACGACTCAAAATGAGTTAATAACAGAGATGGCTAGGATGGAAATAGAAGTAAAGCGCCAAGTGATTCGAGGCAGATACTTTTTACGATGGAGATGCAATCTACCATCGAGAGAGAGAGTCAAGGAGGTACAACTCAAGACTAATGAGTGTAACCAAATGAAGAAGTGGTTATCCGAGAAGGAAGCTGCTAAGTATAGTCTTGATATTGAGGGATTATTAAGATTTGAAGGAAGAATTTGGGTTTGAATGAGATGGAATTAAAGGAGCAAGTATTACAAGAAGTTTCATAGTTCAAGGTACTCGATACATCCCGGTAGCACTAAGATGTATCAAGACCTTCGACAGTAGTTTTTGGTGGCCAAACATGAAGAGAGAAATAGCAGAGAGTATGTGAGAGTAGTGCTTCGACTTGTCAAAAAGTTAAGGCCGAACATCAACGACCAATGGCTTGTTACGCCATTCGAGATTCCAGAATGGAAGTGGGAGCATATCTCGATGGATTTCGTGGTGGGACTTCCAATAAAGGCAAAAGGGTACGATTCGATTTGGGTAATAGTCTAATCGATCGACTAAATCGCCACTTCTTACCAATTAGGGTCAAGTATAACTTAGACTAGCTTAGCTAAACTCTATATCAAGGAAATTATTTCTAGACATGGAGTACCAAAGATCGATTATGTCGATCGTGATCCACGATTCACATCAAATTTCCGGAGAAGTTTGCAAGAACAATTGGGAACACAGCTTGAAGTTAAGCACAACTTATCATCCACAAACCGATAAGAAAGCGAGAGGATAATTCAGACGTTAGAAGACATGTTGAGGTGAGCTACGTGAAGGAATTAAAGTGTTTGAATTTCTAAGATTTAAAATGAAAGTTTTTCGAGAAATTTTCCTAAAAAAATACTATTCATCGATATTTGCTCGGGAGTTATTTTTGAATTTCCGAGAAATACGTAATGATAGAATATTAAGGTAAGAAGGATTATGTAATAATAATCTAGTTATGGAAAACGTAATATATCGCTTGCGGACTTAAGTTATAAACGTTAAGAAAAACGAAGTAGGAATGAGTAAAGTAATAATTGTGCAATACTTTGGTATTGTGTAGAGGAATGAAAATAAGTGTAATACGAAGTATTATACGAGTTTGTATGAAGGATGAATTATCGTATATAAATTCTATATGAAATAGAATACGAGAATGATGCATAAACTATATGTATATGTATTATGTAATATTAATGGACTTGTAAAGATTGGTTAGGATTTTGTACAAGCCCAAGTCAATTAAGGTTAAGGCCCAATTATTGAATTAATAAGAAAGTGAGTGTTTATTAAATCAAAGCCCAAGGATTTATGTAATCCAAGCCCAAGCTAGAATCCATGAGTTGGCAAACCCATGGGGTAAACCATATTAATGTGGTAAATGTGTGGTTACCAAGTATTAAAAGTGGTGACCAAGTTAAGTGGTAACCAAGTTATATGAGTAATAACCAAGTTAAATGAGTAATGACCAAGCAAGGGATAGATTTTGTGCCTTGCAAGTAATGAATAGTAGGGAGGTGCAAAAGGTGGTGGGATGATGGAATTGACTAAATTGCCCTAACCTTAGGAATTCTATAAATAGTGAAGGTTGGAAAGTCATTTAATAGTTGTTCAAATAATTCAAACACTCTCTCTCAAAGTGCTTAATTGTTATTATGAACTTGTAATAAGTTTATTAGTGAAGTAATATGGAAGAAAAAGAACTAGTATGATCATATGTATCAAGTATACATAAGTAAAGCTATATGTTGAGAACATATAGGTATGATGCTTGAAAAACTTTAATTATCATAATTCATGAATGATAAGTTCATAAGTAGTTTATAATTTACCAAGTTATGAGCTTATGAAGAAATAAAGTCAAAATCCAACCATGAGTATAAGTTATTGGTATAAGTATATTAAGATGTTCACATGATGAATGGAATTCATTTGTAATGTTGAACAAATCATAAGAATGAAGATTTGTCGGAAATCGCACGATTAGACGATAATCGTCGAATTCGTGAAATTCCCGGATTAGAAGTTAAATTTTGAGTTTGAACTCGGAAAGGTTATTTTCCAATGGAGACAAGTCATGTTCGTCATTTAAGAGTTGCGGACTCAAAAATCAAATAATTCGACTTAGAACTAAGAACGATCGTTGAACGTTCACGAACGTTTATCGTTTACGTTAAAAATGAACCAACAGGCGAATTTTTAGCAAATGAAGTCGAATAGATAAAATTCTTGCATGAACGCGTAGATTACGTAATTGGTGAACCGTGGGCTTTTAAACGAGCCAATTCGGACTTATAACGAAAGAGTTATCGTCCAAGAAGTTCACAAAATTTCACAAATCAATTTTTTTACGGCATGAGTCAGAGTTGGCAGCCATGGCCAACCCTGACAACCAAATTAGTCAGCCACAGTCACGAAGAAATGTCCGAAAGCACACTGGAAACTCTTGCACCGTAGTGCAAACCTTAAATCTTGTTTGTGGTGCCGCAGCGCCATGTATGTGACCATGACATACTGGAAACTCGCACTTGCCAATACGTGACCCATTAAGTAAGGACTCAGTGGCAGCAGGCCAAGTCCTGGACTCCCATATCGTTAACTCATGGCCAGCGTTAAGTCAGTGTAGTTATAAAGTTGGCCACCAGCCTTGATCTTTGATGGAAGATAGTGAAGAATGATACATGAATGCAAAGCAAGAAAATGTAATTAGTTTGAGGTAAACCTACCTTAAGGAACTTGAAGTAACATTATTAAAACATTGTTAGACCTTAAGAGTAATGTGTAAAGGTTGATAATAACTTACCCATTTATGAATGCAAATAGAATGATAAAGTTTAACAGTAATAACGAAATCTAATACACAATTAGATTGAGATGAAGGGTAAGATATAGTTAGATACATACTTGATTATATGTGACCTAATGTAAGGCATTATGTGATCATGTATTGTAGAGACTTGAAAGACTTGAACGTAAAGTAATTTACGATGAAGCAGTATACTAAAGGCAAGTATTCTAACTCTTGTCTCATTCAATCGAACAAGTTTTTGAAGTTCATGTATCCTTACGCATGAATTGAAGTACAATGAAGTTAAAGCCAGTTCTTTTGGCTAGACTTGACATATTGAGTGGATTGTTGATAATCTATTCATCTCGTTATCAAATGTGATTATCTTTTGTCAACTACTTGATATGATTTTCAAAAAGAAGATGAAATGTTAAACAAAAGTTTTGTTTGTGAAAAAAGCAGCACATGAGGTTGCTAAATGATTAAACGTATATACGTTTAATGGATGTAGTGTTGATCAACATAGAGTACAATAGTCGATCACCTAGAAGTACTCGTAAGTAATATCTAAGCTTACGGACTTAGTTTCGGGTTATCCTTTTCAAAGAAAGAATGAATACTTGAGGTCTTTTGACGAGTGAGTGAATTTTCTTGAATATTATTCATTGTGAAACATTTTGAAAGAAAGATGAATTGCTATTTTGAATTATCAATAGTATTTCATAACTATTGTTCGATTATCGAAGATATACGATTCATATGTATCAAGCATGTTGTTATTGAAATTGTTATACTTATTTGAGCTAGTTATGCTCACTCTTGCTTGAACCATATGAATGCGATTAAGACCGAACATCCGAATGATCGAAAAAAGGATAAAGGAAAAGCTAAATGGATTATTGTCGTCTTGTAATAAGTATAGGTCTATTGTTGTAATGTAATGAATATTATGACAAAGAACCTTTTGTAATGGGTATAGAACCTGGGAAATGTAAATATTACTTTTAATATATAGACGTTATGTTCGTTCTTTGAGACTTTTCAATGGAATGAATGTATGAAAGTTTGTATAGTATAACACCATCTGTCGGGTTGGAAGATACCCGAATTTGGGGGCGCTACAGATCTGTAGTACTACATGTTGTCTACAACCTAGAACTCTTAAATAACAAAAACATTACATGAACAGAAAGTAGTGGAAGCCTAAAAGTGACTGCTCGAGCTGTTCTTCATTTCTGGGTAACCTAAAAATGAAGAACATGTCTGACAACCACTTTGCATGCTTAAATCTCTTTTGTATTATGATATTTGGCCATGTTTGTTGTTGAATGATGTAGTGTTACATTAATTTTACAAGCTGTGATCGATAGTTAGCCCAGAAACACATTACACAGTGCATGTTCACTGGTCAAAGTAGGTCACTCGATTACTGCTTAAGCTTGTTCTTGAGCCTCAAGAACACCTAAGGCGACACTTACTGTCACTAAAGGCTATAGCGACAGACTTATTAAATTTAATTATATTAAATTCTAAAAATCATTTTAAAATACTAAATAAATTCTAAAAATTACAAAATCAGTTTTAAAATTAATTAAGGTTATAAAATTAACTTTTAATAATTTGACATATTTTTTATAAATATTAGTAATTATTTGAATATTATTAATATTTAATTTATTTAATAAATGCATTAAATAAATTAACTAAAAATAATTTTATTATATTAAAAATCATTTTAAAAGATAATAAGGTATTTAATAATATTTTAAGTTATAAAATGTAACTTTCAATATTTTAATGTAAATTTCATTAATCATTTAATATTAATGATATTAGATTTATTTAATAATAATATTAAATAAATAGATTAAAAATGATTTTATTGATTTAAAAATCGTTTAAAAAGGATATAAGTAGTTTAAAAATATTTTAAGTTATTATAAATGACTTTTAATATTTTATTGAATAATACCTTAATATTTAAATATTAATGGTAATTGTTTAAAAATGATTTTAAATGTTTTAAAAATCATTTATGGGTAATAATTAATACTTTAAAATATTTGGAGTTATTATAAAATAACTTTGATATTTTGGCAAGGGTTGCATAAATATTTTAATATTAATGATAATAGAATTATGTAATATTTAAATCATTTAATAATGATTCCAGAGTTTGAAAAATTATGATAAATTATAATAATTAATTATAAATTATTATAAGTCATATGATTGATATTTAAATTATCCTGAATAATATTTGAGTTACAGATTAGAGTTTTATACTCGGTAATTACCCGATAAAGCCGTCGGTACACCAAAATGCTACCGAATTTGATTCGAACCTATATAGTTTGACTGTATACGTGTTTGTTTGTGTCTTAATGACTTATATAACTATGTGACAATGTGATTAGGTTATGTATTAACTGTAAATAACAATATAATGTGTTATGATATGTTATTCTAATCAATAGAACAATCTTATAAATGATAAGTTGTGTAAGCAGCAGACCAGGCAAGTATCTTTACCCTTGCATTTTCTTTATGCAATGGACATGAGTAAGAAAGTTTCAGAATTATATTATTGTACCAGATTATTAACCCTATTATTATTATATATATATATATATATATATATATATATTATATTTTGATCATTGATTATCAACATGGTACTATATTGTAATTCGATATATATATATTTTGTAGTGTCCCCACTTGGGACGATCGTTGTATTTAATTACATGTTGATATATATATATATATATATATATATATATATATATATATATATATATATATATATACCTATACCTATTGACCCAAAGATGTATATACGATAACAAAGAGTCGTCTAAGCTTATTTGACCAAATTGATAATCGATTTAGAAATATTGTTGAATATGATAAAACCTTTTGTATCCAATCAAATTGTTTTGGTTGGATTCCGGACTAAGTATGAACATCCGATCAAGGGAAAACTTTTATGCGCTTCAAGGTAGACAGTGAACGATAATATCATTTTGCATGTAGTATTGATCAATCTGAGGCATAACGGAAATTTGATCACCCCCGTGCCCGTAAGTTATGACTGTTTGCGGATGAAGTTCTGCTAAACCTATTCGAAAATTTAGAATAATGTTCATAGTATGTCACCTTAACCCTATTTATAGTCAGTACGTACTTTCAAAAATTTGATAGAGAATTGTTATGCTATTATTATCGGTTCAGATTACTTCACAACCATTGATTTGTTGTAGAAGGGTAGTATAAAGAAAACATTTAATCCTTTCAGCTAATATTTATAATTGTTATTACTTGTTGGGCACTCAAATGCTCATTCTTTCTTAAATTAAATGTTTTCAGCTAAGTATGACTAACCAGAGGGCTCTACCAGGAACAAAAGGAAAGGAAAGCTTTCAGAATAAGTTTGTGTTATCTTATATAATAGCTAGACTTAAATAAGATGATCATATTTATTATCTATCATGTAATGAAATGTTTTAAGGTCGCGTACTTGGGATTTAGACAACTCTGATATGTAAATTAAGTTTGATATTTATGACATTATTATTATTATTCCGCTCATAGAAATGGTATCGTGAAGCACTAAATTCGGGTTTCAAGTACCTAAATTTGGGGGCGTCACAGGTTGGTATCAGAGCCATAAGCGTGAAATTGCAAAGAGCCCCGAGCCTCTCACTGGTGACTTCCTTGTGTGGAATGCAGTGAAGCCAAACTCTCCATAGGGGATGTCGAGCAAGTCGGTGGCAAACTGATAGGTACCATTATGAGGTGCTATGGTTGGAAGCACCATGATAGTCACAGGTTGGTATCAGAGCTTTAGGATTAGAAACCATAGGTGGGAGTAGACCTTAGGGTATAACCTTAGAGCAGAGAAAAACGTTGAAAGTACAAATAACTCATATAGAGTTTAAAAGGAGATGAATCGAATAAATTCATCATCAAACAAAAATAAAAGATAACATATAAAACTTTTACTTGCTGTGTGTATATATTATATGCTAATCAGGATAATTTATGTGTAGATGTCAGGAGGAAAAGGATTAGGATACCCTAAGATCGTAAAGAAGGAGCCAATATCAAAGCCAATAGTTGAAGTAGAGGCTCACGTTGAAGATAACCTTGATGAGGTGATCATTTTAGAAAATATAGTACCGGACCCAGAAATGTTGGAATTAACAGATAGTGATTCAGACACTAAAGTTGAAGCTGATCAAGCATCAACGGAGGTGCAGAATTTGAGGAACAAGGTTTCTTCTATGGAAAAGTTGTGGGAAATAAAAAAGTTGTTGAATAGTCAGTTGCGAAAAGCCTTACTAGAAACAATGGAAGAACAAGATAAGCTTAAGATCCAAATTGATCAAATGGGAGCCACAAGCAACATATCGTGTGCAGCTCCGAGCAAGAAGGGGAAAAGAAAGATAGAAGGCCACGACTTAGGAAAATTCGATAACAAGAAATGGAAAAAGATATGTTATCTTTGCGGTTATGAAGGACATACCACTCTGTATTGTCCCGACTATAAACCAGGTGCATGTTTTATTTTTGGATTGAAAGGTCATCAGACGAAGGGTTGTCCAGAATCAGGAAAGAGGTGTAGGAAATAGGTAGAATTAGTATTTAATTATGTATGTTTGGTAATGTACGTGTGTATTGTAATAATCCCAACTTTGGTGTAAGTTGTAGTAGCGATTTCTGACTTTTATGGTCATAAAGGGATATCGGATGTTGAAAGCAGTATATGCTATGTTATATAAAGTATTTTGAAATTGTTAAATGAATATGAATCTATATTTGATTAATGGAATAAGTTTGAAATATTAAACTTATACGATAAGGTTTAGAATGTAAGTTAATAAAATATAGATTTTGTTTTATCTAACCAGAAAATGCCGCCAAGACGTCAAACTCAAAACCAAAGGGTAGAAGAATCTGTCAACAATGTTGGAGGACAACAACCAGATCTGATGCAGAATTTCACGAACATGGTAGCTCAGGCCATGCAGAATGGAATGCCAGCGGTGGGAAATCAGCCAAACAACTAATTTGCGAACTTCAAGGATTTTAAGGCCGTAGGACCCCCAGATTTAGAGGTACCACTGACCCAATAGAAGCCCAAACTTGGGTTAAGGAAATAGAAAAAGCGTTTGTAGTCGCTAGAGTAGAAGAGGGACAAAAGACAGCTTTTGCCACCTATATGATGAAGGGAGAGGCAAATTTCTGGTGGGAGGCAAATCAAGCTAAGGCATGAGAAGGAGTGATAGCATGGACTAGGTTTGAGACGCTATTCTTTGAGAATTATTTCTCGACTAGTGTGCAGGCTAGGATGGAGGTGAAGTTTTTAGAATTGAAGCAAGAGAACTTGACAGTTGCGGAGTATGCCACAAAGTTTAATGAGTTAGCTAGGTTCGCTCCACACCAAGTGGATACGTAGGCTAGAAAGGCTAGGAGGTTTGAGCTAGGCCTAAAACCCTGGCTCTACAATAAAGTGGCGGTGTTGCAGATCAATACGTTTGTCGCACTCTTAGAAAAGGCTATCATAGCTAAAGGGGGGAGTGAGGCTATGAGTCTCTACAATAAGGAGAGAAAGAATAAGGGTGAGGGAGCTGGGAAAGTAGAAGTGGGTAGTGGAAGTAGGGGTGAGAAAAGAAAGTGGAGCAATATTGGGAGTGTCCAAGTCAAGCAGAAAGGTGTGAAAAAGCAGGCTGTGCAGTGTAAGAAATGTGGGAAGAGTCATTCAGGTGAGTGTCTTAAGGGTAAGTTTGTGTGCTACAAGTGTGGGAAAGAGGGACATATCTCTCCTAACTGCCCCAATCCTAGGATGAGCAATGGGTGTTTTCTGTGTGGATCAAAGGAACATAAGGTGAAGGACTGTCCAAAAAGGAGAATGGATATAGGGAGCGTGAATGCGGGGAAAGGCATTGGAATAATGGCAATAACGGGACCAACTTCAATGAAATCAACCGCAAGAGTCTTCAACATGACGGTGCAGGATACCGTAGCAGCCGGGGATGGAACTTCAGGTATTATTCGTATGAATTGTATTTTCGTATATATGATTTTTCTTAAATATAAGTACATTATGTTATAAAGAAATTTTGAAGGAGAAATTTGAGTTCTGTTAGAAATTAAATTTCCGTAGAATTAGATAGACAAGCTTTATGTTGAGTAGTTAAAGATCAATTCGATCGAATCCGATCGAGATCTACTTGAAATGACTGCGTATGCTATTTGCCCTAGTGTCTATAGGTTTAAAAGCGGTGATTCCTGGGACGGAATCCTTATAAGGGAAGGTGGATGTAATAACCCAATATTTTCAATAAGAAATTTTTGCGAATAAATTTTTTTATATAGATAAGGGTGGGAATATGTGCAAAGTAAAGTATATGTATATATCTGATAAATAAAATTATTTATTAGATGTAACTAATTTTTTTTTAAAACTATTGATCATTATAGATTATATTCTTATAATAAAATTATGTTGTAATAAAAATATTTATTATTTATTTTCCATGAATATATGATTATTGTATATATGATATGTATATTATGTTATGTATTTATTATATTAATTAAGTTAATTATTTTAACTTAATTAATAATGGTATCTTGAAGGTTATATGGATATGAATTCAAAACCCTAAGTCCGGATTTTGAATAAGGGATGAAAATAATAATATAATATTATTTATATTTCAATAATATAAACATGTCTGATATGTGTGTAATGTTAATGTGTGGAACAGTTATAGTAAAACAGTACAAAATCCTAGCATTACTGATAAACTATAGTATAGAAGTCAATTATGACTGTAAGGTGTGCTAAGTTATGTGTTATGTAATTAATGACCATTATTATGTTTAATGTTAATTGAGTAAACCCTAATTAATATCTAGAAACCCTAATTACTGAATCAAAACCCTAATTGCTAAGTTATAAACCCTAATTATTAATTTAGCAGGCTTAATGGTAATTAGTATTTGATAAAGCCTATTTTACAAGTCTAAAGTAATTAGGAAACCTAATTGAATTAGGGAACCCTAATTCACATTTGTAGAGACTAAGATTTCCATTTTTCCCTTAATACACAAACCTAGATAATGAGTTTAGGAAACCCTAAGGGTTAAACCCTAGGGGTTAAACCCTAAGGGTTAAAAAGGAATTGATAACTTTGCCACTAAAAGTAAAAGTCAAATGACCAAATTGCCTTTCTTGTATTATTTAATAGATAACTTGTAGAACTTGCCATAACTTTAGTTGGTGACCAACTCTAGCTAGCCATGTGGTCTAGTAATAGCCTTTAATCAATAAAAATCTGATAGACATGATCAACCATAAGCATTACATCATATTATATAAGATCAAAGAGAGAGAAAGGTTACTAACTTGCTCATTTATACACCAACACTCCACCAAGACTCTCTCAACTTCAAACCTCCGAAATTACCTTGCTAGACCAGTCCCTAATCAAGCCCCACTATTACTTCTAGCAGATCAGAAAGCCAGAATCAAGGATTGGTTCATAGAAAGGTATAAAAACCCTAAAGTTAGAAATCCTTATGATTCATGTTAATCTTTGTGTTTAAATGTTTAAAGTAGTGTAATATGATGTTATTGAGTGATTTGGGTTGTTATAACTCAAATCTATAACACTTAGATACTCGAATTTAAGTTTTTATAAAATTTGGGAAATTTTTAAAAGTGGTCTGACAACCGAATGTCAGACCACATAGATCTTTAGTTGGTTATCATTTTTGTTGTTTAAGTGTTTAAACTTGTAGTATGACATGTGGTCTGTATTTTGGAACTTGAATCTAGCTCAGGTTGTGCACAGAATAAAAGTTATGGGTGGTCAAACCCCATTGACCGACCATGACTTTTGGTTTTCTGGGTAACCCAGATTAGCCCAGAAGCGTCTGATAATGACTTTGTGTCCTCGGATCTTGCTTGTTGTTGTTTGTTTGTTATTTTTGTTTCAATCTAAGTTGTAAATTTGGTTATGTGTACTATGGATACATGCTTTTAGATCACTAATTAATCAAGTGGATTGAACTTCGATGGCGGTCCAACTAGCCAAGTCGAAAGATGTTCTCATTTTACGGGTAACCCGGAAAACATATGAACATGTCGAATCGACATGGTTTAATAGGATTCTAAATGTTGATTCTCATTGATGTTTTGTAATAGATCTATAGTACTACATGTCGTCTACAACCTAGAACTCTTAAATAACTAAAACATTACATGAACAGAAAGTAGTGGAAGCCTAAAAGTGATCGTTCAAGTCGTTCTTCATTTTTCAGGTAACCCGAAATGAAGAAATATGTCCTGATAAACCACTTTGCATGCTTAGATCTCTTTTGTGTTATGATATTTGGACATGTTTGTTGTTGAATGATGTAGTGTTACATTAATTCTATAAGTTGTGATCAATAGTTAGCCCAGAAACACATTACACAATGAATGATCACTGGTCAAAGTAGGTCACTCGATTACAGCTTAAGCTTGTTCTTGAGCCTCAAGAACACCTAAGGCGACACTTACTGTCACTAAAGGCTATAGCGACAAACTTATTAAATTTAATTATATTAGATTCTAAAAATCATTTAAAAATACTAAATAAATTCTAAAAATTACAAAATCAGTTTTAAAATTAATTTAGGTTATAAAAATTAACTTTTAATAATTTGACATATTTTTCATAAATATTAGTAATTATTTGAATATTATTAATATTTAATTTATTTAATAAATGCATTAAATAAATTAACTAAAAATGATTTTATTATATTAAAAATCATTTTAAAAGATAATAAGGTATTTAATAATATTTTAAGTTATAAAATGTAACTTTCAATATTTTAATATAAATTTCATAAATTATTTAATATTAATGATATTAGATTTATTTAATAATAATATTATATAAATAGATTAAAAATAATTTTATTGATTTAAAAATCATTTAAAAAGGATATAAGTGGTTTAAAAATATTTTAAGTTATTATAAATGACTTTTATATTTTAGTGAATAATACCTTAATATTTAAATATTAATGGTAATTGTTTAAAAATAATTTTAAAAGTTTTAAAAATCATTTAAGGGTAATAATTAATACTTTAAAAATATTTGGAGTTATTATAAAATAAATTTGATATTTTGGCAAGGGTTGCATAGATATTTTAATATTAATGATAATAGAATTATGTAATATTTAAATCATTTAATAATGATTCAAGAGTTTGAAAATTATGATAAATTATAATAATTAATTATAAATTATTATAAGTCATATGATTTATATTTAAATTATCCCGAATAATATTAGAGTTATAGATTAGAGTTTTATACTCAGAAATTTCCGATAAAGTCGTTTAAAGACACCAAAATGCTATCGAATTTGATTCAAACCTATATAGTTTATTTGTATAAGTGTTTTGTTTGTGTCTTAATGACCGATATAACTATGTGACAATGTGATTAGGTTATGTATTAACTATAAATAATAAATGATAATGTGTTATGATATGTTATTCTAATCAATAGAACAATCTTATAAATGATAGGTCGTTGAATTAAAGGATGAACTAAGTAAGAACTAAGTTGTGTAAGCCTTTACTTACTCCAATTATTAAAGTATCCTTACCCTTGTATTTTCTTTATGCAATGGACATGAGTAAGAAAGTTTCAAAATTATATTATTGTACCAGATTATTAATCCTATTGTTATATATATATATTATATTCGATCATTGATTATCAACATGGTACTATATTGTAATTCAGATATATATATATTCTGTTTGTTAATTTCTAAATATGGTTGTTCAAGTGTCCCCACTTGGACGATCATTGTACTTAATTACATGTCGATATATATATATATATATATATACCTATACCTATTGACCCCAGTATGTATACGATAACAAAGAGTCGTCTAAGCTATTTGACCAGCTAGACACTGATTTAGAAATATTGTTGAATATGATAAAACCTTTTTGTATCTAATCAAATTGTTTTGGTTCGAATTCCAGACTAAGTATGAACATCCCGATCAAGGGAAAACTTTTATGCGCCCAAGGCGGATAGAGTGAACGATAATATCATTTTTGCATGTAGTATTGATCAATACAGGGCATAACGGGCTGATAATCCCCCGTGCCCGTAAGTTATGACCGTTTGCGGATGAAGTTCTGCTAAACCTATTCGAAAATTGAGAACAATGTTTATAGTATGTCACCTTAACCCTATTTATAGTCAGTACGTACTTTCAAAATTTTGATAGAGAATTGTTATGCTATTATTATTTGCCTTGATTACTTCACAACCATTGTTTTGTTGTAGAAGGGTAGTACAAAGAAAAAACATTTAATCCTTTTCACTAATATTTATAATTGTTATTACTTGTTGGGCACTCAAATGCTCATTCTTGCTTAAATTAAATGTTTTTAGTTAAGCAAAGGGAAAGGAAAGCTTTTAATAAGTTTGTGTTATCTTATGTAATAGCTAGACTTAAATAAGATGATCACATTTATTATCTATCATGTAATGAAATGTTTTAAGGTCGCGTACCTAGGATTTAGACAACTCTGATATGTAAATTAAGTTTGATATTTATGACATTATTATTATTATTCCGCTCAAAGAAATGGTATCGTGAAGCACTAAATTCAGGTTTCAAGTACCTGAATTTGGGGGTGTCACAACATTCACATTATCTTCTTATTTTATTAAAACAAATATATTTACATTATTTCACTATTTTAATTAAGTGAATCACCCACATAATTTATGAAACTTAATTCATAATAATTTCCATCATCACAATAATAATTAAATTATACTTTCTCATAATAAAATTTTAACTTAATCAAATTAACTTACTCAATTAATTTCCTTTTCATAACAATTACATTAATTTCTTCAATAGTTTAATTAACTATTGGACCTCTTTTTCCCAATACATGAATATACATATTTTTCTTCACACCAAATTACATATTCACAATATATAACACATATATACACTTACTCAAACTCAAAACATCTTATAATAAGAATTTTATTTATTAAATTCTTATTTAAATAATTTTTAAAAATTTGGATTGTCACATCCTTCCCTCCTTATAAGGATTCCGTCCTCGGAATCACCGAAACCCTACCTTACTCAGGTTTTTACCAAATCTTTTTGTTGAATAGCTTCAACACATTACCTTAATATAGGTTTTATTTATTAACACTCCACCCATTCTTCACAATAAATTCTTATAATTTTTATTTCATAAACTTTACTTATACTCAATTATATTTTAGTATTACATATTCTTTGATCCATTCATTATCCTTCTCTAAGGATCATTATCAGAAACACTCGGGATATCACATTTACCCATTCTTCTAAGAATTTCGTCCTCGAAATTTTATTTATTACTCTTTATTCATTAAATCTATCAAAATAGATTTTACGTTATTACTTTATTCATTCATTGGGTTCTATAACCACTTTCTTTCCACAACGATCTTTCTACAATTATTAAACTTTTTTATTAAAAGTTTTACATTATTCTTTGATAATTCATCTCCTCCTCATTTCAAAATTTCTTTTCTCATATATTCATCATTTAGTGTCGCATTCTACGACTCACTTCTTTCTAAGGAATATCATCCTTACCACATTCGCCTTTTAGAATAGCAAGAATCTTCCACAATTGCTCAATAATTGGGAAGCAGTATGAATAACTCAGGAATTTAAAAGATTCCAAATCATGCTGAGGGGTCACAAGACCGTGAACTCTTCTCTAGATTTGCTAGTGCTTCAACACAATCCTTCACACTGTAAACCAGAGTGTTTATCAATCACAAAGACTGAAAACACCCTCTACACGTACACTAGGTGGCCAACCTATTCTACCACTACGTTGGGCCGCAACGTAGTGTTTTGTAACGACTATATGCGTTACGCTCGGAACCATTGTCCCCGAAAATATATCCCCTTATAGGGTTGTTTACCTCAACTTTTCAACATCTGAATCCGCACTAAAATAATTTGGTTTGGCATAACTTCTCAAGAAACACTTGAATTTCATGAACATCTTTCAATATTCGTCTGGCTGAATCAAATAGCATAGACTTCTATAATAATTCGGTCATCAATCAAAATATACATATATATATATATATATTCTCATATCTTAAAGAAATCTCAAAAATCTTTTTATGACGTCATGATACCGCACTGTATTTATAGTCCGATTGAGGATTCCGTCATTTGGTGATTTTATCATACTACATCATACCATAGTGGGCTGACGATCCTTAGATCACATCCAACACTAAGTAATATTGCATTGATGACTCCATCATTTTTATCATCTGTGCACCAGGTTCTATGATGCATTAATGATATAAAAATACATTTTGATATATTTCAAATCATTTTTTTTTGTCTAGCCGAAGCAATTAACATAGACATACGAATAACGGTATTATTTTTAAAACTCATTGGTTTCATCATTTGATCCAATGTTTTTCAAGAAAATAGAAGTGCAAACATCAACACGAAGTCAATAAATTTCGAAAGTCTAGCATAGCTAGTAGATTTAGAATATCCAGGCATCCATCAACTTCAATCTTTACTCCATTACTTCATTACTTAACCAATTTTTTTTTATTTCTAGCATCACTAATGCTCTTATACTAAATATTCTTGTATTTCAACTTACAATCTTCCTATACCCCCAGTATAGTTCATCAAACTTACCGCACATTGGAAGTTCAGGAACTTGCCACAATAATATGAGTTTAAGAACTTATCCTAGTCAGACCATAGGCGTCCATTCGCTGAGGGGTTCAAAACATACCATATTATTATGAGTCACAAACTTACCATATGCATTAGTTTTAAGAACCGCACCTAATCCTAATAATATCTGACTAATCTTAATAGTTTCTAACTATCAAATATACACATGAGAAAAGAATCACCTTTTCACCACATATACATTGATAGCGCGACACCAACATTCCAATGATTATCAATATGATAAACTGAGTGCAAGCACAAAACCCTTGCCCATACAAAGATTTGTACAACTCAACCATCACATGAGTCCTCAATTGAAATCCCACCTAACTCTATCTTGCTTATAACTTGCTCTTTTTGCTCGATACTGAATTCCTCAGTATCACTTCATCTATAACTCCTCGTGAGTTATCTCGTACTATTTCATAGTACATCATCTTCATAGCATCAAGCTATAATTATTCAAACATTCTGAGACCATCTTTCTTTTTATAACTTAAGCAGATCACGTCGTGATCTTATTCTATAATCATCTCGCTTAAAATTCTTTTCATAACTCGTGATCGTTTTGTTTTACGATCCTCTTTCTTTCCTTTTCATCATACGTATCCATTTTCTATACTTGGTACACATCGAGTCTCTAATAGTTTCAATATATGGTATTGAGTGGTTTCCCACAAACAAACAAAAAACTAGGTTCCGAAAGTTGCTAGTTCATATATACCTCCGCTCTATGAAGGAATCGTTTAGCCCAGATATCATACATCAACTATTAAAGTACAAGTACAATTATACCATACTTAAATATAACTTTTGATTCTTAACTTCTTTATCATCTTCTCCTTTATTCTCTAAGGTTATAGCCTAGAGGTACTCTTAACTAAGGTTTATAACCTCATGACTTTGATACCAATTTATGTAACGACCCTAAAATTCATACAATTCAATTATCGACTTTGATTCATTAATAATACATTCTAACTTTTGATTTTACATCATTATTCGATGTTAAACTTAATAAAATCTGGAATATTTAAAACTTTATGTCTTTTACTTTAATTCCTCGAATCAAAACCTTTATCATTTACACATCTCTAAATCAATTTTATTTTATGATTTGCTTTATCAAAGTTATTATATAAAATTTTACATTTCAATCGATAACCTTTGCATATCGAGATAACTAAAACTTTTTACATACTTACATTTATCAAACATTTCTCAAAACCTTTATACATCATAAAACATTTATTACTCACTTTATCGAGTTAATAAATAAAACTTACATCAATACCCTTTATACAAATAAGAAATAACTTAAACTTTATAATTCAACATATTAAACATTCATACATTATTCTAACCCCTAAACATGGTTCATTCAAAGTGTATAAATCTTCAAGTATCACATATGATTCATGTCTTTCAAGTATCTCATAACTTTACCTTGAATCTTTAACCTGCAAAAGTTGTCATTTGCAAGGTTGAGCTCGACAGCCCAGCAAAATCTAACAGTTTTCATGCATCACATAGCACATAATAACATGCTCAATATGTATCTCATAAACATTGGACTAACATACATACATGCTACAGTTCATATAGCAAGTATAAAGATTGAGTTCCTTACTCAATCAACATGCTTTACTCAATCAACGTAGTCATAAATTGACTTTAACATTTCATACTTTCAATATATATATAACACATCATGCTCTTTACAATAAAGATTTAAAATAGTTAATCATCAAGTTCACATAGCAAATAGGAACTGAAAGACTTGCCTTGATCGTTGTTTACCAATAATGGTTTAACAGCTTACAGATATCTGCACTTCACGTGCCCTACACAATTATATAATCATTCACATTAACTATTAGTTACATAAAAATGCATAGTAGTTATAATGTAAACTTTAATCTACATCCTATAACCCTTCCTATTAATCAATACACAATGTTCAATTTGATTGTGTTAACTTTAGACTTATAACTCACTATATTTCTTCTTAGTCAAACTCGAAGTTCATTCAAGTGTTTAAGTCTTGCTAGGACTACTTATTGGTTTTATATTAACCCTATTCAATATCTTATAATATTCATTTCATTTGATTTAAAACATTTTTTACGTTCATTAACACTTATCACGGCGTTTCGACGTTTATTCGTCACACGCCCAAATTGTCTCTCTTGTGTGTGCTTAGTATGCGTATACAACTTATCTAATATATCATTTATTAATGTTAAGCATCATTATACTTCATAATATTCATGTTCTATAACTTAGAACAACATCTATTATCGTCGACATCACTATACTTGTGTATGTGCATGTCCGACGCCCTTCGATTGCCTCCGAATACGCATCAGTCACAAAGATGACCATTTTGACTACTGTTCCAGATCTCAAATTGAAACACTTAAAGAATAAAAGTTGTAGGTCTATTCGTCCTCGTTTCGGATCATCTTGAATCGCCTTAATCGGAGTTCGTATGAAAATGTTATGCCTATTTTACTAAAACAAATCAAAACAGTCACACCTACCATAGTTTGGGCAAACATTTGCCCAATTAAGCTCTTAGACGCAGTAGCATTTATGCCTAGAGTGCAGCTACACCCCAAATGACTTAGGACACAACGCAAATTGCCTGCAGTTAGCAAAAAACGGACCTCAAGCCACTTGTTCTCGCGATTTTTGACCATTTTTCTCCTACTAATCTTCATAGCTTGAGTTATACAACTCCAAATTAGTCCGTTTTCGATTCTATGAATTCATAATTCATAGAACTACAACATACTAGAATTATAATAGTTTATAGAAACACTAGTTATCCTAAATCTTAACCCAAAACTCATGTTCATACTAAACTTTTATATTTTAACATGTTTAGCGAATTCATTCACTACAAATTCGTTTCTTAACCAAATTGATTCATTCAACTTACGTTCTTTTCATTTATTATTGTATTAACACAATCCATCACCAATTTTAAAATTATAACATAAAATCTTAACCAATTTTAGTCTCAAAACAGACCCAAAATACATATTTTAAGCCAAAACCAAACTCTTCTTATTTATCATCAACAATATGAATTTGTTTACCGAAAACTCAACAATAAATAATACAGAACATATTATACATACTCAAGAACATATATAACAAATTATTTAATATATTAACCATAGAAATTCATTTTTAGAGAAGTATACTTTAGAAAATAAACAAAAAAAAATTTAGAACTTGCTTTTGATTCTTCTAAGCTCAATTAGATTATATTAATCTCTTTCTTCTTCCTCCTTATATTCTCAAAACTCTCTCAATTTCTCAGAGAATCTATCTCCTCTCTCAATTCACTGCAACTTTCTTCCTCTTAGTGTCAATATAGGTTAACTATTACAATACGTAAAAAAAAACTGATGGCCAATCCATTATACGCACACTTAAAATAGCAGTTACAAAATACAAAGGGTCTCTAGGCCATGTTTGGCTAGAACCCAATTTTCTTTTTAATTTATTTTAATAATCTCCCTTATCATATGGTTCACAAATGTCACCCTTTATTTGATTAAATTACTTAACCAATATAACTCTAATTTTAGTTAATAAATCATTAATCCTCTAATTTAATTATTTAATTAAATTAGAATATTTCTCATTCCATCAATACTATCACATTTTAAATAAATTATCCCATAACAATTCTCATAAAATATTTATTTTATTCCATAAATATTTTAACTATATACGAAATTCACAATCATATTACATTCACATTATCTTCTTATTTTATTAAAACAAATATATTTATGTTATTTCACTATTTTAATTAAGTGAATCACCCACATAATTTACTTAAACTTAATTCATAATAATTTCCATCGTCACAATAATAATTAAATTATACTCTCTCATAATATAATTTTAACTTAATCAAATTAACTAATATTACTCGATTAATTTCCTTTTCATAATAATTACATTAATTTCTTCAATAGTTTAATTAACTATTGGACCTCTTTTTCCCAATACATGAATATACATAATTTTCTTCACACCAAATTATATATTCACAATATATAACACATATATACACATACTCAAACTCAAAACATCTTATAATAAGAATTTTATTTATTAAATTCTTATTTAAATAATTTCTGAAAATTCGGGTTGTCACAGGATATTTCATCTTTCTTTTACAGATTTACTTTTATGCATTCTTTGGATATCCGAAAAATAGAAAAACACTTTTTGATGTTAAATGTTTTCCTTCACGTTTTCCCCTAACGTAGTTAAACGAATGAAAAGTACATAACAATACTTTTCGTCATTTTTATTTCGTCCGATTTTTGCACATTTTTGAAGAAAAACTTTTATCAACTAACTTAACTTTTCTCAACATTTTATCGTCAAATCTTTTGACGGAATGTCATTTTGACATACCGAAATCTCAGAAAGGCTTAGGTTATTCAATCCCTAACCCTTAGGTTTCGTCGGGTGAATAGTGCCTATTTTGTCTTTTTTTCTCGGAAATATTTTTTTCCCAACAAAATTTTATTTTCGTCTTAAAAATTCTTACTCGTTCAGTCTAGCTCGTAGCCAGAATCCTCCCGTTTTATAATCATCCTAGGTTCTAGAACGATTAATAAACACATAGCATAGAATATTATTAATAAAAAATCCTTTTATTAATAACTAATTCTTTAAATCTTAAATTCTGGACAATCCTATTTTCTGGGTTGTCACACCTGAAGTTCAATAGGAGCCATTCGATATGGGGCTTTGGAAATGGGTTTTGTATCGGGTTCAAGGTCGATACAAAATTCGATTTCACGCTCTAGGGGTAGGCCAGGAATTTTTTCAGGGAATACGTCAGGAAATTTATTAACAATAGAAATATCATTCAAATTTGACGTATTTTTGTTTAAATCTGTGACATGGGCTAAGAAAGCTTGAAATCCATTTTTTAATAAATGAATAGCTTTATGGCTTGATATGATAGTGATTGACTTTAGTGGTTTGGTTGCTTGAATTTGCATAATAGGTTGGTTAGGAATATGAAAGCTAACAACCTTACAAAAATAATCAATTTTAGCATGATGAGTAGTTAACCAATCAATTCCTAAAATAACATCGAATTCAAGTTTTTTCAAAGAGATAAGATCGACAAGTAACGTGCGAATGCCGATTTGAATCAAACAAGATTATAAACAGTTGATGTAATGAAGTTTTCTCCCAACAGAGTTTCAACCGATTAGTCAAAGTCTAATTTCTCCGGAGTTAAATTTAAATGTTGAGCGCAAGTAGGAGAAATAAAAGAATGGGTACAACCGGTATCAAATAAGATATAGACTTCGCAAGAGTTTATGATTAGCTTACCCGTGATAACTTCATTTGGGTTCCTTGCTTTTTGGGAGGTCACGACAACCGCTCTCCCTTAAACTACCGGCTTCGACTTGTCTGGGACGACATTTGGAGTCACCATCCCAACTGGACTTGGCTTCACTGCATGACAAAATTGGGCTAGGTGACTTTCACTTCCACAATTATAACATATTTTGGGTTGCATCATGCAATTTGGACTGATGTGTCCCTCCCCTCCGCATTTGAAGCATACAATCGGTGGTCGTTCTCCTTCCTTGAAAACGAGTGCTTATGCTGTTGTCTTTCCATCATTGTTGAACCTTCTCTTCTTGAAATTTCCACTTCTATTGTCTTAGACATGATTACCACCTAAGTGGTTACCATTTCTGGCATGTTGATTCCCTTCACATTTGTTGTCACCGCTTCGATGACTGCTACCACTGAGCCCTATTTATAATATCTAAATACAAGCAAAGTTTATGATAAATGAGGTATTGACTTATTTTGGGTTTCAAACCTCTTAGAAACATCTGCATCATTCTCTCCTCATTATCAACTAAATGGGATACAAATTGTGATAACTCGGTAAACTTAGCCTCGTATTGCAACACGGTCATATTATTTTGCTCCAGCTTTATGAATTCCACTTCCTTCATGTGACAAATACTTTCAGGAAAGTACTTGTCGTTGAACAGTTCTTGGAACTTCTCCCAAGACATCTTCAATGCGGCAGGTTGAGTACACCTTACAGTTTCCCACCAGTAATCTGCCTATTCTTGCAACATGAAGGTGGAAAATGGAACCTTTTGCTCCTCGGAGCATCCCAAGACATCAAATATCTTGGTGATATGCTTTATCCATGTCGCCACCTTAAGTGGTTCTGGCTTTCCCAAAAACTTCGGTGGTCCCAGCTCCTTGAACTGCTTAGCGGTGACCATCCGTGAGTTCCCATTGTTTTCACCTGCATTTTGAACAGGAGTCTCTCTCGCCTGATGTTGCATGAATTACAGAATGCCTCTAAACATCCCATCGTTCATCATTTGGTCGGTGTTGTTGTTTACCTGAGGATTATTGCCTTCTTGATGCACATTATCCTGGTTATTGATCGTCGGTGACTCAATGATCTCATGTGCTCCATTGTTTATCTCAACATTTTTAGATGTCATTGTCAAACACTGCCACAAAACAAGGGTTAATTGACATGCCACGTATTATCTCTATACTCTAACCGACTAATTAAATAACAAATAAGCTTAGGTAGGTCATACTAGCGAAGGATTTACCCGTCTCTCCCCTCCTAGTTCTAGTCTCAATTCTCAGTTAAGGATCATATCCCTAATCTTTGATACCAACTGTGATGCCCCCAAAATAGGTATACATCACTCATCTTGAGTCGCCAAATATATGGTACATAATACAAATACAAACTTAATTATACAACTGTCGTGTAACATAAGCTGAGAATTTTAACACAAATATTGTCTTTTAGACAGTATCCAAACACAAAATAAGTCCCCATTACAATTATTATCACACTATTTTATAGAATAGTGAGGACTACTATAGCAACCATCTCGGACCGTCACTCCATTCCCTGACTAGTCACATCTATATTCTCATTTCCTGAAGAGAACATCAAAAGAAAAGGGTGAGCTCAACTAGCCCAGTAAAGAATATTATGACTAAGATAATGCAGAATAAATTATCGTTAGCCTTCAACAGTATAACAACTGATAGAATATAATAGACAACAACTGCAGTAGAACAAGCAATCCATTAGAAGAGTCAAGTAGAGCATGATATCTACTATCTTCTATGATTTAAAAGTTTATCATCAATTTTATCGTTGAGATTCAGCGTAATAAATAATCCACATCACTGAATTATCCATGCACTACGGGCCAAGGATATTCAATAGTATCACATCCACGAATTATCCATGCACTACGGGCCAAAGATATTTGTGTTATCATCAATGGTCATGATCATACCAAATAATAATTTATCTTTGCACCCTTGGCCAAAGAGAACGCATGGTCATGATCATACCAACAACTGTTCATCAATGCACTACGGGCCAATGAGGACTTTTACCACATCATTTGTAACATTATAGGTCATCATTATAGATACATAATTCCTGGTCATAATCATACTAATCAACAGTCTATCAATGCACTACGGGCCGAAGATGACTTTTATCACAATATAAGCATGAGGATGATGACAATAATATAAACATCAATCAAACGAAATCAAGGATAAATATTAAAGACTTTAAATATATCCAGAGTTAAAAAAAATATCCAAATTGTCAACATGATAATTGCTTTATGGAGTAAAATTCAAGAATAATATTCAAATATCAAAAATAATTTGGACAGAAAAGAATCAATTTTTTGTCGTGAATAGTATCCCAGGTGAATAGTACCCGAGTAAAAAAGCTAGAATTTGTTAGTTCAAAAAGCAAGAAGAAGAACCAAGTTTGATCATCAAGGGTAAGACTCCTAAACCATTACTCTTCCATCTCTTCAACTATAGTTTGATAGAGAAGTGTTGATTAGTGGAGCATGTATGCTAAGAAGTGATAAGTGGCTAATCAATGGACTTAAACCTTAATAAGCCATGAATAAGTGATTCATACTTAGTTAAGCCATGAACTTATGAATAACATGTAAGAACTTGTCATATGTTTACATTAATGAAGTTTGTATGATAAGAAGAAGCAAGGATGGTTGTTAGAAGACTAAAAGCATGATAAATCATGTGAAGTGAAATCATAAGTATAAAAGTTATAAACTCACGAAGAACAAGTAAGAACTTATCATGTATATAAGTTAATGAAATATGTATGTTAAGATGTTAGTATGATGGAAAGAATCCATTTGAAGCCATGAACAAATCTTAAGTAACAAAGTTATAGCGAAATTCACGAGTTTAGACTGTGACGCCCCCAAAATAGGTATACATCACCTATTCTGAGTCGCCAAATACATGGTATAGAATACAAATACAATCTTAAATATACAACATGAGTTGTGAGTTTTAATACAAATATTATCTTCTAGACAGTATTAAAACTCAAAATAAGTCCCCAATACATTTATTAACACACTATTTCATAGAATAGTGAGGACTACTAATGCTATCGTCTGGACCGTCACTCTGTTCCCCGACTAGTCCCTGCTACGTTCTCATTTCCTGAAGAGAACAATGAAGGGTGAGCTCAACTAGCCCAGTAAGAAATATTATGACTAAGATAATGCAAAATAAATTATCATTAGCCTTCAACAATGTTAAACTAATAAAATATAATAAACATCAAGTTTAAGCTGCGGTGAACAAGCAATCCATTAAAAGAGTCAAGTAGAGAATAAAATCTACTATCTTTTATGATTTAAAAAGTTTTTCATCACTTTTATCATTTGAGACTAGAAGCAATAAATAATCCACATCATCCTCGCCTTTCACGACCAAGGATATTCATTAGTATCACAACCATAAATTATCCATGAACTACGGCGAGGATATTCGTGTATTCATCAATGGTCATGATCATGCCAACAATCATCCATCAATGCACTACGGGCCAATGAGGACTTTTACCACATCATTTGTAATATTACGATCATGATTATACCGAATAATCCCTGGTCATAATCATACCAAGTCCATCTATGCACTACAGGCCACAGATGACTTTCAACATAATATAAACATGAGGATGATGACAATGATATACGAATTCAATAAACAAGTTCAAGAATTAATTTATCCAAGAACCAATAACGTCCAAATTATCAACATGATACTGCTTTGTGGGGTAAAACTCAAGAATGCTCAGAATAATATTTCCATGAAAAGATATTGGATGAAGCGCAAATATCAAGGATATTCCACTAATTTCATGGAGTATAAAAGCCAAAACTTTAACCAACTGAGTATAATAAAGAATGGAATAACAAAAGAAATCACCAGGCATACGATAGACCGCACAGACAGGTTATTCCAACAGAATAATAAATAATGGAACCAGGTCATACGTAAACGCACAGACATGATATTTCAATAGAATAATAAATAATGGAACCAGCTCATGCGTAAACGCATAGACAGGATATTCCAACAGAATAATAAATGGAACCAGGTCATGCGTAAACGCACAGACAAAATGTTCCAACAGAATAATAAATAACGGAACCAAGTCATGCGTAACGCACAGACAGGATGTTCCAACAGAATAATAAATAACGGAACCAGGTCATGCGTAACGCATGCATGTGATATTCAATGAATAATAAAGAATGGAATAATGGAAGAATTTCACCATGTATGCGGTACTTGCCAGACAAAGTTATTCCAACATAATAATAAAAATGGAATAACAGAAGAATTTCACCATGTATGCGGTGCAGACAGACAAAGTTATTCAACATAATAATAAAGAATGGAATAACAGAAGTTCTCTTCATGAAGACGAAAGAAAGAAATAATACCCCTTACGAGTACAACAAATAATATCCCTTGCCTTTGAAAGAAGAGTATTCCGACTAGTAGGGCGAGGATATACTCGAAGAAAACTTGCACTACACTCAAAGTTTTCTTAAACTCTAAAGAAATACGCTCAAGATTATAGAAGAAGAATTCTCTGAACTTCTGGTGTGGTTTTCAATTCTAACTAAGCATCTTATTTATAGGAAAATAGAAAGGATAATATGCTATATAAAATATATATATATATATATATATATATATATATATATATATTATTTAAAATCTAATAAAACAAATAACTTTATAAAAATATTCTATTTTATATAAAAAGTTTTTCTGTTTTATTACATTAATAATACTAATAAAACAAAACTCATTATCATTATTATAATTCACACTATTAATCGACCAGGTCATTCTCAGAAAAGAGGGGGCTTCCAATAAGGATTTCTCCCTATTGGCGCGCAATTAGGTGACCAAACCTCTCCTTGGCAAAAATTCTAGACATCATTAATATTGCAAATAATAATATTAATAACTTCGTCATCTCAATTATTGATTTAATAATATATAAAAATATCAACAATAATTGAATCAAATAACGTGAGATACTTATGCAAAGAATTATCGTAGCAATATAATGAACAAAAGCGGTGACTTCTCACGTAAGCATCAATAATCAATCTGGTGTGCTCTTATGCAACCACATGATATTCTTTGTACTTTTACTCTTGAGTAGTTCAACAAAAGATAACGGTAAAACTTCCGCCGTTATTTTTATAAAATATTTTTGTCGTTTTCTCATTCGGCAATAATTCCGTTGTGGGGTCCACCAATGATTGTGCCGTCGTACGAATATTTCCCGACACAAAGAATACTTCCCGACCAATCGAATATAATATAACAACTTGCATACTTTGTAAAATTTATAAATATTACCCACAACTATAACATTATAACAAATCTATACCATAACATTAAAAAAAATATTTCGAGAAATTTAAATCTTTATTCGTAAAATTTGGGGTCTCACAATCTCCCCACCTTATGAAATTTTGCCCTCGAAATTTACATTATGTACCGGTATATCTTAGAAGAGATGAGGATACCTTGACTTTATTTCAGATTCTAACTCTTGAGGTATAACCTTTGAGTGTTGAATACGATCCTTCTTATCCAAGATTTTAACACATATCTCCTCATACGTTAAATCTTCTGCTATCTCATCTAGTAATAACGTGGTTCGGGTCATCCACATATTTTTGTAACATCGATACGTGAAAAATATTATGAACACGCGACATACTTGGCGGTAAAATGAGTCTATAGGCCACAGTTCCTACTCGATCAAGGATTTCAAATGGGCCAATAAAATCGAGGGTTGAGATTTCCTCTTTTCATCGATTCTTGCTTCTAGAATAATGCCCTCTTGAACCTTCTTTTCACATTCATCGGCTCTGAGTATTTAACTTGAACGGCTTTAACTTTATCGATTAAAGTTAATTCTACTCGTATATTCGTTATCTTCACGTGGATTCGTATATTCGCACTCGTAAACGCATACGATCTTCTACTCAACGCGTCAGCTACCACGTTCTCTTTTCTAGGATGGTATTGGATGGCATGATCATAATCTTTCAACAGTTCAAGCCAACGTTGTTGTGGCATATAGAGTTCCTTTTGAGTGAAGAAATATTTGAGGCTTTTATGACCCGTAAAGATCTCCACTTTCTCCCCATACAAGTAATGCCTCTAAATTTTAAGTGCGAAAACAACAGCTGCCAACTCTAGATCATGAGTAGGATAATTCCTCTCATATTCTTTGAGTTATCGAGAGGCATAGGCTATGACTTTCCCATGTTGCATGAGAACACATCCTAACCCTTTGCAGAAATATCATTTGTAGATGACAAATCCCTCCGAAAGCTAGATGGTATTGTCGAGCAGTCTTTGAAATGAGTCTCCTCTTGAGTTCTTGAAAACTCTTCTCACATTCCTTGTTCCAACCAAATTTTGTATCTTTCCGAGTCAGCTGAGTTAATGGAGTAGCGATTCGAGAAAACCCTTCTACGAATCTCTAATAATAACCAGCTAAGCCGAGAAAGCTACGACTTGATCCATCGATTTAGGTTCCTCCCAGCTTTGAATAGCTTCAATCTTTGTTGGGTCAACAGATATTCCATGACTTGATACTACGTGCCCAAGGAATGCTACTTCCTCAAGCCATAACTCGCATTTCTTCAACTTAGCATAAAGTTTATATTCACGAAGCTTTTGGAGTATCAGCCTCAAGTGTTGCTCATGATCTTCACGGCTTTTGGAATAAATAAGGATGTCATCAATAAAGACGACCACAAAGTGATCCAAATATTCCTTGAATACTCGGTTCATCATATCCATGAAAGCAGCAGAAGCATTAGTCAATCCAAAAGATATGACTAGGAATTCATAATGCCGTCTGCAAGGAGTTCGAAAGCCGTCTTTGGAATGTCATCGGTTCTAATCTTCAATTTGTGATATCGGAATGAAGATCAATCTTTGAAAAGAATTTGGCTCCTTGTAAATCGGGTCAAACAGTCATCAATACGTGGCAATGGGTACCTATTTTTGATGGTGACATGATTTAACTCCTGATAATCAATACAAAGTCGTATACTCCCATCTTTCTTTTTCACGAATAGAAAAGGAGCACCTCAAGGAGACGTACTAGAACGAATGAAACCGATGTCTAACAATTCCCTAGATTGGGTCTTTAACTCACGAAGTTCAATAGAGCCATTCGATATGGGGCTTTGGAAATAGGTTTTGTACCGGGTTCAAGGTCGATACAAAATTCAATTTCACGCTCTGGGGGTAGGCCAAGAAGTTCTTCAGGGAATACGTTAGGAAATTTATTGACAATAGAGATATCATTCACAACAAACGTATTTTTGTTTAAATCTGTGACATGAGCTAAGAAAGCTTGACATCCATTTTTCAATAAACGAATAGCTTTATGGCTTGAGATGACAGTGATTGATTTTAATGGTTTGGTTGCTTGAATTCGCATAATAGGTTGGTTAGGAATATGAAAGCTAACAACCTTACGAAAATAATCAATTTTTGCATGATGAGTAGTTAACCAATCAATCCCTAGAATTACGTCAAATGCAAGTATTTTCAATGAAATAAGATCGACAGGTAATGTGAGGGTACCGATTTGAACCAAACCAGACTTGTAAACAGTGGATGTAACGAAGGTTTCTCCCAATGGAGTTTCAACAGATAAGTCAAAGTCCAATTTCTCTGGAGTCAAATTTAAACGTTGAGCGCAAGTAGGAGAAATAAAAGAATGGGTAGAACTGGTATCAAATAATGTATATACTTCGCTAGAGTTTATGATAAGCTTACCCGTGATGACCTCGTTCAGGTTTCTTGCTTTCTGGGAGGTCATGACAAATGCTCTCCCTTGAACTACCAGTTTTGTCTTGTCTGGGACGGCCTTTGAATCCTCCATCCCAGCTGGACTTGTCTTCGGTGCATGACAAAATTTGGCCAGGTGACCTTCTCTTCCATAATTGTAACATGCTTTGGATGGCATTGCGCAGTTTGGACCGATGTGTCCCTCTCCTCCACATTTGAAGCATATGATAGGTGGTCGTTCTCCTTCCTTAATGACAGGTGCTGATGCTGACGTCTTTCCATTATTGTTGAATCTCCTCTTCTTGAAATGTCCATTCTTATTGTTTTGGCCATGATTACCACTGAAATGGTTACCATTTCTGGCATGTTGATTCCCTCCACGCTTATTATCACCGCTTCGATGACTGTTATCACTAGTATTATCATTTTGTCGGCTGCTCTCTTTTGGTTGGGTTGACTCATTATCGCACTCCAATAACTGATCCCTATTAATAACATCTGAATACAAACACAGTTTATAAGATTTAAGATATTGACGTATTTCGGGTTTCAAACCTCTTAGAAACAATCGTGTCATTCTCTCCTCATTATCAACCAAATGAGACGCAAACCGGGAGAACTCGGCAAACTTGGCTTCGTACTACGACACGGTCATGTTGTTTTCCTCTAACTTGATGAACTCTACCTCTTTCATGTGACGGATACTTTCAGGAAAGTACTTGTCGTTGAACAGTTCTTGGAATTTATCCCAAGACATCTTCTTGATCTGGCGGAGTTGAGTACGCTTCTGATTCCCACCGATGTCTGCCTACGCATAACATGAAGGTGGAAAAGGGAACCTTTTGCTCCTCAGAGCATCCCAAGACATCAAATATCTTGTTGATCTGCTTTATCCATGTCTCCGCCTTAAGTGGTTTTGGCTCTCCAAAAATCTCTGGTGGTCCCAGTTCCTTGAACTGCTTAGCGGTGACCGTCCGAGAGTTGCCAGTGTTTCCACCTGCATTTTGGACAGGAGCCGCTCTTGCCTGATGTTGCATGAATTGCATAAAGCCTCTGAACATTCCATCATTCATCATGTGGTCCGTGTTGTTGTTTATCGCCTTTCTGATGCACATTATCTTGATTATTGATCTGTGGAGACTCAACGGTCTCCTGTGCTCCATTGATGTTCTCAACATTCTCAGATGTCATTTTCAAATACTGCCACAAAACAAGGGTTAATTAACATATCACATATTATCCCTATACTCTGACCGACCAATTAAATACCAAATAAACTTAGGTAGGTCATACTAGTGAAAGGAACTCCCGTCTCTCCCTCCTAGTTCATGTCTCACATCTTAGCCAGGTATCATATCCCTAAGTTTTGATACCAACTGTGAAGCCCCCAAAATAGGTATACATCACTTATTCTGAGTCGCCAAATACATGGTACAGAATAAAAATACAATCTTAAATATACAACATGAGCTGTGAGTTTTAATACAAATATTGTCTTCTAGACAGTATTAAAACTCAAAATAAGTCCTCAATACATTTATTAACACACTATTTCATAGAATAGTGAGGACTACTAATGCTATCGTCTGAACCATCACTCCATTCCCCGACTAGTCCCTGCTACGTTCTCATTTCCTGAAGAGAACAATGAAGGGTGAGCTCAACTAGCCCAGTAAGAAATATTATGACTAAGATAATGCAAAACAAATTATCATTAGCCTTAAACAATTTTAAACTGATAAAATACAATAGACATCAAGTTTAACTACAGCAGAACAAGAAATCCATTAAAAGAGTCAAGTAGAGAATAAAATCTACTATCTTTTATGATTTAAAAAGGTTTTTCATCACTTTTATCGCTAAGACTCAGCTTAATAAATAATCCACATCATCCCTGCACTACGGCCAAGGATATTCATTAGTATCACAACCATAAATTATCCATGAACTACGGCCAAGGATATTCGTGTATTCATCAATGGTCATGATCATGCCAACAATTGTCCATCAATGCACTACGGGCCAATGAGGACTTTTGCCACATCATTTGTAATATTATGGTCACGATTATACCGAATAATCCCTGGTCATAATCATACCAAGTCCATCTATGCACTACATGCCACAGATGACTTTCAACATAATATAAACATGAGGATGATGACAATGATATACGAATTCAATAAAACAAGTTCAAGAATTAATTTATCCAGGAACCAATAACGTCCAAATTATCAACATGATACTGCTTTGTGGGGTAAAACTCAAGAATGCTCAGAAGAATATTTCCATAAAAAGATACTGGATGAAGCGCAAATATCAAGGATTCCACTAATTTCATGGAGTATAAAAGCCAAAACTTTAACCAACTGAGTATAATAAAGAATGGAATAACAAAAGAAATCACCAGGCATACGATAGACCGCATAGACAGGTTGTTCCAACAGAATAATAAATAATGGAACCAGGTCATGCGTAAACGCACAGATAGGATATTCCAACAGGATAATAAATAATGGAACCAGCTCATGCGTAAACGCATAGACAGGATATTCGAACAGAATAATAAACAAAGAAACCAGGTCATGCGTAAACGCACAGACGGGATGTTCCAACAGAATAATAAATAACGGAACCGGTCGTGCGTGCGCACGCAGGCAGGATGTTCCAATAGAATAATAAATAATGAGAACCGGTCATGCGTAATGCAGACGGGATATTCAACGAGAATAATAAAGAATGGAATAACGAGAAGAATTTCACCATGTATGCGGTGCTTGCGATAGGCGAGTTATTCAACATAATAATAAAAATGGAATAACGGAAGAATTTCACCATGTATGCGGTACTTAGATGGCGGAGTTATTCAACATAATAATACGAGAATGGAATAACAAAAGTTCTCTTCATGAAGGCGAAAGAAAGAAATAATACCACTTACAAGTACAACAAATAATAATATCCTTACCTTTGAAAGAAGAGTATTAAATTTGGTAGGCGAGGATATACTCGAAGAAAACTTTGCACTACGCTCAAAGCTTTCTTAAACTCTAAAGAAATACGCTCGAAGATTATAGAAGAAGAATTCTACGAACTTACAGTGTGGTTTTCAATTCTAACTAAGCATCCTATTTATAGGAAAATAGAAAGGATACTATCTATGCTATAAAATATAATATATATATATATATATATATATATTATTTAAAATCTAATAAAACAAATAACTTTATAAAAGTATTCTATTTTATATAAAAAGATTTTAATATGCAAAACACTATGCATAATAGAATATAATATATTCTATTTATAGTCTAATAAAACAAATAACTTTATAAAAGTATTTTTTTATATATAAAAGCTTTTACATTTTATTACATTAATAATACTAATAAAACAAAAATCATCATTATTATTATAATTCACACTATTAATCAATAGGTCATTCACAGCATGCCTTCAAATCCGATTACATCTTTTTTTGGATTTACAGTATGTCGAAATACATCATTCATCCAAACATACATCATTATATACTGAAATATAATAACATACATTCTAAATTCCCAAGTTCTAAAACCTTATAACCTTCCTCATTACAAATAATGATAATTACATTATTCCTTTCATCTTACAAGAGTGACTTTTATCCGCCACCAAGGATACATAACAATTCATTAAACTAGTCTATAGTTTAATTTTCATCTTTCTACATTATAAATCTTCACTTGATCTTTTCGCTCATTCATATTTTGAATGGCACTTCATCTGGATACCGTCAGCTTGATCTATATGGGATCCTTAAGTTCTTCTAACATCGTTCGCTGAAAATATTTTTCATTTAAAGCAAGTGTGAGCATTCAATTGCCCAAACCAAGTCATAGCGAGTTGAACAAACAACTTCAAGAGTTTAACATTCCTTTGGAACTTCGATAGCAAGAAGAAAGGTTATAGGCGACTTGAACAATAGGAATAATCTCGATTCATATCACTTTAAAACATTAGTCACATTCACTTTGAAATACTTTCATTCTCTACTCTCTTTCATACACATTCTGTCTAGCAAGAATCAATAGCTCAGACTTAACAATAACGGTTCATGTATAAATAGAACATGCTCATATTGAACAGTTCAATCACAGAACAGTTCATATCATAGAAACACCGAAGTGTTCATATTGTGGCACAAGGCCTCATACGTTCTAACACATTATACAAATATCATACATTTGTACATAGACAAAACTTCTCAAGTTCAACATCTGAGAAGTTTTAGAAACTAGCATTCATTTAAAATATGAATGAAGTTAAGAAACTTGCCTTACGCACAGCTACAGCTTATGTTGAACTGTTCATTCCAATCCCTATAACACATAAGGAAATAACACATACACCAATTAGTCATATACATGACTTACACATTGGTTTACTTAACTTTACTTCTTAAGGTTCGCGTTCTTGCAATATAATTTTACGCGACTAACTTTCATTACCGGTTTACGGCTTCATGACATATGAAGATGTCTTACTCAAAACATTCATCATCTTTGATGATTTTCATTTTTATCTTCTTCTTAGAACTTCTCTAGGACTCAGCACACATCGTGTCTCTGCTAGTAGTCCATATGGTACTCTGAGTGGTTTCCCACAAACAACCAACAAACAAGTTCCCGTCTCATCTACACTGCCATCACAATGAGTTAGATCGGTTGCCAGTTTCGTATATACCTTCACTCTCTAAAGGAATTGTTTAGCCCAGCTCCCATATGTCAACCATCAAAGTTTACAATTGTACTACAACCTAAACTCATCTTAACTTATCCGAACTATTAAATTATAATGTTCGTTAAGTCAATTTCTTATTCCTTATGGCTTCTGGCAAGTAATTGCCATACCTCAGGACTCATTCTTTATCGTCCAAGTCATACAGTCTTTTGTATACTCAAGACGATCATTCAATATTCATTCTACGCATTTATGGCGTTAAGCATTTTATGTTACCTTATTCTTATCTTACAACGTTGTTCATTCGACTCGGAACGTCATCCAAGTTATAAACATTAACTTGTCTTCTATACTCTTATTACCGTTCACTACGGCATTCTTGATAATTCATATCCTACTCACTACATTCATCAATGTCTAAGTCATACAACCAGGGTATACTTAGAAAGTTCGTCCAACGCGAATACAATTCACTAGGATTGTTTACGTATTCAACATTTACGTTACTTCCCTCTTAATTCTATTCAACCTTCATCCAAGATTTTAATCACTTTCATTCATTACATGTTACATGAACCCCATGTTCATTATTCTTTCTTAATGTCGAAGCCATACGATTCGTTGTATGCTAAGACTGATCGCTCATCGCAACAGCGTTGCATTCACCGCGTCTGAACGCTTTACATTCATCTCTCATCATCATGACATAACATTGAAATGTTATTCATTACCCTTGATAATCAACGTCTAAGGAATCACCATCATAACAATCCCTCATGTTTGTTTATCGCTACTATGGTCCCCGGATATAGGTTCCGTAACCCACGTCTATATTCTGTATCTTTTAATCTCATTTAATCTATTCGTTCAACCTTCATCAAAGGTTTAATACACTTGATTAAGTGTTACATTAGTTGAACATTATGTTCTTTATCTTTCCTTACACTTCCCTCAAGAGCTGAGCAATTAAAAGCTCTGCTCTGGCTTTTTCCCTTCACTAGTGCTGCGGCGCCACTCTCTTCACTAAGACTTCGGCTGCGCACTTTGAGTTAGCTGATGTCTGGCTCTTTTGGTGCTAGCAATGTATCGCCACCTTCTAAGGCATGGCTGGCCTTGCATGACTAAAGCCCTAATCTTAGAAAAATTTTCTAAGTGTTAACTTCATTTTGAGACGCTTACTTTCTGATCTCATAACTTCTTCGTTATAACTCGAAACGAGGTCGTTCCTAAGCCATTTTCTTCCTTATCTTACATACCATTCAATTGGTTTAATCTTTAATTGGCTTTGCCATGGACAGAACTTTGTTCTGAATCCGCTAACATGCCATTCAATTGGCTTAATCTTCACTCTTCGTTCGTTTTACGTTATTAACGTTCTGCGTTCGTTCGTTCGTAATTCGGTCATCCGAACTCGTAACTCAATCGTTCTTGATTCCATAACTCACGTTTTATATGTTCTCTTACATTCTTATGAAACCCTACACGAACGGGTTCATTTACTAACTTTATAATTCTCGTTCGTCTTTTACGAAAATTTTGCCATAACTTCGTTATAGCTCCGTTTTAATCCATTCTTCATGAACATTTCTACCATTCCTAACCAAGCAATAAGCATCTAACTTATACGCAATGGTTTTAAACTTGTCCATCAACAATGTTCTTCGTGTTCTTCACGTGTTCTTCGTGTGTTCTTCGTGTTCTTCATTTTTAATCGATATTTTGGATTACGATTTTACTTTTTCTTGGAATTTGATGTTATAGAATACCATTCTTTACTTATTTAAACTACTCATTCATAAGATTCATTCGGATCACTCAAAATCCTTACGAATCTTATACTTCCTTAAGAAATTTATAAACTAAATTTCTTATTTCTTATTTCTTCATTTTCTTACGATTTCAACCATATGAATTCATTCTTAATATCTTTTACTCCTTATTCTCATCAATCTAAGTTTTTGAACATAGAAACTTAAAGAAAATTTCTTAGAGACTAGGTTTCGGATTACCTTTCTCCTTTGATCTCCTTCCGTCGGACAAAGTTTGCTCATGAGTCAAATTTTCCTCTTCCTTTTCTCTTCTTCCTCCAATTCGAACTTTCTCTCTCTCTATCTCAAAGTGTAGGATTTTAAGAATCCAAACAAATGAGCTTAAGGCTTGTTTATATAGAAAACCAAGGCTAGGGGCATTTTAGTCATTTTTCCCTCCCTAACCTCCTTACTATTCAAGGCTCAAGGACTAAGTTAACTTATCCCTCAAGTTTGCTTAGCCCTTAAGTTTTGTAGTTCCGTCTTTGGGTTTCGTCCAACAGTTTTAAAAACTGCGATTCTCGGAATCCAAATATTTTTGGATATTTCGTCTTTCCTTTACTGATTAACTTTTACGTATTCTTCGAATTTTTGAAAAACTGAAAAACACTTTTTGGTGTCAAGCGTTTTCCTTCACGTTTTCCCCTAACATAGCTAAACGAATAAAAAGTACATAACAGTACTTTTCGTCATTTTTATTTTGTTCGATTTCTGCACGTTTTTCAAGAAAAACTTTTATCAGCTTACTTAACTTTTCATGATATATTATCGTCAAATCTTTCGACGGAATGTCATTCTGACATACCGAACTCTCGGAACGGCTTAGGTTATTCAAACCCTAACCCTTAGATTTCGTCGAGTGAATAGTGCCTATTTCGTCTTTTTCTTCGAAAATATTTTGTTTCCGGAAAAATTTTATTTTCATCTTGAAAATTCTTACTCATTCAGTCTAGCTCGTAGCCAGAATCCTCTCGATTTATAATCATTCTAGGTTATAGAACGATTAATAAACACATAGCACATAATAATATTAATAAAAATTCATTTTATTGATAATTAATTCTTTAATCTTAAATTCTGAACAATCCGAATTCTCCGGGTTGTTACAGTTCCCAGGAAAGAGGGGGCTTTTCAATAAGAATTTCTCCCTATTGGCGCGCAATTAGGTGACCAAACCTCTCCTTGGCAGAACTTCTAGACATCGTTAATATTGCAAATAATAATATTAATAACTTCGTCATCTTAATTATTGATTTAATAATATATAAAATATCGACAATAATTGAATCAAATAACGTGAGATACTATGCAGCAATTACTGTAGCAATAATTAAAAAAAACTGAGTGACTTCTCACGTAAGCATCAATAATCAATACTGTGTGCTACTATACAACCACACGTATTACTGTACTTTTACTACCAAGTAGTTCAACAGTATTAACAGGAAAACTTCCGCCGTTATTTTTATAAAAATATTTTTGTTGTTTTCTCATTCCGACAATAATTCCGTTGAGGGGTCCACTAATGATTGTGTCATCGTACGAATATTCCCCGACACAAAGAATATTTCCCGACCAATCGAATAAAATATAACAACTTGCATACTTTGTAAAATTTATAAATATTACCCAGAACTATAACATTATAATAAATCTGCACCATAACATTAAAAAAAGTATTTCAAGAAATTTAAATCTTTATTCATAAAATTTGGGGTCCCACATAGACGATAATCATCGAAATCGTGAAATTCTCGGAATGGAAGTCGAATTTTGACATTGATCTCGGAAACGTTGTTTTCGATGGGGATAAGTCTTATTTAGCATTATAGAGTTGCGGACTCAAAAATTACCGAATTCCGACTTAGAACGAAGAAACGAGCGTTGAACATTCACGAACATTTATTATTTTCGTTAAAATGAACTAAAAGGTGAATTTCGAGTTAACGAAGTCAAAAATATAAAATTCTTGCATGAACACATAGATTATGTGATTTGTGAACTATTGGCTTTTGAACGAGCCAATTTGGACTTAAAATGATCAAATTTGGAGTCCGGGAAGTTCGTAAGGTTCAAAAACGGTCAAAGTTATCTGGTGCACAGAGTTGGTGTCGCGACGCCAGCCCAAGGCCAAATAGGTGGCGCTACAGCGTTGAGTCAGCCCATAACCTACTACCGAGTCGTGCCGCAGCACAGCAATTAGCACTAAGACTCGCGTCACAGCGCCAAGTCCGGTCCTCAGCCACTCGAGAGTGGCGCCGCAACGCAGCTTAGAGAGAAGAAGCTAGCACCGCAGCGTCAGCACTAGATCAAGCATAGTAAGGAAAGTTTATAAGTAAAGAAAGAAAGTAAATTGATTAGTAATGAACTAAAACTTAAAATAACATTGTTTAAGACATTGTTATACCTTAAGTATGATAACTAAAGGTTGAAGAATCACTCGAACGTGAACGTAAGAACGATGTAAATTATAACAGCAAGTCAGAACCAATAATAACAAATCTAATACATAATTAGATTGAGAAGAAGGGTAAGATACGTTAGGTACCATACATATCTGATTATGACCTAATGTGGTATATTATATGGTTATGTAATGTAGAGACTCTAAAGACTTAAAGGGAAAGTGTAATAATAGTAGCAGACGCTGAAGGCAAGTGTTCTAACCCTTGTCTATGTTCAATCTGGATAGGTTTTATGATTCATGTATTCTTACGCATGAGTTGATGTATGATGAAGTCAAAGCCAATTCTTTCGGCTAGACTTAAGATGTTTTGGATTTCTTATAATCTAGCAAAGTATTGTCAATGTTTTTCCAAACTATTTTGGCATGGTTTTCAAATGAAAACTAAGTATGATAAACAAATGTTTTGTCGTCAAACGACAGGCACGTGAGGTTGCCACAACTTAAACGTACATACGTTTAAAGAAAGTAGTGTTGTACAACATAGAATACTATAGGTTGATCCCTAGATGTGCTCGTAAGTAATGCAGGACTTACGGACCTAGTGTCGGGTTGTCCTTTTCAAATAAAGTATGAAATACTCAAGGTCTTGGACCGAAATTGATGTTTTACTGAATATTATTCATTGTAAAACGTTTTAAAGAAAAGAGAAGTGTTATTTTGAATTATCGATAGTACTTCATAACTATTATTCAGTTATTGAAGATATATGATTTGTATGATTCAAGCATGTTGTTTAAATGAATTTGTCATACTTATTGAGCTAGTTATGCTCACTCTTGCTTGAACCATCTGAATGCAGCTAAGATCGAACGAACCGAAGGATCCGAAAAAGATAAAGGGAAGGCTAAGGCGAACCTATAGAGTTCCTTTGTAATAGTATAGGTGAATGTTATTAATATTTGATATTATGATAAGAGCAAATGTAATGGTTATTAAGAACCTGGGGAATGGTAATATTGTTTGGAATATATATAAGACATATTCATTCTTTTGAGGCTTTTCAATTGAATGTATGTGTGAACTGTAGCACCGTGTAGCACCATATGTCGGGTTGGAAGATGCCCGAATTTGGGGGCGTCATAGTTTTACTTGGTGACCAAGAGATGAATAGTATGGAGGTGGAATTAAGGAGGTGGGATTGCTTAAAGTCTAGAATGCCCTCACTTTATGAATTTTATATATATAAGCTTTCTAGATTGTTATTTACTTGTTAAATTTTCCACCAACAACTTAAGTGCTTATTTGTTAGAAAAAAAAAGTTAGAAAAGCTAGACTTTGTTAATTCAAGAAGAAAGAAGGAAGAACAAAGATTAACCAAGAGATCATCAAAGGTAATGATCCTAAACCATGATTATCCCTCTCTTCAATTGTTAGAGAAGTGAGTAGTGATAGAACTTGTATGCTAAGAAGTGATAAGTATGGCTAATCAATGGACCTAAACCTTAATAAGCAATGACAAAGTAATTCATACTTATATAAGTTATGAACTCATGAAGAACATATAAGAACTTATCATGTGTATATGTTATTGAAATATGTTTGGTTAGGATGTTAGTATGATGAAATGAATCCATTTGAAATGGTGTAAAAATCTTAAATAACGAAGTTATGGCAGAATTTATGAGATTAAACGTTAATCGTCGAAATCGTGAAATTCTCGAAATGGAAGTCAAATTTTAACATTTAACTCGAAAACATTGGTTTTCGATGGGGATGAGTCTCAATTGGCATTCTAAAGTTGCGGACTCAAAAATGACCAAATTATGACTTAGAACGAAGAAACGAGCGTTGAACGTTCACGAATATTTATCGTTTTCGTTAAAATGAACTAATCGGTGAATTCTGAGTTAAAAGATTCAAAAATATAAAAATTTTACATGAACACTTAGAGCATGTGATTTATGAGCTAATGGATTTTGAACGAGCCAATTCGGACTTAAAATGAACAATTTATGAGTCCGACAATTTCGTTATGTAAGAAAACTATCAAAGTTTTCTGGTGCAGAGGATTGGCGCCGCAGCGCCAGCCAAGGTATAATAAGTGGCACCGCAGAGCTGAGAATGTCCATAACCAGCTGAAACTCATGGCATGACAATAAAAAAAGTACTAAGAGTGCTGCCATGGTAAGAAGGCCAGTCTCAACCACCATGGCGACTCACTGCCAGTATGTACAACATAGAAAGGAAGTTGGTATTGCTTACCTAGCACTAGGAAGAACATAAAGAAGAAAGATTATGAATGCAACGAGAATGAGAGTTGATTGAAAATGAATTAAATCTTTAATAAACTTAAAGTAACATCATTAAGGATGTTTGTAACCTTAAGTAATACCACTAAAGGTTGAAGAAAGAGTACTCGAGTGTGAATGTAAAACATTACGACAAATCGAAACCAATGATAAACAAATCTAATGAACAATTAGATTGAGAAGAAGGGTAAGATATATTAGTAAACATACTTGATTATATACGATCTAATGTGGTATGTTATATGGTTATGTATTGTAGAGACCTTAAAGACTCCCAGGAAAAGTATAAAAACAGTAGCAGACGCTAAAGGCAAGTGTTTTAACCCTTGTCTATGTTCAATCTAGACAAGCTTTGTGATTCATGTTTCTTACACATGAGCATGAATTGATGTATGATGAATTCGAAGCCAATTTCTTTGGCTAGACTTAAGATGTTTTATGGATTTCTTATAATCTATCGAACTATTGTTAATGTTGTCAAGTTTTGCCAAACTATGTTGGTATGGTTTTTAAATGAAGACTGAGTATGCTAAACAAATGTTTTGTCGTAAAACGACAGGCACGTGAGGTTGCCAAAACCTAAACGTTCATACGTTTAAAGAAAGTAGTGTTGTATAACATAGAGTACTATAGGCTGATCACCTAGACGTGCTCATAAGTAATGTCAGACTTACGGACTTAGTGTCGGGTTGTCCTTTTCAAAGAAAGTATGAAATGCTCAAGGTCTTGGACCAGAATTGATGTTTTACTGAATGTTGTTCATTGTGAAACGTTTTAAGAAAAGAGAGGTGTTATTTTTGAATTATCGATAGTACTTCATGACTATTGTTCAGTTATTGAAGATATACGATTTGTATGTTTTAAGCATATTGTTTAAATGAAATTGTCATACTTGTTGAGCTTGTTATGCTCATTCTTGCTTAAACCATATGAATGTAGCTAAGACTGAATGGATCGAAGGATCCAGTAAAGATAAAGGGAAGGCTAAGGCGAACCTATGGATTACCTTTGTAATAGTATAGGTGAATGTTGTTATTATTTGATATTATGACAAGAACAAATGTAATGGTTATTAAGAACATGGGGAATATAAATATTGTTTTAGAATATATAGAAGACTTATTCGTTCTTTTGAGGCATTTCAATTGAATGTATGTGTGAACTATAGCATCGTGTAGCACCATATGTCGGGTTAGAAGATACCCAGATTTGGGGGAGTCACATTGCCAAAGTACTTTTATAGAAGATATATTTTTATTCCTTAATGTTTGTTCTTTCCTATCTAATATCTAGACAGGAATTTCTTCATATGCCAGATTCTTCTCCACTTGAATAGGCTCGTAAGAAATCACGTGTTTGTAGTCAGGCTTATACGAACGTAACACGGAGATGTGAAACACGTTATGGATGTGCTCCAACTCAGGTGGTAATGCAACTTTGTACGCCACTTCTCCCACTCGCTTCAGTATCTCGAATGGTCCTATGAATCTCGGACTCAATTTTCCCTTCTTGTCGAATCGTATTTTTCCCTTCCAGGGAGATACTTTTAAGAAAACGTGACTTTCGACTTTAAAGTCATGGTTCTGACGATGTAAGTCTGCGTACTTCTTCTGGCGATCTTGTGCAGCTACTAGTCGAGCTCTTATCACTGTCACCACATCTGCGGTTTGTTGAACTAATTTCGGCCTTAGCATCCTTCGCTCTCTGACTTCATCCTAATACAGCGGTGTTCTACACTTTCTTCCGTAAAGAGCTTCGTACGATGTCATGCCTATACTCGCATGATAACTATTATTGTATGCAAATTCTACTAAGGGTAGGTGATCATCCCAAATTCTACTAAGGGTAGGTGATAACTATTCTTGGTTTTCTAAGCATGTGTTCCAGCGTTTGTATCATTCGCTCACTTTGCCCATCTATCTGTTAATGATACGCAGTACTTAACCTCAATTTTGTTCCCATCCTTTCTTACAAGCTCTTCCAGAATTTTGACGTGAAGTGCAAATCTCGGTTAGAAACAATCGATACCGGCACTCCATGTCGTGAAATAATTTTCTTTACATACAAATTCGCTATCTGATTCAAACTATATCGGATCTTGATCGGTAGAAAATAAGCCATCTTTGTTAGTCAATCTACGATAACCCAAATGGCATTAAAACCTTTCTGCATGACTGGAAGTCCCACCACGAAGTCCATCGTAATGTGTTCCCACTTCCACTCTGGTATTTCCAACGGTTGAAGTAAACCACTCGGCCTTTGGTGCTCTGCTTTGACCTGTTGACACATAAGACATCTACTAACACACTCCACGATTTCTCGTTTCAAATTAGGCCACCAAAAATGTTGCCTCAAATCCCGGTACATGTGACAACCCGAAAAATCGGATTGTCCAGAATTTAAGATTTAAAGAATTAGTTATTAATAAAATAAATTTTTATTAATACTATTATGTGCTATGTGTTTATTAATTGTTCTAGAACCTAGGATGATTATTCATCGAGAGGATTCTGGCTACGAGCTAGACTGAACAAGTAAGAATTTTCAAGACGAAAATAAAATTTTCCGAGAACAAAATATTTTTGGGAAAAAAGACGAAATAAGCACTATTCACCTGACGAAACCCTAAGGGTTAGGGTTTGAATAACCTAAGCCTTTTCGAGAGTTCATCATGTCGAAATGACATTCCGTCAAAAGATTTGACGATAATATATCGTGAAAAGTTAAGTAAGTCGATAAAAGTTTTTCTCGAAAAACGTACAGAAATCAGACGAAATAAAAATGACGAAAAGTACTGTTATGTACTTTTCACTTGTTTAATTATGTTAGGGAAAACGTGAAGGAAAACGCTTAATGGTGAAAAGTGTTTTTTAGTTTTTCGGAAATCCGAAGAATACGTAAAAGTTAATTTGTAAAGGAAAGACAAAATATCCAAAAATATTTAGATTCCGAGGATAGCAATTTTCGAACTGTCGGACGAATTCCGCAAGACGGAAGCACGAAGCTTCCAAGGGAAGCTTCGTGAATAGTAAGGAGGTGGAGTAAGGAGTAAGTAAACTTAAGGGTTAAGTAAACTTAAAGGCCAAGTAAACTTAAAGGCCAAGTAAACTTAAGGGCCAAGTAAACTTAAGGGCTAAGTTAACTTAGTGCTTAAGTCATGAATAGTAAGGAGGTTTGGGGGGCGAAATGACTAAAATACCCCTAGTCTTGGTATTCTATAAATAGGAAGCTTAAATCATTTGTGAAAATCCTACAACTTTTGAGAGAGAGAGAGAGAAAGAGATTTCGGATGAGAAAGAGAAGGAAAAGGAAGAGGAAAAGCTTGCTCGGGAGCAAACTTTGTTCGATGGACGGAGATTAAAGAAGAAAGGTAATCCAAAAACCTAACTTCTAGATAATTTTTCTTTAAGTTTTTATGTTAAAAACATAGCTTAATGAGAATAAGAAGTAAATGATGTTAGGAATGATTTCATATGGTTGAAATCATTGATAAAAGAAGAAATAAGAATTAAAAGTTTATTTTATAAATTTCTTAAGGAAGTGTAAGATTTGTAATGAATTAGAATGATCTGAGTGGATTATATGAATGAGTAGGTGAATTATGTAAGGAATGGTGTTCTATAACATCAAATTCTAAGAAAAAGTAAAATCATAATCAAAATATCGATTAAAAATGAAGAACGAACGAAGAACGCAAAGAACGTTGTTAATGGATAAATTTAAAACCATCGTAAGATAATTGTTGTCGATGGACAAGTTTAAAACCATCGCATATAATTTAGTTGCTTATTTCTTGGTTAGGAACGTTAGAAACGTTCATGAAGAACGGATTAAAATTGAGCTATAACGAAGTTATGGCGAAAATTTCATAAAAGAAGAACGAGAATTAGAAAGTTAGTAAATTAACCCAAACGTGTAGGGTTTCATAAGAATGTAAGAGAACGTATAAAACGTGAGTCGTGGAGTCAAGAATGAAAGAATTTCAAGTTTGGATGACCGAATTACGGACGAACGAACGAAGAGCGAAGATTAAGCCAATTGAATGGCATGTTAATAGATTCAGAACGAAGTTCCGAGGGTAATCGAAGTACGTAAGATAAGGAAGAGAATGGCTTTAGAACATCCTAGTTTCAAGTTATAATGAATAACTTATGGAATCGAGAAGTAAGCATCTTAAGCAATTTCTAAGACTTAGAAAAATTGTCTTGGTTTTGTGATCGGTAGTAGGGCGACCAAGCCTTGGAGGCGGCTAATGACTGTTGAGGCGGAGCCATCGACTCTTTTCGAGTGGCGCCGTCCTGAAGGCGAGAAATAGAGAAGAGAGTGGCGTCATGGCCTTGACCTCGGCAGATTTGACAACTGCAGAGTGGCGCTTCTGTTATGTGAGGTAAAGGAAGGGACACAGCGCCGCAGCCACGTGCCGGTGCACAAGCGATTGCTTGGTGTTGAGCTTTTAACTGCTCAATTACTAGGGGATGTGCAAGAAAGAAATATGAACATGTAGTTCAACTAATGTAACACCTAATTAAGTGTATTAAACCTTTGATGAAGGTTGAACAAAAAGATTAAACGAGATTAAAAGACAAAGAATGTGAATGCGGGTTACGAAACCAATATCTGGGGACCGTAGTCGCAATAAACGAACGTGAGGGATTTCTATGATGGTGATTCCTTAGACGTTGATTGATGAGGGTAATGTATAACATTTCAATGTTATGACGTGGTAATAAGAGATGAATGTAAAGCGTTTAGACGCTGTGAACGCAATGTTGTTGTGATAAACGATTGGTCTTAGCATACAACGAACCGTATAGCTTTGACATTAAGAAAGAATATTGAACATGTGATTCAGGTGATGAGTAATGAATGAAAGTGATTAAAACCTTAGGTAAAGGTTGAATAAGAGATTAAGGGATGAACAACGTAAACGTTGAATATGTAAACGATCCTCGTGAATCGTATTCACGTAGAGCGAATGTTCTAAGTGTACATTGGTTATATAACTTAGACGTTGGCAAAAGTAGTAAGTAAGATATGAATTATCAAGAAAGCCGTAGTGAATGGTAATAAGATTAATGAAAGCCAAATGTGAGTCGAAGGAGAATGTTAGAATGAAATGTAAGCGTTGAACCCTTGAACCGACGTAAAGTTTAAGTGTACGCGAATATTAAATGGGTAGAACCTACACCCCGTGTATGGTTTGACCGTAAGGTAATGAAGATCAATGATTAAACCTGTGAACGGTGAAGAAGCTAAATTAAAGACAAGTACGTATAACGTAAAAGAAGCCGAGTTAATGTTTATAACTTGGATGACGTTTTGAGTTGAATGAATCGGACATTGTAAGATAAGAATAAGGTAACATAAAATGCTTAACACTATAAATGCGTAGAATGAATATGGAATGATCGTCCTGAGTATACAAAAGACTATATGACTTAGACGATGATGAATAAATCATGAGGTATGGCATTTAGTTTCCAGAAAGCCAGAAGGAATAAGAAATTAACTTAACGAACATTATAGTTTAATAGTTCAAATAAGTTAGATGAATTTAGGTTGTAGTACAATTGTAACCTTTGATGGTTGACATATGGGAGTTGGGCTAAACAATTGCTTCAGAGAGCGAAGGTATATACAAAACTAGCAACCGATCTAACTCACTATTGTAGGAAGTGTAGATGAGACGGGAACTTGTTTGTTGGTTGTTTGTGGAAAACCATTCAGAGTACCATATGGACTGCTAGCAGAGACACGATGTGTGCTGAGTCCTAGAAAAGTTATAAGAAGAAGATAAGAATGTAAATCATCAAAGATGATAAACGTATTGAGTAAGACATCTTCGTATGTCATGAAGCCGTTAACCGATAAAGGAAGTTGGTCGCGTAAACTTAGTTTGTAAGAACGTGAACCCTAAGAAGTGAAGTTAAGTAAACCAATGCGTAAGTCAAGTATATGACTAATTGGTGTATGTGTTATTTCCTTATGTGCTACATAGGAATTGGAATGAGCAGTTTAGCATAAACTATAAGATGTAGCTGTGCGTAAGGCAAGTTTCCTAACTTCATTCATATTTTAAATGAATGCTAGTATCTAAAACTTCTCAGATGTTGAACTTGAGAAGTTCTATCTATGTGCAAATGTGTGATATTTGTATAAGGTGTTAGAATGTATGAGGCCTTGTGCCACAATTTAAACACTTCGGTGTTTCTATGAGATGAACTGTTATGTGATTTAACTCTTTAATAAGAGAATGTTCTATTTATACATGAACTGTTATTGTTAAGTCTGTGCTATTGATTCTAGCCAGACAGAATGTGTATGAAAGAGAGTAAAGAATGAAAGTATTTCAAAGTGAATGTGACTAATGTTTTAAAATGATAGGAATCAAGATTATTCATATTATTCAAGCTGCTTCATAACTTTTGTTCGGTTATTGAAGTCTTAAAAGAATGTTTGAATTCTTAAAGTTGTTTGTTCAACTGTTATGACTTGCTGGGCAATTGAATGCTCACACTTTCTTTAAATAAAAACATTTTCAGCGAACGATGTTAGAAGAACTTAAGGATCCCGTAAAGATCAAGTTGATCGGTATCCAGAAGAAGTGTCATTCATTATATGAATGAGCGTGAAGATCAAGCGAAGACTTGTAATATAGAATGATAGAATTAAAGTATAGAATAGTCTAATGAATGATTATGTATCCTTCGTGGTGGATAAAAGTCACTCGTGCAAGATGTAAAGAATAATGTTGTTATATTTAGCTATATAATGATGTACGTTTGGAAGAAGATGGGATCGTGACGTACGGAATCCGGATGTGAAAATAGACCGAATTTTGGGGCGTTACAGTACATCTTTGTGCCTCTTTGATGAACGGAATACGTCGTGTTGTGTGCCTCGTGCAAAATTTCTTCCCTCAACTTGGTTACCGCTGGCACCCACACTCTCCCTTCGAATCTCAAAATACCGTCTCTATCCATCTTGAATTTTTCTTCCTCATTTTCTGTGATCCTCTTCCTGATTTTCTCGCATTCTTCATCCTTTTCTTATGATTTCTTTATTCTGTCTAACAAGGTAGGACGAGCTTCTACTGCAAACAATCTTTCTTCAGACCTTTCTGGTCCCTTCTTCGATCTCCAATTTTTCCACATCCCGTATTAAATCCTCCTGAGTTGTCAATTGCATTAACTTCTCCCTTCCTTTCCAACTTAGCGCATCGGCCACAACGTTCGCCTTTCCCGGGTGATAAAGAATATCACAGTCATAATCCTTGATTAATTCTAACCACTTTCTTTGACGCATGTTCAACTCCTTTTGTGTGAAGATATATTTTAGACTCTTGTGCTCCGTGTATATCTCATATTTTTTCCCCGTACAAATAATGCCTCCAAATCTTTAACGTAAAAACTACTGCCGCTAACTCTAAGTCATGAGTAGGGTATCATTTTTCGTAATCCTTAAATTGTCGTGATGCATACGCAATGACCTTTCCATGTTGCATTAGCACACAGCCCAGTCCTCTGTGCGACGCATCACAATACACCACAAATCCTCCTATATCATCTGGTAGTGATAATGCAGGTGCCTCGCTCAATCTCTTTTTCAGCTCTTGGAAACTTTCCTCATATTTATCCGTCCACACAAACTTCACCGTCTTCCTTGTTAAATTGGTCAACGGGGTCACTATCTTAGAAAAATCCTGAATAAATCTTTGATAGTACCCAGCTAACCCTAAGAAACTTCTCACTTCAGTTGGTTTCTTCGGTTGCTCCTAATTACTCACTACTTCTACTTTAGCAGGGTCTACTGAAATTCCATCCTTATCCACCACATGTCCTAAGAATTGAACTTTCTCCATCCAAAATTCACGCTTAGAAAATTTCGCATAAAGCTTCTCTTTCCTTAGCGCCTCTAAGACCATCTTCAGATGTTCAACGTGTTCTTCCTCCGTCTTTGAGTAGATTAGTATATCGTCGATGAAAACTACTACGAATTTATCTAAGAATGGCTTGAAGACTCGGTTCATCAAATCCATAAATGTTGCTAGAGCATTCGTCAACCTGAATGACATTACCAAAAATTCAAAATATCTGTAACGAGTTTGAAACACCGTCTTTGATATATCCTCTTCTCGCACCTTCAACTGGTGATAACCCGTTCGTAAATCTATCTTCAAGAAACACTTGGCTCCCTTCAACTGGTCAAAAAGGTCATCTATCCTCGAAAATGGATATATATTCTTAATCGTCACTCTGTTCAATTCTCGATAATCGATACAGAGCCTCATCGATCCATCATTCTTCTTTACAAATAACATTGGTGCTCCCCAAGGAGAAACACTCGGTCGTATGTAACCCTTATCCAGCAACTCTTGCAATTGTATAATCAATTACTTCATTTCTACTGGCGCCATACGGTATACAACTTTTGAAATCGGTGTCGTTCCCGATGCTAAATCTATTACGAATTCGATTTCTCTGTCTGGCAGAAGACCAGGAAGATCGTCTGGAAATATATCATGAAATTGCCTTACTACAGATATATCCTTAATTTCTACTCCCTTTTTTTCGAGTGTCAACAATGTACGTTAAGTAACCTACACATCCTTTTCTTATCAATTTCTTGGCCTGCCTCATCGTTAGGCAACACGATTGCTTAAGCGATGAGCTACCATAAAACACCACCTTAGACTTATTCGGAGTCTGAAGGTTTACTCTTTTATTCTGGTAATCAATTATCGCAGCATTGTTATACAACTAATCCATTCCTAATATTACATCAAATTCTCCCAATCTTATCAGGATCAAGTCTATGTTTAGTTCATGATTTCTAATATTTACGTGACAATTTTGATAAATATACTGTACAGGGATTACTTCCTTATTCGCAACTTCTATGTTCAAGGGATTTCTTAATCGTTCTCGGGGTATTTTAAGTCGACTAACAAATTCCTCAGATACAAAAGAACAGGTGGCACCCGAATCAAATAATACATAGGCATTTATATCATTGACCGGGATGATACCTGACACAATATCCTTTGTAGCTACTGCATCCTGGACAGTCATATTAAACGTTCTGGCAGTTGGACGGTTGGATGGCATTGGTCTGCCAATCATCAATTTTCCACTTCCTCCTTGTTAGTTGCTTCCTCCGCCACTTCCTTTCTTTGGGCAATCTTTGATTAGGTGATCCGCCAAACCACAAGCGTAACAACTTTTGATTTTCTTCGGCTTTAGGCAGTTGGGCGAAATATGTCCCTCTTGGCCACAGTTATAGCATACACCGTGCCCTTTCCAACACTCGCCCTGGTGATACCTCCCACACTTTGGACATCCTTCTGCCTTCTTCTTAAACTCTCCATGAAACTTCCCCACTTGATTGTTGAGATTTTTGTTGTTGTTGTTATCCCACTTCCTCTTTCCTAAATTGCTACCTCCGCTGCTACTTCCTCCTCGGTTCTCTCCTCTGATGTTCTTTCCCTTCTTCTCTTTGTTATACAAACTTAATGTTCACTTCTTCCATTTGCAATAATAGCCTTTTCCAACAATGTTGCAAAAGAATCAATCTAAAGAACCGATACCTTGTTAAACAACCAAGGCTTATTTCTTTGTTCGAAATGCCTAGCTTTACTCTCTCCATCTACCACCTGGTGTTCAGCAAACCGGGCTAGTTCATTGAACTTAGCCGCGTATTACGCCACCATCATATCTCCTTTCCTAAGTTCTAAGAACTTTACCTCCATCTTATTTTTCATGTTCTTCGAGAAATAATTCTCGAAGAATAGAGTCTTGAATCTCTCCCAAGTGACTATCCCCTCTCCCGCTCTCTACTGATTCGCCTCCCACCAGTAGTTCGCTTTGCCTTTCATCATGTAGGTTGCAAATGTCGTCTTCTGGTCTTCACCCACACGAGCGATGGTGAAAGCCTTCTCCATCTCTTTGATCCATGTCTGAGCCACGATCGGATCGGACTAGCCTACGAATTTCGGTGGTCCTACACTCTTAAAATCCTTAAAGTTTGTGACTGGAACTGCTTGGGGAACGAGTGGTACTGGTTCATTTCTTCCCCTAAGAGCTTCCCCTAACAAATCTATAAGTCTCTGTATTAGATCTACTGGTCCTCTCTCATCATTAACCGACTCTTCTGGTGTAGATATTCTACGTCTGGGCGGCATTTTTCTGCATCATAAAATTTTCAATTTATTATCTAATTATATTACTTAGACATTTCTCAAAGGAATAAAATTTTATAACACGTTTCTAAAATAAGATCATTTATATTCATATGCCAAGTAATTACATGATCCTCTCTAGCATACTTTTATAAATGAAAACATCACATCCCCTCTTAACACAAAAGACGGGGACAACACCCACATATTACCCCTCTAACATTTTTTTCAAAAGCTTGGGGGTTTACAACTATCTCACATCTTACACAAAGATTGAGATTTAACAACAAGAAGTTAAACAACACATAAATAAATACAATACCACAACAACTAAATTCTAGCACCTAGACTCAATCTATCATCCCACGCTCCACGGCACTCTGGTACTCCTTCTGAGTGATATGCACCACCAAATCTCGGCTTATGGTGTGTCGGGTTTGTCCCTGCTCTGTCGGGTAGGGATTCACCCCATCGATCAATCTCTCCATGGTCATGCGCACCGCATGGCCCATCTTGTTCATCTTCCTTCTCTTGCACCGCACCTCATCCTCTAGGTCATTTTCCCTATCATTGGCTTCCTCCCACTTCTCCTCGAAGTGAATCCTATCCATCACCTCCATCTTTAACTGAGTATAGAGAGCCTCCTTCTCTGTCCTCTCGGTCAACTCTCTCTGCTCCATTTCTTCCAACTTCCCTGCCAACTCTACATTCCTAGCCACCGATTGGTGAAACAAAGTCCCCATTTGGATCCTTGCCTCCCTACGGTGAGCAATCTCCACCTCCATCTCCTGCATCACCAATTTCCTCTGATGGTCCTCGTCCATCAGTTTATGGAACTCAGACTCATTCTCCCTAGCCTCAGCCTCTAACTCCTCAACTCTACATCCTAACTCCAAAATCTGCTCTTCATACTCCCCCAACATTCCATCCTCAAAAGTAGCCTCGTCGGAGTCCTCCATGGGCTCGGGCTCCTCCTCCATAGGCTCCTCCTCTGGATCAGACTCCTCGGGTAATGGCTCCATCTCCTCCTCCTCGTCATCGATAGGGGCCACTGTTGATATTGGCTTTGCTATCAATGGTGCCTCAAATACCACGTGTATGTCACGCGGCTCCTCCTCTACTACTCGGCTAGGTCCTCCCATGTCAGTCATCCTACAATCACCAACATAAGACAAACAAACAACAACTCCATTAGAATGTTAAATAAACATAAGTTCATTGTATATAATGAAATTATATTCCATAACACACTAAGTCTCTCTCTAGGAAAACTCTATATGAGTTTCATCCCTCTCTATCTTTTAAGTTCTCCTAATTTATAATCTAAGGACTCTCGCTCCTAAGGTTTATAACTACAGCTCTGATACCAACCTGTAACGCCCCCAAATTCAGACCACACTTGTCTCAAATTTGGTTATCACGTACTAAATCTAATAATAAATCAACATCTCACACAACGGAATTATAGAATAAATTACATTTTTATAACATAATTATTCTTATCCCAAGGGTTCGTAACTTAACCATCTCTTACATACCTTAGTCATAATTAAACATCATTTGGACATAGCTAATACATAATACAATACAACTTAAATTAAACATAGCTTAATAATTCTTCTACAACCAAATAATAGTACGTTCCTAGCAACAATAAATAACTACTCCAAAGCCTTCTCTTTACCCTTGTCTTTGCCAGAGCGCCATCAGTTTAGTTTAGATTTCTCAAGGGTAAATCAATAATGATAGTTCAAGATAGCAAGAAGTATCTAGGATTATCAACAATAGTGTTGGTTCCCAGTAGGCACAATAGATCTAGAAGGGGGGTTGAATAGATCCTTAATATTTAAAAATACTTTTCTGGTTTATTTTGTATTGCTAATAATTTAGCATGTGACAAACATAAGAATCTTTTCAAGCACAGTGGAATAAGTAAAAGATCCCCTTCATTGATATATTCATAATCATACATACATTGTTCGTAGAGTTAGTTCAGTAGTAAGCAGTTAAAACATACATAGCAGTTATAGCAGTTAATGTACACAATGTAAATGACATAAAGTAAAAGACACGAGGGGTTTTAAGTGGTTCAGAGACTTAAGCTCCTAATCCACTCTTCTACTTTCAACTAGTAGGATTTCTACTAAGGAAGGGCAGCACCCTGAATCACTACGATTCCTTCAAGGCCAGCAGCCTTGGGACTTCAGTTCACTAAGAACTCTTCAAGGCCAGCAGCCTTGGAACTTCTCTAGTTCCCTAGGAACTCTTCAAGCCCAAGAGGCTTGGAACTTCTAGTTCCTAGGAACTCTTCAAGCCCAATGAGCTTGGAACTTCATTTAGTCCCTTCGGACAAGAACCCCTCAGGCCCTGGCTTCTTGTTGTTGTAGTTGTTGATGTTGTTGGTGCTGAGCTGCTAAGATGTCATTAGGCTATGAACATCTTTTGTACTTAGCAGCTTAGTGTGGTCCTCTTTGTATTCTACTTCGGGTCTGGACCACAACTTCTTTGGTGCAGCTGATCTTCACTCTTTTCTACTCATCTTCATCTGGTATCAGCTGTGCACCATCACCATCTGGGTTTGCTAAGTCTCTATGCTTTTAGTAGACTTTATCTGGCACTTAGCAATCCCTGAACCCTTCTTGAATACTTTGTAGACATGGTTCTTCACTTGTTCAGTTTCTATTTTTGGTTCATGGTGATTCGTAGAGTGGCTCTCTTGATCTTCTTTGTACTTGGCCACTTTCCTGAATGCTATCTTCTTGGCCTTGTCGGCTCTCAGCTTGGCTGCCATCTTCAGTGGCATTCTCATCTTTGTTAAGTGAAGCTTCGATCTGTTTGATTCCTTCTTCAAAGCTGCTTCACTTCCACCTTGGTAGTCTCACTATCACTGAGACTTGTTCTATTTATCTTTGGTGGAACTCGTACAGTCAAAAATAGCATTCACCAACTCAACGATTCTGCAACTACACAATCATCAGCATTTTTTTTATCTTTGAAGCTCTGTTGATTTATACTACTTCCCAATCTTTCTATTGGAAAGTAGCCGTTGAAAGCTATTCAAATTTCTTCGCAGATCTCGACTTATTTGGTGCAGACTGCAGATTTGACATGACATCTTTTTCTGAGTTCCTGACACTGCAGTCTACTGTTTCACCAACCCTGTCAGATATAACACTTTAATATCTTGGGCAGGTTGACGACTTTATCTTACCCTTCTGATTTCTCGATCAGAGGTTGTCCTTGCATCAATGCTCTCAATGAGCTCTTATCCGAATATTACCTTCCGGTGATTGAATCTTTGCCAATGCTTTGGTCTTGACTATTCAAACTCTATGATTCTGATGCATGTCTTCATGGACCTGATCGTAGTATCTTGTTGACTGGTAGAAACAACACTACGATCTTGAAAAGTGCTGATTTGATCTTCAATGCAGATCACCTCTTCCTTCTCTTGCAATGCTTGATACTTCATTTTGCCTCAAAGAACTCTCGAATCTTGATGGCTTGACTTCTTACCTCGGGCCCTTCTCGCATAACAAGACACTTGATTTGTGGCGTGTCCAATTTCACTTTCTCCTTGTGATCTCCCGCTCATTTATCATCAATGGAGTGACCCAATGCTTAATCACTTTAGCCTTGTTCTTCAGAAGCTGTCCAATATCTCTGTATGCACTCCATCAGTTCTTTCTTTGTTTGGCAAACACCACTACGATCCTGGTAACTTCCAAGATTGTTGTCTTCTATCTGCTTGATACGCATCGTGACTTTTCTTTTCTTATTCGGGCCATGTAAGTCTTCTTCTGATCTCCTTATGGAAGACTTCATCTCGAATGGCTTCACAACTCAATCTTGATGCTGATTGGGTTGGTGCTTAGATCTTCTATTAGCTTGCATGCCATTCGTTGAGCGCTCTCTGGTTTCCTTCAAGTGGGACGTATCTGTGCAGTGCAAACCAGAGGCTTCATTCCTTTGGATATTCTGGGAGTGCTCATTCATTGAGAATCATATTTGCTCTATGATTACGCCTTGGCATTCATGAGCACATCTCACTGAGGTCTTAGTTACGACTCTACGATTCACTTTCTTTGGCAGAGATACTACGACTCCGAGATCAGATCTTGACACTCTACGATCTCTATCGTTGTGCTTGTTGTCTTCATCTGATCTTGCTCGACTACAATCTCTGCCTCTGGTATGATTAGTAGACTCTACAACTCTGAGTGTAGTCTACGATTCTTGACTTAGCTTTGGCAGATACTCGGTCGGCTCGTAGGCAGGCTATCTCTACGATTCTGAACATGACTTCCTCAGCAGACTACGGCCTTGAGGAAGTTCTCCTCGACACACTACGATCCTTCCTCGTCTCTCCTGGATGTCTACGAACTCCGAGATCTACTATCTTGCAGACTACGATTCTGCCTCGATAGCTCTCGAGTTTTCCTTGACTCTCCTGGCAGACTACGATTTTGCAGTGCAAGTGCTCGATGATCGACATGCCTATCTATTATATCATAAGATCAACCTAACATGCTTGATCTTTCTATATTTATAGTCCTTGTACATCATTTCTTTTTAAGGACTTTACAAAGCTGTTTTGCTTATGTAGGATCAACCTAACACATTTAATCAATTCATTCTAAGTCCTTGTACATATGTTTCTATTATCTATAAAAGGACTTTACAGCTTTTCTTAATGCAAGCATACTTGCATATTCATTCATATATATATCATAATCAAATCATATATAAATAGGAATATCATTCACATGTTTATTCCCATAATCTCCCCTATTTGATTATGATAAAACAATAAGTGCATATGCATGTTATGAATGAATCTTATATACAAGTGAGCAAAACAGATTTCTAAAACAGATAATCATGAATGTCATTTATAATGATGTGGAATTTAATACACTGATATTTTACATCCTGGATCCAGAACATACCTAACTAGTTAGAGATGTACCTCTTTGGTTCCATGTATGCTTCCCGAATGTCTTTTGATCAGCTATTCATTTCTTCTTCTTCTGGTTCTGGCTCTGGCTCCCCCTTAGCCTTTGAATCATCATTCTTTGGCTCCTCTTTAGATGATGATTCAGCTCCCCCTGGAGTTGTCTTCTTCTTTTCTTTCCTTTTGCTCTCCTTGCTCTTTCTAGAGTGCCTCTTGTTCTTCCCCTTTCTATGCCTCTTTTTCTCCCCCTTTTTGTCATTAATCATTTGGGAGAGTTGTTCCATGTTGGACATAAGCTGCTCCATCAAGTAGGAGGAGTTAGCAACTTCAAATTTAAGGTCTTGTTGTCCTAGCTCAAGTTGCACTGAGAAAGACTGAGTCATGTTGTCAATCAGAGAGGACTTTGAGTTGCTCTTCATTTGCCTTTTGTGCTAGTAGAGCTTCAGCCTTTTGAGCATGTAGAGCCTTGAGATAGATGTGATCTATTTCTCTGATTTTGAGGGATACATCAGCTATAGTTGCTTGGAGTCTATCTTGAGCTGAATCATCTCCAGCTGCTGTTACCCTCTTTGATTCTTCATGGATTAGAGACATCTTCTCAATTAGTTCATCAGAGTTTTTCATTAGCTCTTGCTCCATAGAGACTTCGTCATTTGGTTGGGCAGTCTCTTGCTGAACACCAGATTGGACTCTACGATCTGCTTCTTTGGACAGATCTTTGAAGGTGTTGAGAATCTGAAGAATTGTTGAGTTCCAATCACTGGTTGATGTAAGAATGCCAGATAGTTGTGCTTGGTCATGTAGAGACATCTGAATCTGGACTTGATCATTGTTAGTGGTAGAGTGAACAGACAGGCTTTCTTAATTTTCATTGTTGACAGAGGCATGTCCTTCTTCTTCAGAATCATCTTCATTTACATTACCGGACAGGCTAGCTTGATGTTCACCAATAGTATGGGCATGTTTTTCTTCCTCAGACTCTGCATCTTTTGGATTCGTTAGAGCGATTATTGTAGAGGATATTGTTGTGTTAGCCTGCTACCTTTCTTTATCATCAGAGTGAATGCTCTGAGAGTTAATCGTAGAGCTTTCACATCCTTTTTCTTCACCATCAGACTTGGCTTTTTCTTTCATAGATTCAACTTCTTCCTTATTTCTGGACTTGCTCTTTAAGGATTCATTCTTTGAACTTTCAGTTCCTTTCTCATCTTCAGACTCTTCATGTTCTTCTTGGTTGGATGGACTTTCCTGGGGAACTGGGGCTGATTTGTTTACCACCTTGGCTTTCTTTCTTGAGGGTTCCTGAAGTAATCTATTACTTCTTCTCCTTTTTGGGTTTACAGTAGTTGAAGTTGGTTCTTCTTTTGTTCCTTGTTTCTTCTTAACAGAGGAGACATGGCTTGATGAAGCCTTAGCATTCTTCATATTCTTAGGCTTTTTGCATCTTCGATGTGGTAAGAATTTGGTGTGGAGTCACCGGACTTCGAGCTTTCTTCCTCCTTTGCTTTCTCTTCTTTTCGGAGATCTTTTCACGCTTTTCGTTGTAGTTAACCTTCTGCTTTCCTTTGGGTTTTTCTTCCAAAGTTCTGTAACAAATTTGAGGAGACATAATTTTGTGAACATTAAGAATCTCGCCCTCATCATCCTTGATTTTATTCTTCAACTTTTTCTTCAGGATGATACTTAAGAATCTCCCATGAAAAACCTTTGTGAGTGGTTTTTCAGTTGACCTTTTCTTTTCTTCCTTATCCATCCACTTAGACATCTGATCAATCAGGATAGCTCCATAGTTGATATGTTCCTTCAGGACTATAGCAGACATGATCTTCAGCTGTTGATCAATCATAGTATCATGTGCAGTGTCTTTGCATAAGATACATTTACCCACTATTTCAGCAAAGAACTCATATTCTTCAGGAAACTCCTTTTTCTTCATGTCCTTCAGACTAGGGTTTCTTTTGTACTGCATAATCTTCTTAGCTTTTTCAGTGTCGATCTCTTCCAGGCTTTTCAAATCTTGGTCAGGAAGGTCTAAGCATTGATTGATGTCAGAAAAGCTTAGTTTCAGTGTCTGACCCTTAACCTTGGTGGAGAGAATCCCAGAATTTATGGTTGCAATGAAACTCTTTGACCAGGTCACCATATATTTGTGTGTTTACCTCAAGACATTCTGAGAACCCTGCCTCCTTCACAAGTTCGAGAATATCCCTGAACTTTTTCTCGGATTTTTCAAACGACTTGGTTCCTAGCTGAATGCCAATGATTACTTTCCAGTCTGCCATTAGAGGATTCAAGGAGTATGGGTGTTGATTCAGAGAGATTTATGAGAGACAACTGATTGTTATTTGGGTTCTGGAGATTTAATACGATTTAAGCTTTGAAAGGGTTCTAGGGTTTGAAAATGGGAGGGAGAGAGGTTCAAGAGGTTCTGATAACTGTTTGTAGATTTGAATCTGTCTTTATGGCAGTTCCTTCTTACACTGCATATGCTATGATGTGTTAACTAGTCATTGGTTGCACGATGCCCAGTAACAACCTGTAACTCCCCAGTAACTTGTCAGTTAGCTGTCTCTTTCAGAAGAGTGGACGTTTGATTGACGTGGATTGACCTTTGACCTCTTTAGTTCGTAGAGTAGCATGATAGGACAGCTATTGACTCTACGTTTTCCTTGTTGGCTCAACGATCAATTCTCTGAAAGATGTTATAGTGGATGGTTTTGACGTTATTTCTCATTTTGAACCTCCATGGCTCATCCACTATTGTGCTTTATGAAGCCTTTGGCATTTTCCTTCAGCAGTACCTCTTTCCAACCAGCCTTCAAACTTACATCCTCATAATTTGAATGGTTGAGCAATTTTCCTATTTTTCCAACTCCTTGTAAGTTAGGAGTAGCCTCTTTATAGGACTATGATCGTCGAGTCTGCTTCTACGATTGCTAAGATTGTACTACGATCGTGGAGTTCTCTTTAACCTCTACTCTACGATCGTTGACTGACTTGGTCTTTGAGATGAACTTGATTAAGAAATACTTTTGGGATAAGGTAGCTCAGGAAGGGCCAACCTCTTAGAGTGAGCTAAGGGTAAGGCTTGTCCCTGAGGCGCTTTCCAGATGAATTTTCTTTTAGGAGTAATTTGTACTAATATCTCTTTTGACCTTTTCTGGTGAGGAGATCCTTTGTCAACTTTAGATAATTGCATTTGTTGTGATCGTGGTGTCTTCATGCTTTTACACTACGATCACATGTTTGATTGTAGGCACTCCACGATTTTGAGTTGGGTGGCTAAAAGGTTATCAGTAGTACGTTTTTGAGACGTTCCTACTGACTATGGATCTTCATTTGGTTCATCAGCCACAAGGTTTTGGAACTCTATAGTTGGTACATAGCTTCATAGTATATCTCTGATGGTTTAGAGCTTATGTACTGTTAGCAGATTACTGCTCCCCCATAGTTGATATTGTCTTCTCAGAGAGACATAAGTTTTTCTTCTTCATGTGTAGCAGAAGGCAACCATGCACATCTCATTCTGGCTGAAGTCATTAAATCTTATTGTATCATAGAAATGGGCATTTTCAGGGTTGATCATTCTGCGATCCTTTGACAGCACTATGAACGTAGTATTCCTTGTCAGTTTGTTCTTGCTGAGTTCTGCTCCCATAATGAGTTCCTCGTGATTGATGCTCGATGATCCTCTGTAGTCAGCTTCCTTGGGAATTCTTCTCTTATGACATGCTTTGCATGATTGAGCATGTAAGATCCTTTTCTTCTTTTGTTGAATGGCCTGCTTCCATACAAAGATCAGCAGCCATGTAAGCTTTATTCAGATTAGCTCAGCAGGCCTTCAAGAACAGGCTTAGACATATAGGAATTTTATTTCTGAACAGTCTTAAGCTTTCTGCTGGTTGAATCTTTCTTGACTGAAGTCTTCTGCTTCAGCATTCCTTAGTGTGGTCAGATAGACCAAGTACCTGCAGGTTATAAATTTCTATTTTTGGTACCCATGGTAAAGTGGGTCCTGCTAGGTTAGTTTTCTAAACCCCTGTTCCTCATATATTTAGATAATCATCATATTGATCACCAATAGTCATATTCATGCATGTAACTCATTTAGATATGCATGAAGGCGAGTGTGTGTAAGATTTGCTATAAAAAAACTCTTTTTCTTTGATGGTTTCATCATTTTCCAGGTTATGTTCACAGGGTTTAAATGTTCACAGAGTGAGAATCAACTCTACAATTTTATTGGCATCTGGTTGATTCATGGAGGTGATCAGTTTCTATGAATCTTCAAGATTTTCTTGTAGATCTGATCATACTCTGTGTGTCATTAAACACTTAGACCATGGGATGTACGAAGCACATTAACCCATCAGCAAAGATTACTTCACATTCAATCTGTTAGAGTTTATGCCCTAGAGGCCAATTATTTGATATAATTGCTTAACGTTTTGATATTATATTTGATTGAATAAATATATGATTTTATTATGGTTTTATTTACTGCATAATATAATTGTTAACATAATAAAATTCCTTAGAATAGTGATACAAATTATATAGTTTCAAGTATGTGACTTGAACATGAGATTATATATTACCATTAGTATCAGTGTTCTTAAATGTCCCTAGTCGAGTATCATTGTTGATGGGACAACAATGATGCATTGAGACTAGTATGTGGATTGACTGATGACCAAATCTCATTGGTCATAAATATATGAGATATTAAGTCAATGCATAGGTACATGTTAGAGAACGATGTACTGGACAGATCCACCATGAGAATTCTATATGGAGCATTATGCGAAGTGTCATTAGCAATTCTCATAGTGACAATGATGTAATGGTCCTCCGACCTGAAATCGCTATATTACTACACGAGAATTTATGTACTTTGATATCATCAAATGTCACCTTTAATAGGGTGGACTATAAAGGTGATTATTGGGTTCATCATTAATCGTGTGAGAAATATGAGTGATCTAGATGGAATTTAACCATCCTATATATTATGGGTGATATCCATAGGCCTCTTGATTGAGTAGGACTATGAAATGCATGGCCATGCTCAAATAGTGATTTATTTCATATAGTCTACTCATTGATCAAGAAAACTCAGATTAAATTATGAAGAGTATGACACATTCCATGACTCGAGTTTAATCTAGGATATTAAGGTTAAAAGGATTAAATTACATTGAAACATTGGTCATGAAAAAGGTTGCATTGAATCATCGATCTTATTATTACTTGGGTAGCAAAGTGATGCATTACTAGATGTCGCTTTCACCTGCTTATAATTTTATAATATGATTTTAAAATTATTGCCAACGTAATAATAACCTATGTGGTCACACACATAGTAACGTTATTTAAAAGGGAATTAATTTAAATTTTAAGGATTTAAATATATTAATATGATTAATAGTATTTAAATCATTTAATTTAAATTAAAAGGATAATTTGTATATATGTATATTAATTAAGTAAGACTTAATTAAGAGATATATATATATAAATTCGGATTTTATAAAATTAGGTTTTGATTTGATTAATTCCTTTTAACTACTATATATATGATATATAGCGACTACTTAGGGTAAGATATCATAATTGAAAAACCCCTAGCCATTCTTAGAGAGAGACTAGAGAGAAAACGATTTGAAAATCCATTCCTTTTGGTGGCTAAGTACCGCAAGTCCTTCTTATTGCGAGAATCGTTTCGACGGTTAAGTGCGGCGTTCAATGTGGATGAAGTAGAGGCTAAATCCGGTTTGTATTCGTTGGAGATTCGAGGCGCAATGATCGGTTTGATTCTCGCTTTTTGTTTATATCTCGTATAATCTCTAAACCTCTGAATTAATTGATTTTCGCATGGATCCTGTTTTAGGGTTTCGTAAATTGTTTTAAAATTTTAATTTCATTTGTATGCTTCATCGGTTGAAGCCAACACAATCTAATTGTGAGGCTCTTAAAACCATTTTGTGTCTCTTTCAAGTTATCATTTTCAACCTAAAACTTGGATGGAGAAAGTTTATAGACATTTGAGTTTCCATTATCAGTGTACTTTCTCTCTTCACCTTTTTAGATAGATTATGAATACTTGAGGGAAAACTGTTGTAGTTCATAAGTAAGGTGCAAATATGATGCTCATATCTATATTAATGAGGAATCGTACCTTTTTGCTGTTAGTTTCTTAACAGTCATTTATCTTAGATATACTGAGTTTAGGCATTAATGTGCATGTTTTCTCATTTTCTTTTTGATGACCCGGGTTGATGATCGTCACCAATGGTCGTGGTCTTGAAGATACAAGCTAAAAGAGTGTCAGCATCTCTAATTCTTTGACATCCTTGAGTTCACAAGATTTACATCCAGTTGTAGTTTGCCCAAACATATGATTGAGAAGTTCTTCTTTCTTCTTTGGATAAGTATTACTTAGCATGTATGGCCTTTTCATCTTTTTAGGCTGGTGGATGTTTGAATCTTTTCTGTTGATATCTCTTGAGCTTTCTATCCTGGTCTTCAGACAACAAGATTGACATCGAGCAGGGATTGGTCTTGTTGATATGATAATCAAAGACATAGACCAATCTGAGTAGCTTCAAGTGTATATGCACATTTACCTGTAAACAATATTTCCAACGTGTGAGCTCATCTGCATACAACAAGTGACTTACTACTAAACTAAGTTTAGAACAATGTTTATGCCTAGGATCAGACTCAAAGAGATTATCTTTTGAATATAGCATGAGAACCTTCTTTGATACCAATTGTTAGTTCCCAGTAGGCACAATAGATCTAGAAGGGGGGTTGAATAGATCCTTAATATTTAAAAATACTTTTTTGGTTTATTTTGTATTGCTAATAATTTAGCATGTGACAAACATAAGAATCTTTTCAAGCACATCGGAATAAGTAAAAGATCCCCTTCATTGATATATTCATAATCATACATACATTGTTCGTAGAGTTAGTTTAGTAGTAAGTAGTTAAAACATACATAGCAGTTATAGCAGTTAATGTACATAATGTAAATGATATAAAGTAAAAGACACAGGGGGTTTTAAGTGGTTCAGAGACACAAGCTCCTAATCCACTCTTCTACTTTCAACTAGTAGGATTTCTACTAAGGAAGGGCAGCACCCTGAATCACTACGATTCCTTTAAGGCCAGCAGCCTTGGGACTTCAGTTCACTAAGAACTCTTCAAGGCCAGCAGGCTTGGAACTTCTCTAGTTCCCTAGGAACTCTTCAAGCCCAGCAGGCTTGGAACTTCATTTAGTCCCTTCGGACAAGGACCCCTCAGGCCCTGGCTTCTTGTTGTTGTAGTTGTTGATGTTGTTGGTGCTGAGCTGCTAAGATGTCATTAGGCTCTGAACATCTTTTGTACTTAACAGCTTGGTGTGGTCCTCTTTGCATCCTGCTTCGAGTTTGGACCACAACTTCTTTGGTACAGCTGATCTTCACTCTTTTCTGCTCATCTTCATCTGGTATCAGCTGTGCACCATCACCATCTGGGTTTGCTAAGTCTATGTGCTTTTAGTAGACTTTGTCTAGCACTTAGCAATCCCTGAACCCTTCTTGAATACTTTGCAGACATGGTTCTGCACTTGTTCAATTTCTGCTTTCGGTTAATGGTGATTCGTAGAGTGGCTCTCTTGATCTTCTTTGTACTTGGCCACTTTCCTGAATGTTATCTTCTTGGCATTCTCATCTTTGTTGAGTGAAGCTTCGATCTGTTTGATTCCTTCTTCAAAGCTGCTTCACTTCCACCTTGGTAGTCTCACTATCACTGAGACTTGTTCTATTTATCTTTGGTGGAACTCGTAGAGTCAACAATAGCATTCACTAACTCAACGATTCTGCAACTACAAAATCATCAGCATTTTTTTATCTTTGAAGCTCTGTTGATTTATACTGCTTCCCAATCTTTCGGTTGGAAAATAGCCGTTGAAAGCTATTCAAATTTCTTCGCAGATCTCAAGTTATTTGGTGCAGACTGCAGATGTGACATGACATCTTTTTCGACTTCACGACGCTGCGAGTCTCATTGTTTCACAAACCATCACGATATCACACTTTAATATCTTTCAAGGTGTCGACGACTTTATCTTACCCTTCTGATTTCTCGATCAGAGGTTGTCCTTGCATCAATGCTCTCAATGAGCTCTTGTCCGAATATTACCCTTCAGATTGAACCGTTGCCAATGCTTCAGTCTTCAGCTATTTAAACTCTACGATTCTGATGTATGTCTTCATGGACCTGATCGTAGTATCTTGTTGACTAGTAGAAACAACACTATGATCTTGAAGAGTGTTGATTTGATCTTCAATGTAGATCACCTCTTCCTCTCTCTTGCGGCAAAGGCTTCAATACTTGCATTTGGCTCAAGTGAGCCTCTCGAGATCATTGATGGCTTGACTTCTTGCTCTGGCCCCTTCTGAATAACAAGACACTTCAGATTTATTGCATGTCCAACTCGTTTTCTCCTTGTGATCTCCTGTTCACTTATCATCAATGGACTGACCCAATGCTTAATCACTTTAACCTTGTTCTTCAGAAGCTGTCCAGTATCTCTGTATGCACTCCATCAGTTCTTTCTTTGTTTGAAAAACACTACGATCCTGGTAACTTCCAAGATCATTGTCTTTCCGCTTCGCTTGACACCATCGCACTCTTCGACTTTTCTTAGTCGATGTAAGTCTTCTTCTGATCTCCTTGTGGAAGACTTCATCTCGAATGGCTTCACAACTCAATCTTGATGCTGATTAGGTTGGTGCTTAGATCTTCTATTAGCTTGCATGCCATTCGTTGGCTGCTTCTCCTGGGTTTCCTTCAAGTGGGGACGATCATGCAAAGTACAACCAGAGGCTTCATTCCTTTGGATATTCTGGGAGTGCTCATTCGTTGAGAATCGTATTTGCTCTACGATTCTGCCTTGGCATTGTGAGCACATCTGTTGAGGTCTTAGTTCTACACTCTACGATTCAGCTTTGGCTGTGCAGACACTACGACTCCGAGATCAGATCTTGACACTCTACGATCTCTATCGTTGTGCTTGTTGTCTTCATCTGATCTTGCTCGACTACGATCTCTACCTCTAGTATGATTAGTAGACTCTACAACTCTGAGTGTAGTCTACGATTCTTGACTTAGCTTTGGCAGATACTCTATTTTACCGGAGAAGCAGGCGCGGTTCCTCACGATTCGAACATGACTTCCTCACAGACTACTACGACGAGGAAGTTCTCCTCGACACACTACGATCCTTCCTTGTCTCTCTTGGAAGTCTACGAACTCCGAGATCTACTATCTTGCAGACTACGATTCCGCCTCGATAGCTCTCGAGTTTTCCTTGACTCTCCTGGCAGACTACGATTTCTGATGCAGTGCTCGACGATCAGAAAAGCCTATCTATTACATCATAAGATCAACCTAACATGCTTGATCTTTCTATATTTATAGTCCTTGTATATCATTTCTTTTTAAGGACTTTACAAAGCTGTTTTGCTTATGTAGGATCAACCTAACACATTTGATCAATTCATTCTAAGTCCTTGTACATATGTTTCTATTATCTATAAAAGGACTTTATAGCTTTTCTTAATGCAAGCATAATTGCATATTCATTCATATATATATCATAATCAAATCATATATAAATAGGAATATCATTCACATGTTTATTCCTGACAAATAGTCACTATGGACAAAAAAATATCAATAATATTCAACGCTTAATCAATTCAAGATTTCGAAGTAATGAATTCTGAGCAGTCACTAAGGACTATGAACTTCTCCTAGAATTAACAGTAATAAACTGATAACTCTACAAAAATGAGTACAACAGGTAATCAGCCTAAAGTACCCTATGTCAAGCATAACATTTAATCATTCTCATGTGCGCACGTCGGTTCCCCGACAATATATAATTCCACTACCAAGAGGGTTGTTCTTCTCAGTTATAAGAGTCCGCACCATGTTAATTTGGTTTGGATAGCTTTCAATCAAATAACAATAGTCTAACTGAATCAATGGCTTAGACAGTTTCTTTCACAAAAAATAAATGAACAATTATCGTTCAAATCAAAGTTTGAAATTTCATTACGAATTATTATTCCTTCAAAGTTCTACTTGTACGATCAATAATTGCACAAGTTCAAATAATGCTCAATAAAGAGTAAGGTTTGAGTACTTGCCTCAAGCGTTTTATCAAAATATAGCGTATCAACACTCTTTCGAATCCTAACATAATATAGTTACGCGTATAGGATATTCATTAGTTACATATGCTCATACATGATATGTAAGTTTAAATGTATACATAAACGTCTAAGTTAGTTGTATACTCCTTACATACTTCATCACACACCTTGCGTACTTATAGTACAAAATCAGTTTATAAATTACCATGAAGTCAAATAACATAGTCTCTAATCATTGTTTTATAGTTTGCAAATCCCTTTTTGAACTTATCATTTGAAAGTTTATAATCACTCATTAATCATTCAATGTTATCATTTAGCATTCTTCTTAACTCATTGGATACGTACTGGTTATATAATACATGTTAAAGTAACAATACAAGCATGCATGAACCCTCAAATTATTTACATAAAACAGACCTTACTACAAGCTGACGCGGTCACGCTTGGTTTGTACTAAGAAGTGGCGCAGCCGCACTGCTCCTGGTGCAAACCAAGACTGCTACACAGAAGTTAGGCCAGACTTGCACATCCTATCACAATTAGGATAACACTTGCATAATCATACATGACGTGATATTTATGAATAGGTTTGGTCTCCTTTATAACTTGTTCTTTACATGATTTGCCAAGTCTCACAAAATCAAGACTCCACATGTTGATTTAACAAAGTCTTTTATGTTTAGTCGTTATATTCATTCGATGAGATCAATACGTCCCAATTGAACATGCTTACATTATCCATGTCATGTATGTAAAGTTATGGAGTCCTACTTCATTTATGCTTACTCTAAACCACCGTTAACTAGTTTATGATACATATGACTAACTAGCCTACATGTTAATCATGTTTTTATGCATATTCATATCTTAATATGGTAGTCTCAATCTCAAAAATACGTGCAAGGTTTGTCATCAACAATTTCGTTTTCCCAATCTCTTAAGTTTCTTTAAGAACACATATATATATATAAACCAAGCTATGCAACCTATTACATGCAAGGCAACTCTAGACCATGCTACATAATCATTTGTGAATATACTCAAGATCAGAACTTAAAGGCACAACGTGCATAATGCTTTGTTTTCGCAAAACTTCCTTTAGAAAATCATTACGCCAACTAGTAAAACTCTTATAAGCATGCAAGACGAGTTCACATAGACTAAATCATGCTTTCATAATCATATCATAGATCACATAAGCATGTTTTGAAGTTTAAAACTTAGTGTACACTTAGTTCATTTACACATAGCTATTATGGTCATTTACTTGCATTTTCCTTTTAAATCATGCTTGAATATACTATACCATCTCCAACCATGTAAACTAACATATTGATCACATATCAAGACATGTCAGGACGTAATACACTCATATTCAAAGTCAGAACATGTATTACACGATGTTTATCAAAACTAGTTTCCAAATCCTTATACTTCTTTGAATACGCACTCCAAACCAAGTTACCAAGTCTTACTATATATTAAGCAACATTATTTTATAGGTTAGGGTCATCTATAGGCATGTTCAAACCAACCTAACATGTCTAGCATAACACTGAATCACTATAGCAGAATCTAAGAAAATCACCTTTGCGGTAGCAGCACAGATATATATATGGTAGCGGTAAGCGCCACTTTTTTTGTTCAAGGCAAAATAAATGGCTATGCTTCTACAGAGCCTTAACACATGAATAGCAAATTCTAAAACCAGCCTCACTGCAGCACTTCAAAGCATACATACCAACTCAAACAACACAAAGACATGCTAATTCATACTACTTAACAGAGATCTCATGAGAATTGCAAGAATTTTACAAAACTTAAACTCAAGAACACAAACAGAATTTGTGACACCCCCAAATCTAGGTACTTCATTCCCACAAGATTTGGTGCTCACTATCCATACATTCATACTATCTACCCAAAAAAATAATATTTAAACCATAATCCTCCCTTCAAAATAGGGTTACATCATTAAATTTAAAAAAAAACATCCCATGTTTTCTAACCTTTAAACATCATTTAAGTGCGGAATTAAAATTATTACATTACATCATTATTAAAAAGTCTCTGACCATCACAATAAACAAAATTACAAGTCTGCATCACTTGTACATTTTTCCCTTTCCTTTGCTAGTTGAAGGCTCATCTACCTTCTCAACTTTGGCTGCAATGAGTATATAAATATGCAAGAGTGAGCAAAACAATTGCTCACTGGATATAACAATGAATCAACAGAAGAATAATAATAATAACTGCCAACAATAGACTCATCAAAACCGAATAGTACTCTAACGATGATAATCAAAAGCTGGAATCCAAAGTATGGAATATATCTAACTGAGGGACCTAAGACCATGAACTATGTCCACAGTTGCGAGTAATCTTTCAACTCCAACTTTAACAGTCATAAGATTATAAGGACTCCTCGTACTTAGGGGGATCAGCCCTTCGTACAATATATTGTGCACAAACATTTCAACGCTAAGCGTAAATTTTCCCTAATATTAGGGTTGTTCATCTCAGTATTTAGAGTACAAGTCCACACCAAAGAAAGTTTGGTTTGGATAAGCTTTCAAGGGTAATTTGAAGTTTAACGAACATCAACTAAAGGACTAGTTAAATAAATAGTGTTTGATAATCACAACAGATGTTTAATAACAACATAACATAGAACAATTGAGAATCATAGTGAACTGATTATACATATTGAACTCATGCTTGAAATAACTATAGAGCATAAGTATGCAGCAAAATGAATAAAATGGTTAACCTTTGCTTGAATAGTGAATAAGTTAAGGTTAGAGTATTATAACATTAGAAACGAAATTACTTGATAAGTGGATTTTATATACACTTATCCGGTATCTTTTACTTGAATTAGTTGCTTATATTTATGTGTCAAAGTTACTTTTCATGCATTTTGTGTTCATTTTGTAGGTTATACGTTTGGGAGCGGTGTGAGCGACTATTGGTAAGGAAAAGCAAAGAAAACGCAAAGAAAAGCAAATCGGACATCATTTGAGCTTTCATGTTTACTTCATGTTCTTGGTTTGAAACTTAGATTACATTGAAGAGCATCGTCTTAGCTTTCCAGAACATTTTGAATCATTCCAATCGAATTTCGGATGCAAGAGTTATGATCGTTCTACCAACGGACGTCGAACGTCATGGTTTTCGGCTTGCCATTTACACAGCAGTCACTTCAGAGCCAATTTGAGTATTTCTCCTGACCTTATTTCGAAACACTTAAAGAATGAAAGTTGTATATCTACTTCTCCTCTTTACGGATCATCTTGAATCATCGAAATCAGAGTTCGGACGAAGAATTTATGGTCATTTTCCCAAAGGACGTCGGAGCAGAAAATGTCAAAAAAAGTGGTAGCGCCGGGGCGCCCAATTCAGGCTTATTTGCAGCGTCGGGGCACTAGGGAGCAGATTCTCAGCGCTGTGCCCAGCGCTGGGGTGCTGGGGAAGAGACTGGGAAGGCTTGGACGCGTTTTTGGGCGAATTTTGACACCTTTTTGACTCCAAATTGGATTGGGTTTGTTCCTAAGCTCAAAATTATACTTGTAATCTATAAATACATGATGTAAGGCATAAAATAAAGAGAGTATACATAGATTAAACTAGAGATTAAACACTCCATTAAATTAGAATCTAAACCCTAGTTCTTAGTTAGCCATTGAAGGTTGAAGCAAATTGAAGAACACTGAAGATCAAGAGCAAGAGCAAGAGGGGAGCATCAGATTTGCTGACAACAGATTTTATTCTCTTCTCTTATCATACTTTTATCTTTTAATGTCTATTCAATTGTGGATTCTTGATTTTAATTCATTAATTATGAACTAACTCTTTCATTAAGATTTCAATTGAACTTTTTATGATTATGAATTGATTATTTGATTTATTCTAATTATTTATGTTGAAGTGAATTGTTCATCTTGCTTTGAGCTTATTGATTAATTATCTGATCAATAATTACCTTGTTACTCTAGAAGGAATTGGGAAAGGAATTCTAGGGTTAGAACTGGGCATGGTGACATGTGACTTAGTTATTTGCACAGTGAATAAGTAGGTTTGTGAATAGAATGAGAATATCTATTTGCCACATGTAACACATAAGGAATTGGGATTGTAGCGAGTTTAATTCAATTGTTTTGCATAGAGATATAGCAAAATTAATCTGGGTTAAATAGAAGGCAAATGATCACTTGAGAAAGGGCTTTTGGCACTTGAGAATTCCTGTTAACAATTCAGTAGACATAATAATTGGGATAATTGGATAATTGGTTTATAGTTCATAATTGGGGATATTGGAGTCTTAATCTTTATTTATATGAATTCATTCGTTAAAGTCTTAGTTTTAATTGATTAATTTAGTTTTCTTAATTAGAAAAATCACAATTTGCGATTGTTTAAATAAAATTGATTTGGTTAAGAGTTAGTACTTGATAATTTTTATTAAATAATTCCTCGTGGGAACGATACTCTACTTTTACTTTATTACTTGTTGACCGTGTATACTTGCACGTATTCATTGATTGCGAAATCGATCAACAAGTTTTTGGCGCCAGATTCTTCGGGAATTAGTTTAATATTTTTTTACCAATATTAATTTCAATCAAATTAGTCTTAATTTAAACATTTTTTTATTTTTAATTCTCTTCTTATATTTCTCTCATTTTAGGTACCATGGATGACTTTGAGTATCAATGGCCATACACGAACGTGACTCAACCAAGGGGAATGGAGATTGACAGACTCGCGACACTTTCCGCAATGTCAGCACAAATTAAAGAACTTTCGAGGAAGTTGGACGTTATCGCATCCCAACAGAGTCGAAGGATGGCAAAGTATGTGTGACTATCAGGTTTGGCAATCACCCGAGTAATCAATGCACCATCAATCTTGGGCCGCAGACAAGATGGTGGTAACTACCTCAATCAGTATGCATATGATAATTATGAACAAGTTTGGGGGTATCACCCGGATTCTTCATGGAGCTACAACTATCAAGACCAATACTCTACTCCAAATCCAACATACACGCCGGAATTCTCATCTCAACCTCTATTAAAATAAGAAAATTCAAGGTTGGAGGAATTATGGTCCAAGTTCGAGGAGAGAGGATTAATCAAAGCGGGTCAATTCTAAAACTTACGGATCGAGATAGAGCAAATGACCAAAGTCATAAACAACCTTCCTCCAAACACTTGGCTTTATGACATGGATGACGAAATTGATGAAGTGCCCGAGCCAAATCTACAACTGGATGAGACACGAGATGTTGAAAGAGAGGAGACAAGTGGGGATAATGAAAATAAGGTCGGTGAAGAACTAACTATGATTACCAACGAGGAGGAGCCGATGTTATTAGTGGCCCAAGTTCCTTCTCCGCCAAAGTTCAAGAATCCGATTAGATTTGCAAAACCTTGTCCGCTAGGTAGTCATGTCGTCTGTAATACTCCTTGTGACGTAAAAGCGAGTACAACTTCGAAGCCATGGTTCAATGAGTTGGAGAAGATAGAAGAAGAGATTGTTGTGTCTGACAAGCCTCAATGCCAGAATCTATTCGCAGACACAATGGAAAAAACACCTAGATGTTGGACATTCTTTAATGTGATCTTATCTAAACAAAGCATGCTAGGTGACTTTAATACAATGGCTATCATAAATGGGAACCTACCAAAAGCTATATTAGTTCCGATGGATGGAGGGTTCCTCAACTTTCGAAGAGGAATTGGATAGCATTGACCAGACAAAGTCAGGCTGAAAGACTATAAATCAAGCGCTGACTGGGAGGCAACCCAGGAATTTTTATATTTATATGCTTTACTAGTTTATTTAGTAGATAGGAATTAATTTGCTTAGTAAGTTCTCTTATAATCTAATACATGTTGTCTCTCTTCATTGCAGGTATTGGAGGTTCAATGGATAGGAAAATGATCGTCGCTACCATCGCCACCAGCACCTCACACTTAGCTGATTACAAGGAAGTTCTCTTCTACTTATCGCTATATTCTTACAATGAGGACATTGTAATTGCTAAGTTTGGGGGAGTTTAGTTTAGTTCGTTATTGCATGTTTAGTTTCATGTTTATGTTATGTTATTTTGCATATGTTGTTAATATAGTTTAAGTTCATTATTAAAAAAAATTCAAAAATTCAAAAATTCAAAAATAATAGTTAGTTACTATGTTCATTTTGCATAAGTCCAGCGGTTTGTTATAGTTAAGTTTATTTTGGCCAATGATGAGATTGGAATTGGGTAGACAAGTATAATACTGACTATTGGAGCTTTGATGTGATTTCTTGTTATGAATTGAATCTTTTTCTGTTTGAAACTAGTATAATAATGATAAGACAAAAAAAACAACTTGTTGATTGATTGAGTTTAAATTGATACATAATGGGACTCTAAAGGATAATGCTAGTTTGAATGAAAGAATGACAAGAATAAGTAGTGATGACTAAAGTTAGACAAGAACCTAAGTTTGGGAGAATATTTGGGGTATATAAGCTATATATATAAATAAATAAATAAATAAAAAGAAAACAAAGAAAAAGAAAAAAAAAGGTATGAATAAACACCGTGGCATGCTTGTCTAGTTTTGTGGCCTTTGTTACTTGAGTAAGTAAGCCCGAGGGGATTGTCTTTACACCTAGCGCCCTAAGGTCTTAATGGTCTGGGAGTCGTTGGTCGAAAGCTCGTTAAGGTAGCATTGAAAAGCCTAAGGGAATAAGACATTGCATAGCTATGTGTATATAAAAAAAAGAGAATAAAACGGGAAAGGAGAGCAAAAAGCCCCCGTAGATGAAAATAAAGCATAAGTATCCCATGTTGACCCTCGATATTGGTAATTGCTTGATTTTAGTTGGATCTAGCTTGTTTTTGGATTTCCTGAGTTTACACTGTATGATGCCTTCGAAGAGACTTGTTATATGTTAAATTTGATTTTATATCAGTTAGCATGGTTGTTGAGCACACACACGCACTATACCAGTAATAACAGTCTAAGACTTGATGATTGACTAGGAAATTATTGATTGGTTTTGATATGAAGTATTGTCGTGTTTGCTTGATTGCTCTAAGGCCGAGTGAATAGATTTGATTCTATCAAATACTGCTGGATTCGTAGGCATATAGATTAGTTGCATTTCATTGCATTGCATTGCATTATATTGTGTTGTTTGGGGACAAGCAACAGTTTAAGTTTGGGGGTATTCGATAAGTGGATTTTATATACACTTATTCGGTATCTTTTACTTGAATTAGTTGCTTATATTTATGTGTCTTAGTTACTTTTCATGCATTTTGTGTTCATTTTGTAGGTTATACGTTTGGGAGCGGTGTGAGCGACTATTGGTAAGGAAAAGCAAAGAAAACGCAAAGAAAAACAAACCGGACATCATTTGGGCTTTCATGTTTACTTCATGTTCTTGGTTTGGAACTTATCTTACATTGAAGAGCATCGTCTTAGCTTTCCAGAACATTTTGAATCATTCCAATCGGAGTTCGGATGGAAGAGTTATGATCGTTGTACCAACGGACATCGAACGTCATGGTTTTCGGCTTGCCATTTACACATCAGTCACTTCAGAGCCAATTTGAGTATTTCTCCTGACCTTATTTCGAAAAACTTAAAGAATTAAAGTTGTAGATCTACTTCTCCTCTTTTCGGATCATCTTGAATCATCGAAATCAGAGTTCGGACGAAGAAGTTATGTTCATTTTCCCAAAGGACATCGGAGCAAAAAATGTCAGAAAAAGTAGTAGCGCCGGGGCGCCCAATTCAGGCTAATTTGCAGCGTCGGGGCGCTAGGGAGTAGATTCTCAGCGCTGTGCCCAGTGCTAGGGCGCTGGGTAAGAGACTGGGAAGGCTTGGACGCATTTTTGGGCGAATTTTGACACCTTTTTGACTCCAAATTGGATTGGGTTTGTTCATAAGCTCAAAATTAGACTTATAATCTATAAATACATGATGTAAGGCATAAAATAAAGAGAGAATACATAGATTAGATTAGAGATTAAATACTCCATTAAATTAGAATCTAAACCCTAGTTCTTAGTTAGCCATTGGAGATTGAAGCAAATTGAAGAACACTGAAGATCAAGAGCAAGAGCAAGAGGGGAGCATCAGATTTGCTGACAACAGATTCTATTCTCTTCTCTTATCATACTTTTATCTTTTAATGTCTATTCAATTGTGGATTCTTGATTTTAATTCATTAATTATGAACTAACTCTTTCATTAAGATTTCAATTGAACGTTTTATGATTATGAATTGATTATTTGATTTATTCTAATTATTTATGTTGAAGTGAATTGTTCATCTTGCTTTGAGCTTATTAATTAATTATCTGATCAATAATTACCTTGTTACTCTAGAAGGAATTGGGAAAGGAATTCTAGGGTTAGAACTGGGCATGGTGACATGTGACTTAGTTATTTGAACAGTGAATAAGTAGGTTTGTGAATAGAATGAGAATATCTATTTGCCGCATGTAACACATAAGGAATTGGGATTGTAGCGAGTTTAATTCAATTGTTTTTCATAGAGATATAGCAAAATTAATCTGGGTTAAATAGAAGGCAAATGATCACTTGAGAAAGGGCTTTTGGCACTTGAGAATTCCTGTTAACAATTCAATAGACATAATAATTGGGATAATTGGATAATTGGTTTATAGTTCATAATTGGGAATATTGGAGTCTTAATCTTTATTTTTCTGAATTCATTCGTTAAAGTCTTAGTTTTAATTGATTAATTTAGTTTTCTTAATTAGAAAAATCACAATTTGCGATTGTTTAAATAAAATTGATTTGGTTAAGAGTTAGTACTTGGTAATTTTTATTAAATAATTCCTCGTGGGAACGATACTCTACTTTCACTTTATTACTTATTGACCGTGTATACTTGCACATATTCATTGATTGCGAAATCGATCAACATTACTGAACGTATATTAACTGATAGCAAGTTGGAAACTAAAAACTTGCCCAACATGGTATTAACTCATGCAAAGAATTAAAACAGTTCAATAATAGAGAGTAGAGTTTAAAAACTACGTCCATATACAATAATAGAACTTAATTGACTTGCTTAACTATAAACAAGTTAGAAGGAATCAATCAAATGAGAATTTCAAATAACATTAGAGTTAAAGATTGCTCGAATGAATTTTAGGAACAATTAACTTATTCAATAACAGTTAAGATAAAAAAAACTTGCTCAATCAAAAGAATAAAGTACACAATGTAATAATAGAACTAACTCAACGAAAGTGTAGAGTTAGAAAACTTTCTCAATGTAAGAAGATACTTGCCTTGAGCGTAAGCTATAAAATTAAACTCACGATCACCTACACATAATTTTAGAACCACAATACCTATTAGATATGCTAACATACCATAACATGTTCATTTCTAGCTAAACTTATCATTTAAGCATGAGTCTTTCATTACCATTTACATTTCAGAAATTCCAAGTGTTTTACTTGGCAACACTTATCTAACGCTCATTGTGTATACCAAGTTATCACATAACGCGTTCCTAATTTATTAATCATTTTTGCAACTTTGAACTTACACACCACAATTCACTATGTTATGTTATCCTTAACATTACTCATTTAACATGCTAACACAATTTCGCATAGTGCCATGTTGCTATATCTCAAATCGCAAAGCAATAGCAGTAAACGAGAATCTCAAACTGTAGGTATGGCAAGAAATGCGCCATACAAAAGGTTCGAGGGCAAAAAATGCGCCATTTTTGCTCTTTGCACCGCAGCAAGCATTTGCGCCATTGTTCAGACAGACGTAGAGAAGGCTAATGAACAATGAGTTTAATTTTAGCCCAACAAACACAAATTTCACCCACCAAACAGTGATAATAACACGTAAAATAAATATACAACTATCATAAACATGATTGCTAACATATTCAACCACTTAGCACAATTTAACAACCATTAAAACTATTTTAATTTCTCAATTTTCATGTTTTTCATATAAAACTCTATTTTTGATATTCATCCCAAAAATCATCACTGTGAATTCATTACTTAACCAAATCATCTCATTCAAATTACGTTATGTTCGTTTCTAAACAAACTAGCATAAACAAAACTCAATTAACATCTTAGCATGTAATTTGACCATCAAAATTGATACTTACATAACTACATAAGAAAATATATACACAGACAAAATTTCTACTGTTATCCAAAAATTAACATGCGCTTTCCTTGTTTGACATAAACTCTAGCATTATAAACATATACAATTGCAATTACCAACTATATAAATCCACAATTCAACAATTGCTTATTACAGAACATGAGAAAAATTCTTGTCGTCTAACACAAATACATATATATTATCACAGTTATGAACATACCTTCAAATTAGCTTGCACAACCTTGCAATTGCAGACAATTTTCTCAGGTTTCACTCTCAAACTCACTCAATTCTCTCTGTTGTTTCTAGGCTAGCAAAACTAGAATGAAAACTCTGATAGCCATTATGCGTAATAACCAAAATGAAAAACTGATATGGTCTTAATACCTATACTAAATATATCGGTTACCAACTAATAAACGTATCTATTATAATTATATTATATTTATTATTTTATTTTATTTATTTTATTTTCAAAAACTAAAAATCTCAAAAGCCATAAGGCTTGTTTGGCAAAAACCCTTTAAATTTTAAAGAATTAATATATTAAGCATTGTTTGGCAAAAACTAAATTAAACCCTTTTTAATTTATTTTAATAAACACTTTAGTTTATAAATCATAATCACATACTATATTTTAATTAAATATAGCATTTTAGCAAATATTACCAAAATTATAATTTTCATTATAACTTTATTTAATAATCTAATATACCATCAAAACAACATTATAACATCTCATGCTTTTTTACAGCTCTCTAAATTATAAATTAATTTAATTTAGAAAAATTCTAATTTAATTTAGAAAAATTCTCTAACAAATTTAGATTCATCAACCATCACATCAATAAAACTTTTATTTAACAATAAACATCTCAAATAATATTTATATAACTCAATAAATATTTAAATTATAATTTGAAATTTTGGATCGTTACAGAATTTATACCTCTTTGAAGCTTAATTTGATTCCTCAAAGCACTAATTATACTCCCTCAATGCTCAGCAACACTCACTCTCTTCCTACACTTATCAGACAAATCTTCAAGCAACTGAGACTGAGAAGAGGAGGGTGTGACACCCCCAAATCTAGGTACTTCATTCCCACAAGACTTGGTGTTCACTTTCCATTCATTCATACTATCTACCCAAATAAAATAACATTAAATCATAAATCCTCCCTATAAAAGGGTTACATCATTAAATCCAAAAACATCCTAGGTTGTCTAACCTTAACATCAATCAAGTGCAGAAATTACATTACATCATTAAATAAAAAGTCTATCATCAAGACAATAAATAAAATTACAAGTCTTCATCACTTGCACATTTTTCCCTTTCCTTTGTTAGTTGAAGGCTCATCTACCTTCTCAACTTTAGCTGCAATAATAATATTTATGCAAGAGTGAGCAAAACAATTGCTCACTAGATATAACAATGAACCAACAAGAATATAATAACTGCCAATGAATAGGCTCATCAAAACTGAATAGTACTCTATCAATGATAACCAAAGACTGGAATCAAAATATGGAATATATATCTCGAGGGTCATAAGACCATTTAACTATGTCCACTGATTTACAAGTAATCTTTCAACTCTAACCTTAATTGATTATCTTTGTAGGGACTTCACGTACTTAGGGGGATCAGCCCTTCGTACCATGTATTGTGCACAAACATCTAAACGGATTGCGTATCCCCTATAGTAGGGTTGTTCTCCTCAGTTTTAGAGTACAAGTCCGTACCAAAGAAAGTTTGATTTGGATAAGCTTTTAAGGGTAATTTAAAGTTTAACGATCATCAACTAGGGGACTACTTGAATCAATAAGGTTTGATAACATAACAGTTGTTTACTAACAACATAACATAGAACAATTGAGAATCATAGGTGAACTGACTATATATTAAATTCATGCTTGAAAATAACTAGAGAGCATAAGTATTGAACAAAATGAATAAAATGATAAACCTTTGCTTGAACAATAATATGCTAGGTCTATGATCTTGTCAAATTAGAAATTTAGTTACTGAATATACACTAATTGATAGCAAGCTGGAAACTAAATCTTGCTCAACATGGTAACAACTCATGCAAAGTAATAAAATAGCTCAATAATAGAGACGAGAGTTCAAAAACTGCGTTCATTATACAGGAATAGAACTTAAGAAACTTGCTTAACTATAAACAAGTTAGAATGAATCGACCATAATGAGAATTCCAATGAAATTAGAGTTAAAGCTTGCTTAAATGAAATTTAGAAACAAATGACTTGTTCAATAACAGTTTAAGATAGGAAACTTGCTTAATCATAAGAATAAAGGTACACAATGTAATAATAGAACTAGCTCAACAAAAGTGTAGAGTTAGAAAACTTTCCTCGAGCGTAAGCTATAATATTAAAACTCATGTTCACCTACACATAGTATTATAACCACAATACCTATTAGATATACTAACATATCATAATATATACATTTCTAGTTAAACTTGTTATTTCAGTACAAGTCTCACATTACCATTTACATTTCAAAAATTCCAAGTGTTGACTTCACAACACTTGTCTAACATTCATTGTGTACACTAAGTTATCACATAACGCGTTCGTAACTTACTAATCATTTTTACAACTTTGAATTTACTACCCACATAACACGACTTTGTTTTAACCTGGTTGTTACATGTTTATTATACTAACAAATCATTAGACCAAGGTATGTTCTTTATCCGAGTAATCAAGAAACAAGAAAGTCACTGTCTCTGATTGTGGTATGGCGCAATTGGTACATACAGCAAAGTTCAGACTGCCAAGAAATGCCAAAAGTGCATGTATGTAACCGTAGAGCGGCATGAGCAAGAGCAAACTTTAGCCCAACTAACATGAATTTCACCCACCAAACAGTAATATTATCACATACAATTGGTATAAAACTATTACAAACATGTTTGCCAACATATTCAACCAATTAGAATAATTAAACAACAATTTAAGCTAGTTTAATTCCTCAAATTCCATGTTCTCATACAAAAACACTATTTTTGAGTTTCTTCACAAAAATCATCACTGTGATTATAATCTACACCGAATCACTTCGTTCAAACTACGTTCTCTTCGTTTCTTAACGAACTAGCATAAACAAGACTCAATTTACAGTTTATCATACTAATTAACCCTCATAATTGGTACTTTTACAAGCTATAATGAAAAATATACTGCAATACTTTTCTTCCTGTTTTTGAACGAAACTAGCATAGCAAATTCTTGTTTACATACAAACTGAACCATCACAACACGTAAAATCACAAGTAACCAATTGTATAGCAACAATTCGCACACATGAAATTCACAAAACATGAAATTTTTTTGTCGTAAACTCATATATATATATATATATATATATATATATATATACACACATACACAATACTAAGGTTATGTAGAAATTCCTTCAATTAGCTTGCAATCCTTACTATCACCACTGAATTTGCTTTGAGAACTCAGAACCTCCTCTCAATTCTCTCAAGCTCTCTGTAATCTTAGGCTTAGCAAAACTAGAATGCGTATAACCCCAAAACTGATAACCAAGCATAAAGATAAAAACTAATACGCGTACTTGATATATTATCAGTTACAAACTATTAACCTATATGTTATAATTATATTATATTTATTATTTATTTTATTTTATTTATTTCATTTATATTATTTAAATTCAAAAATTAAAATCCAAAAGTCATAAAGCTTTGTTTGGCAAAAGTCTTTAAAATAAAGACTTAATATTTTAAACCTTGTTTAGTCATAACTAATTTAAACTCCTTTAATTTTATTTTAATAAAAAATTTAGTTCATCATTTATCATCACATCTTATTTATTTGGATTTCCATATCCAACATTAATCAAATAAATTAGTTACACACTATATTTTAATTAAATATACCATTTAAACAAATAACACAAAATTATAATTTTATTATAATTTTATTTAATAATTTAACATACCACTTTAAATTATTAATCAACGATATAACATCTCATGTTATATTACAACTCTCTAAATTATAATTTAATTTAGAATATTATCTAATAAATTTATATTCATAAATATTTACTAAAACCATCACATCAATAAAACATTTATTCAACAATAAACACCTTAAATAAATTTTTATATAATTAAATAAATATTTAAAATTATAATTTGAAATTCTGGATTGTTACAGAGGGTACTATAAATAGAGAATTGATTGTCCAGTTCATGGCCTTGCACCATGGTTTGCTTCAAAAGAAATTAGAAAAAGATGTTGAGTATAAAGGAGTTGGCCAACTGCCAAACTCGTAGCCATAATAACAGCCATTTCTAGCTTCGTCATCTTCCTCTTAGCCTTTTGGTTCTTGCTAGGCTTTACGCAACAGTAGGGGATAGGCCATTGGCCTAATACGCAACTAATAACTGAGACTTTTAATTTGGGACAAGGCTTAATTCTTAGTAACTGTATTTTATAATGCTTAGTTTGTTCTCTTATACTCTCAAAATATAATTTTAATGTGTTAATGCTACTACACAATGGAAAGTTAGGGATTATTTATATACTCACATCATATAATCCATGTGCATTAGTCCAGTCTAATTAATATTTATAACATGTATGGACTCAATTTAATTGGTTACTAATAATTCAATATCCCCTTAAAACTTTATTATTCCAATTAGACTCACTTATTGCAATAATTTATATTTCTTTGACATAGTACATCTTTAATGTTCCCACACATACTTATTGTCGAATAATCACTTATTTATGCAACTTATAATTTCTTACACTTTACTATATATTTTTTATATATTATATAATTATACTAAAGTGTCACAATACACTTTCTTTTTAATGTAGGAACTAGATGTTAACACATATCTTATGCATCAATTAAATAGATAATACATACTCTAATTATGTAATGTAATTTATTATTCACAATAATAATTAATTAATAATATAATATTAATTAATTAATTTACTTAAATCCTCATTCTCATGCCACACAAGGCATCTTACAATTCTCATCATCATTTCCTTCATTTTCTCAATTCTTATAAATTCAATTTAAATTAGTTGAATTATTCATTTCACAACACATCAATATTTATATTTAAATAAATATTCATTCTCTTATTTTATCAAAATAATATTAATTTGTAAAATTCTTTGTTCTTACAGTTTAAGTCGGTAATTTTGTTTAATTAGTTTGTTGATATGCATATATCTAAGTTTATTAGTATTTAGATTTGTTATAGTCAGTTGGTAATATAATTTTTTTTGGCTAAAAGTTGATGTGTTGAATTAGTTTTTGGCTGTGCAAAAAATTTTCATTGGTGCAGGATTGGTATTTGCGATTACTGTTTTGCTCTTGGGAGTAAATTTATACCACCATCAAGCCAACCCATTGGAAACTCATGCTGCAGTACCTCCAATTTACTCGAAACCAGTATTCTACAAATACCTCATCAAAATCAAGGGTTAACAATAGAAGTACTGCAACATGACTTAACAAAGGATAACTAGCGCTGCAGTGCCAATAGCGAAAATTTGTTGGTTTATTTCTTCATTTCTCGACAACCACAACACAACACCCCCCCCCCCTTTTTTGCCCCAAGCAGCCCAGCTCGCCCCTAAAAGCCCCAAACCCCAAAGCACTCTAACCCTACCTCAGTAACCAACGTAGTTTATCTTTCCAAGCGCATAATTGTCCAAATATAAGCCTATTATTGATCTTCAATGCTCTACAGAGGCACCAAAACTAGGATTTGACATAATTTTTCAAGTTTTGGCTTGGGCTCAGAATTTCTTAGGCAAGGTATCGATTCTATCAAATTCTTAGGCTTGCTTTTGTTTTGAATTGCTTTGGACTGCTGCTTGGGGTTGTCTTCCCCTACTTTGAGAAAATTTTTGGGTTTGAGCTTCCTAAACAAAGGATGTCAGAGTTGGTTTTGAGTGTCGTACACCAAGTGTTCAACGAAATGCCTCAATGAGTTTTGACTTGGTTTTGAGCTAGATTGGATTGGAATTCAGATGGATTGAGCTGAGCAGTTTAACGCCACAACAAAGAGCATTCCTATCATGGTTTCTAAATGCCAGCGAGCCAATTCTAGTTCCTCCCAAGCAGCACCGCAATGGGGCACGAGGTTTATGAGCGTCGAAGCGGCATAGAAATTCCATAGCGTTATCATGACTTAATCATGATCAAACCTTAGGGAATCCCTCTCATATTTATTTTTGTATGTTAGGCAATGAGGGCATTGCCCATTTTAAGTTTGGGGGTGTTGTCAGTTTTCCTTATCAACTTTTTCCATGTTATTATTAGGATGTTTTTAGTATAATATTATCTTTCTTTAGTAGTAGATTTTTGGGCCATAAATTTTTTTTATCTTGATATGCCATGCTAGGGCTTATATCTTTTTGTACCGTGACATGGCTATGCTAGACCCTAATTTGAACTATTTATATGATTTAATAGGTTATATAGATTATAAATTTTTGATTGTGGCTAATGATAGGCATGTTGGTTTTATGGCTATTTCAAAGAGATATGTGTTAAGCATGTGTGGATGAGGGTTTAATTAAATTTGTAGCTAAGATTGTTATTGATCTATTTGTCTTAGTGAGCACCGACCAACTATTATAGCTAGTTATATTTCTGATTTAGTTTGTGCGGTTATTGTTTTGAAAATGTGTTGCCTCTGTTTAACTTAAGTGATTACAAGGTAATAAAAGACTTAGGCACTTATGCAAGTTCGGATCTTTTATTTTGGGCATGTTTTCGTGTTATTAAAAAAAAGAGCAAAATGAAAAGAACAATAATAATAACCTTAGTTGAGTAAGCCTAATTACATGGCCTTTGTTGTAAGACCCCGAATTTTATGAAATAAAAGTATTCAATTTTTCTATTTAGTAAATAGTTAAATTGATAAAAGTTTAAAGTTAAGGGTGACATATATAAAATTTTCAAAATACGCAAGTGGTTATAAAATACTTATTTCCGTTGGGGAATATTCGTTTGGTCGTAGAATATTCTTGTTGTCGAGAAATATTAAATGCGATTATGTGACCATTTGTGGGCCCCATAACAGAATAACTGTCGGATGAAGAAAATGACAAGTTTGAGTTTTTATAAATAACGGCGTAGTTGTTACCATTAACACTGTTGGAATACCTTGTGGTTAAAATACTGATGTCTGGCGTTGTTACACAAGAAGCATTACGGTATTACGTACAAGATTTTTGGATTATTGATTCTTACGTAAGAAGGCACTACTCAATAATTGTTACAGTAATTACAGTTCAATATTTTATTTTATTAATTCAATAATTGCTGCGTTGATATTTTATATTATTGTTGTTACAATAATTGTCATTGCACAGTATTTCCCATTATCAAATCAATATTTCATATTATTTGAATAATATTATTAGATAACATTATTGGCAATGTCTAGAAAGTTCTGTCAATGAGAGGTTTGGTCACCTAATTGCGCGCCAATAGGGAGAAATCCTTATCGGAAAGCCCCCTCTTTCCTGGAAACCACCTGGTTGTCATTATTGTGATTCTATAATATTATTTGTGAATAATTAACTACTAATTTATATGATAAGAAAATATTTATTTTATGTGGATATAAATGATGGATTTATTTATTTTATGTGGTTATAAATGAAGGAATTAATGCTGAGGTGTTTTATCAGTATTTAGTCGGAATGGAGGAATTATTGAAAATTGATATTTTATCTTTTCTGATAAAATAATTCATTCAAATATATTATTATATTAAATTATAAATGTATAATGTGATAATATAATAATATAATAATGGTGATATTTTCACATTAAATTCACGGTGCATGAATCAAATGAGAGAAATCTAGAAATCAAAAGAAGAACTGTTGTTGAAGATCTTTGGCCCGTAGTGCAAAGATGACCAGTTGTTGAATATCTTTGGCCCGTAGTGCAAAGATGACCTATTATTGAATATCTTTGGCCTGTAGTGCAAAGATGACCTGTTGTTGAATATCTTTGGCCCGTAGTGCAAAGATGACCTATTATTAAATATCTTTGGCATGTAGTGCAAAGATGACCTGTTGTTAAATATCTTTGGCTTGTAGTGCAAAGATGGCTTGTTGTTAAATATCTTTGGCCTGTAGTGCAGAGATGAACCTATTAGTATGATTATGAACAGGAACTGTGATTTGGTATAACCATGATCTTTGATGTTTCAGGTAAAGACATGTGATAAAAATTATCTTCGTCCTGGATGAGAAGAGGAATTTAGAACCACAAATATGATTATGAGTTATTCACATGATTGTGAACAGGAACTGTTGATTGATGTTACAGGGATAAAACATTGTTGGTGGACTTTTAACATGGAGAATAGACTTTATGGTCTATTTGACTCTTCTAATGGATTGCTTCGTTTCTACTGCAACTATGGTTGAAAAGTTTTATCATCTACCATATGTTCTAAATTCGATTTATTCTTGTGAAGGCTATTGATAATTTAATTATCTTTAGTCATGATATTCTTTCTTTGGGCTATTTGTGCTCACCCTTTTGTTTCACAATTCCTTTTCGTGTAATAAAAGTATAAATTTGGAATTGACAGGAATAACAGGAGAATAGAACGGTGGTCTATAGTTGTTGAGGTTCCCCCTAAACAGTATGGAAATAATTTTATTAAGAACTTTAGATAAGTGTGTTGTATTTTATACGTCATTTAATAGTTATATTTGGTGAATCAAATATGGTGAGGCGAACCCAACGCATCATACAAGATGTCTAATGACATACAACCTCGTGTTATCATAAGACAGGGTTGTACACATCCACTTGCTGAGTGTATCTACGAGCACTACCTATATAATCTTGGAGTTTAGTTGAAATATAATTTTCAATTGCAGACTGTGGAGATAGTTACATGTCAAGAGAAGACTCACCATTGGAAAGAACATGATAGTAATCTTCTCATTTTTCTTTGGAGTCTATTGGGTCAACCAAGGATAATTATGTGGATATATGATATCTATCATAACCTAGACGCTAGCCTCCCATGTACGAATATTTCCTTGAGCACTTCCCAAAGATTTTAATTTCTAAAACAGTTATTGACTGTACCTTTATGTAAGGTGCCATTATGATGTGCTATCCAAGGTTGGGATGAGAGTCACAGTTGGTATATATTTGTATCAAAACTCACAACATATGTGTTGTTGTATTTTGCACGACAATTGTAGTAATAAAGTTGTAGTTATTTTCTGTATCATGTATTTGGCGACTCAGAATAGGTTGGATGGATTGGACCTATTTTGGGGGCGTCACATTTGTTGCTCAAGTCATTAGATCCTTAGGGATGTTCTACACCTAGTGCCCTAAAGTCGTTCAGCTTGGGAGTCATTAATCAAAAGCTCATTACATGGATAGCTCTGAATAGCCTAATGTAATTAGGCATTGCACGGTCATGCTAAAGGTTTTGATTGTTAAAATGTATAGAATAAAAATCTAATTTGGTTCAAGTTTGATTATGTGGCCTTTGTTGCTCGAGTTATTAGATCCTTAGGGTGTTCTACACTTAATGCCCTAAAGCCGTTTGGCTTGGGAGTCATTGGTCGAAAGCTTGTTACATGAGTAGCTCTGGATAGCCTAAGGTAATTAAGCATTGCACGAGTCAAATTTAGATGTCTTCGTACTAATGCCTTTTGATCCTTTCTTGCATCTGTGTCTTGTTCTTAATGTTTGATGTTGTTTGAGTTTGCAGAGTTAACATTTTCATTGCGATCGGTTATGTACTTATTTTGAGCTATGATTAGTTAAGATAGTTGGTATTCACACACACACACATAGAATGGATCGAATATAGTCTTAAGCTTGACATTAATTGAACTCTTACTCATAACTGTGTTTTTCTTATTCTCTCAGAGTAGTTGTTTTGAGCTTAGAAGCCATGATGCAAGTGTATAGTATTTAACTTGATTCGCGTTTATATTTTTGCTTTTGATGCAAGTCATACCAAATTGAAGAACGAATTGGTAACGTATATTACAAAATCAAGCTTCCTCAAGGTTCTCGCATTCATCCAGTATTTCATATGTCCCTCCTAAAGAAGAAAGTGGGTAACTCAATTACTACTAGTACTGATCTACCTCTAGTAGCCGAAGATGGACAATTGATAATGAAACCAGAAGCAATTTGAGACAGCCGTTGGGTCCACAAAGGATCCAAATTTATTGAAGAAAGCTTGATCAAATGGAAAAGACTTCCAGAAGAAGATGCAACGTGAGAAAATACTCAAGAATTTAATAAAAAAAATCGTCAATCTAAACCTTGAGGACAAGGTTAGAGTCAAAAGGAAGGGTATTGATAAACCACCAAGAAGATCTCAAAGAATGCCAGTGAAAAACCAAAGTATTTGGATTAACATGCACACATAGAGAACACATGAGCCATGCAATGAGAAGAAGTGGATTGGCAGGTGGCCAAAGAAGAAGTCCAAGATTGTTAGTCATGCCTGTTGAAGAATAGGACAAGTGGTTATTATTTGTTTAATAAAATTCGGCTATCTAGTTAGTTTTTTAGCTATTAGTACCTTATCTCTCAGAGTTGTGACCTGAGAATTAGTAATAGTTGTTATTTCCTATTGTTATTTAAACTCTTTTTAAATCATTAATAAAGCAAGCTTATTCCAATCAAAACTCGTGGTTAGTTCTCACCCTGACTAGAACTTTATCTTTACTAAAATTTGCATAGCTTTAATTGGGATCCATCAATACACCAAGTGAAAGTAACCAAATTACTATACCAATCTGAACTACTAGAACATATATATGACATGACTAATTAACATAAGTTGGACTAAATCAAAGAACCTTGCACTAGATCCATATCATAACACCAACCAAACTCGATCAAAAAACTGATCCAATTGCAAGAAATTGAGCCAATATACATTGCTCCATACATTGCACATATATTGCTCTCTGTTGCTACAGGGCTTGAATTCATACATGACATAACTTCTTAAAATACCTTTTGATTACCTTTCCTTTCACTTCTTGTTGATCCCCACTGGTTGTGCATAATTGAGATGAATTACAAGAAATTAAAAAAAAACACCTGTCAATGATACTACACAAAAGAAAGATATTTTCACTAAATCTAGAGCAACATTCAGCCAAAAAAAAAAAAAATCCAAATTGTAAATCTCATGTAAATAAATATAAATTAAGTGGAACATGGTTAGCTAGTGATACGCTTATATTAAAAAGGTAAAGGATATATAGAAAAACCCTCACCCACAACTTCAAAAAATCCTTTGTAAATAAATATAAATCATCAGCATAGCCCAAAATTTAATTTTGTTAGGTTTAAAATGACTGTTCGAGAAGGAAAGCAGCGATGGGGCTAGAGGTAAGGCTGAATGATTTCACAATATATAAGCGATTATTGGGTTAAAGATAATTAGAGAGGAAGGGGAGAGGTTGATTTTGGGTTAATTAGAATGAGAGGATTTGGGGAAGACAAAAGAGAGAGAGAGAGATTCGTCAGATGATTAAAAGAGTGGAATAGAAAAGGTTGGAGAAGGGGGAGCTATTTACAATTAAAGTTTTGGCAAACAATTTTTTTTTAAAAAAAAATGTGCGGTTTTTATTTTGTCAAAACGAAGTAAAGAGTAAATAAGATGTATCTATAGATTTATCCATTGACAAAATAAGCTAGTTCTATATCGAAATCGAATGATCATTAAAATTATTTTATAAGTTGATTATGAAGAATTTCTATAGTGAGAAACCCTCTTTAACAACCTATGACTAAAAATAGGATCCACACACCACTAGATATGATCTAGGATGCTAGGAGAACATTAAAACGAGAAAACAAAATAAACGAAACAAAACTCAAACAACGTAATCATAAACATAAGTAAAAACAAGCATAGAGAATAGAAATGAACCTTGGGAGCGGGAGTTTCTTCCTCCTTATGTCTCCTATGGGTTGCTTGAAAGTATCTTTGGTGGAAGATTTGATAAGAAAAACTAGATTTAGATCCAAGTTAGATAGGTTTTTCTCTTACTTTTGCTATTTTTCTCACTAGATAACACATTCTCTCTAAAATACCCCTTCTCTAAGCAAATGAGCCAAGCCACTTATTTATAGCCTCTCTTGATCTGATGCAGGTCTATCTGCAGCAACCTGGGGTGGGGCCCATGTGCCTTATTTTTCGTGTCGTGCCATCAGTTTTTGTGTTGTGCACTGAAACATTCATAACTTTCAAATTGAGATGACTTAGAAAATGTGTCATATCATTTCGGAAAGTTCTTTTCAAGAGTTACACAATGGCATAAAGTTTGATCAATTTCGGATCCGGGAAGATAGAGAAAAACGGGGAAAACCATCCTTCTGTATACACCGAAGTATGGCATTTAGAGGTCATTGTGTGGACTCCAAGTAATCATTCTGAGCCTCGTAATCTTTGGTATGACATCCTGGCCTCAAGGTGAAATGACACTATTATCCTCCTGCAATTACTAGAGAAAATATGTACAAATTTTAGGTGTCTACAGCCACTAACTACACCTACGATAAATAATCTACTGTGTTCATAGTATAGGAGTCAAACTCGAAACTTAATCATTTAACTTATTAAAAACTCGTTCGAATTAAGCTTGGCAAAACTAATGATTTGGCCACCAGAGTTGGCACGTTTTATTGAATACCCGATTGAACTTTTAATTTTTCAAATTAACTCACTAAACTAATTTTTATTTTCAAATTGGGTCATTCCGTTAAAAAAAGTTGACAGACGTTAATTTTTTGTCTACGTGGCGCTGACGTGACAAAAAAAATAAAAAATATTGCTTGTGTGGCAAAAAAAATCAAAAACAAAGTTTAAAAATAAAAAAAATTAACATTTTAAAGTTTTAAAAATAACAAAAACATAATAAAATAAAACAAAAAAATACATATTTTTTTTAAAAATCCAGATTTTTTAAAAAAGCAGTTTTTTTAAAAATAAACAGATTTTTTTTTAAAACACATATTTTTTTAAAAACATTTTTTTTAAAAAAAAAAGCAGATTTTCAAAAAACAGTTTTTTAAAAAAGCGGTTTTTTAAAAAATACAGATTTTTTTTAAAAAACAGTTTTTTTAAAAATCTTTTTAAAAAAATCTGTTTTTTTAAAATCTGTATTTTTTTTTTATTTTATTATGTTTTTGTTATTTTAAAACTTTAAAATGTTATTTTTTTTATTTTTAAACTCTGTTTTTGATTTTTTTTGCCACATAAGCAATATTTTTTATTTTTTTGCCACGTCAGCGCCACATAGACAAAAAATTAATGTCTGTCAACTTTTTTTAACGGAATGATCCAATTTGAAAATAAAAATTAGTTTAGTGAGTTAATTTAAAAAATTAAAAGTTTAATCGGGTATTCAATAAAACGTGCCAACTTTGATGGCCAAATCATTAGTTTTGCCAATTAAGTTTTGTGAGTGAGAATAAACTTCAAAAGAAAATTAAACTCAAAATAAAAATCAAATCGTTCTTGGCCAAAGATTGTTCAACCCATAATTATAGATCATTTGTATTAATTAATTATTAAATATTTATATCTCAAATTATATCTTCATATAACTATATAAGATCGTTTTGACTTGACTGAAAATTAGTTACCATGTTAACTATAAGTGTTCAATTCTTCAATTTCACAATAAAATATAATAATTATACTTAACAAAGTAAAGATGAAACATTTAAAATGATAGTGTCTATCAAAATGGCTACTAATATTAATCGAAACAATGTTTGTTAAACATTTTAAGCGAGTTATTTAAGATCATATTTAACAAGACTAAAAACTTAAAAATCTAACAATACTAAGATGAAATATTTTAAATGATAAATAAACTCTAATGCAATGTTTGTTAAACATTTTAAGTGAGTTATTTGAGGTTATATTTTTCATTTTTGGGTCTAAGAATTACTCTTAATTGTTCCTTACTTTTTCTACTTACTTACAAAATTAGATTCAAAGCTCGTAAACTTATTTGGGCCAAGTTTGGACATACTTATTATAGGCCCGAATGGACCGAATCCAAACTCGACCATGACAATTTTAAAATGGGTCGAGCTTAAACAACTTTGACCCCAAACCTAACATAAATTAGACCGAGCTTAATAACCTTGAACCCAGCTCACAAAGTCCAATTGACAGCCATGTGAGCAACTAGCATATGGTGTCATTTTAGTTTCAAGGAACTGATACATACAAATGTGAAGAAATTATATTGAAATTTTGGAAAATAAAACCTTGAACTCCAAAAGTCCAAAAAAGAAAAACACGTGTTAACCGGCCAAAGAGAAATAGAGTTTGACATTGCTAAAACACTGTAAATTTAGATAATAGTGACTGCACATTTCAAAGTAACAATATGCTCGTAAATTAAAGAGACCTTGTCAAGGGAAAAAAATGATACATACAACAGAAGGTAACACAATTAGACAGCGTCCAATAATCTACTTCTGGATAACATATTAATCAATGTTATCTTGGCGCTCCTTCAATTTAGTACACCAATCTTATCTTGGTGCACCCTCTTCAATTTAGTACATCGCTCTTCATAAGACGCTGGAACAAGTTCAAGCATTAGAAGAAATTAAGCAGGATACTAAAAAGGCAATAGAAGTACCTACAAAATGAGGCAATGATGGTTAATGAAGTTAGGCTTAACATAGGGGTAAATATATATATCGAGGAAGGCAAGTTTTTGTGATAGAACCGTGGTAGTTGGGAGAAGGTTATGAAATATGGGACGTGATTACGCCATGCGTTTCCCCACTCTAAATTTGTCATTATGCATGAATATGATGGCAACTTGGAGAAACAACTCAAAAGTGATGCCTCCCTAGGCAATGCAAGTAGATTGCAGAATGCCTACATAATAGAGTATAAACTCTCCACGCAAGTAGGATAAATGAAAATAGAACCACGGTAATTGAAGCATCATGCTACCAGTAATGAAAAGAAAAAACTCAAGTGAGAGCATCCTCCTCGATGAAGTAACCACTGACCATGATTTCATGTACAAAAGTTGCATTGATCAACCAAAACATCAGATTTATTCTAAAATATTGAGTACTCTCTCTCTCTCTATTTACACCAGAAGCGTATATATGATGAAAAATTATTTAGAGAACACTTTTCTTCTTTTTACCTCCTTTTTCACTTCATGCTAGTAATGTCACAGGAGTACTATGATAAACCTTATGGATGAAAGAGTGATTGGCTTCAAGTGAAGATGATCCCAGTAGAAATTATCCTACTGAAATTGTCATACTCAAGTTTTCCCTGCCTTCATTTGGTGAACTAGACATATTTGGAACTTGGAAAAGGTGAGGGAAAAGTAAGAAAAAGTAATAAACAATAAAGGACTAAATACACTTATGTTACACCAACTACCACTGAATTCATAATTCGGCCTGCAAAGTAATTAGGCTTACAATTTACTACACAAACTACCTAATTGCATACAATATCCACCCCAAAATCAATTTCCGACGAAAATTGATCGAAATACTTGATTTTCCGGCAAGCTAAATTGTTTTATACTATTTGACCATATTCAGATACGGTTTGATTTCATTAAAAAAAAATTATTATAGAAAAAATAAAAAAAATGAGACATGTTAACAAATATTACGATTGTTATTAAAGCTTTAAAAAATTAATAGCAAAATTTAAATGTTAAAATTTTACAAATTAAATGATATACAAGGTAAATGAACAAAGGAGTATTTATCTAAACTTCTAAACTATACTTTTTTTTTATTTTAAAAAGAAAGAAATAGAAAAAGGATGAAGGAATCTAGATCACTTAATTCTCACTTCTCCTTCCCCTCTTCCGTCATGTCTTCTTCCTCCCCGTCGATTCTACTTCCTCCCTCTCACCACTTCTTCTTCACCTTCCAGGCTCTTCGGCCCCATTGCTTTCCCCACCCCCGTTAGCTCCCACTCCCACCATCACTGCCTCCAACTTCCCGCCACCCGCCTCCCAACCCCTGTCCCCGCCCCTACCTCCCACCCTTGGATCTCTTTCTCCATGATAAACAATACAAAAAAACATAAGTCATAGTCTATTCAATTGGAATGATATTTATTGTTGTGATTGTGAAATTTGAGATAAAGTTAGCGTTTAGGAAAGAAATGGGTGTTTGATGATGGTGGTGGTAATGGTGGTAGTGGTGGTGCGGTTGTGGTCCGACTGTGGTGGAGCAGCGGTAGTGTTGGAGAGGGGCGGTGATGGTAAGGAGAGATGGGGGTGAGTTTTTTGGGGTTTTTTTATTTGTAATTTTTTGTTGAAACATTATTTTGTATAATTTTTAACTTTATATTTTTAAAATCAACATTATTTGGGATTAATTGTATGTAGAGGATTTTAATTAGAGGTTAATTGTATTTAGAAGTATTTTAATTTGGAGTTAATTATGTGAACAAGTATTTTAACTTTTTAATGAAGTCAACCAGTATCTAAATACAGTCAAATCGTATAAAAGCAATTGGATCCAATTAGGTTGCCGACCAGGTCGGGTATTTCGGTCAATTTTCGCCGGAAATTGATTTTGGGGTGGACATTATATGCAATTATGTAGTCTATGTAGTAAATTGCAAGTCCAATTACTTTGGAGGCCGAATTATGAATCCGATGGTACTCGGTGTAATAGAAATGTATTTAGCCCAAAAATAAAATGCAAATAAAAATAAGAAATATTTTCCAAGAAGCATTGGACTTGATATTAGGTTTATGAAAATATATATAGTTGGATAGGTATTCATTAAGGGAACTTGATATTGTTACTTTATATATTATTTTCATTTCCATTTCCACATTTTTCCCAAGTTTCAAAGCCTGTTAATCTGTTAGGCAGACAATCGCATCATACATTACTTACATACATTACTTACATGCACAATGGTCAAGCAAACAACTTCAGATCATTTTTATCCAAGGGGGAAAAAGATTGACATCACATGTGAGGTCCAGAGTTGCAACCTCTGTAAAATTGAAGGAAGAAAAGACTCACGCTCAGTTGGTCGTGACATGAGGGGAACATGCAAAGCCACTTTCTTTTTTACTCCATAACTCAATACACTGTCATCTGGAAATTTAAAGCTCTCTTAGCAGAGGAGTTGGGAAAAAAAAAAGAGTATAAAACAAAGAAAGGCGTAGCAATGCTCCACACCATTTTCAGTAAGTGAACAGCTTAGCAGAGCCTCGTGAAAGATTGCAGCTTGGAGTTTGTATGTCTGGCATTCCTTTTCAAAGTGTAACTGCAAAGCTTGTCTGGCATCTATGAATAAAATCCATGCATGAGAATGTACATTAGCTACTATACCCTTTCCAACAAAACTCACCAAGATAAAGAAACAATATATTGGATGGCATGACAAATCTAAAATTAGGAATTACAGTCAACTATCACCGTAAGTTATTTATGAAGGAATCAAGTTTAGCACTTAATCAACATAGCTCATGACAAATATAGACAATTAAGTATTAACAGTGGTGAAACTATGGGTATGCAGGGGCAAATGGCTGCATAGGTTTCAAAGATATGCCGATTTGACTCGCTGCTCAGGTATGGTCTCAATAATACCCACAATATTTGAAAAACTTGCACTTTACCCCCAAATCAAAGCTTGCCTTGGAAGTCTGTCTAAAACAATAATTCAAATTTTTATACTTATATGGGACTACTAAAAGAGACCAGAATGATATGAAACTGCAATCTTCTTATACCATCAAGTCAAACTGGGCAAACCATGGAAACCATAAATATGTTTTAAATTATAATTTATAGAATAAACTAGAGAAACTGAAAATAAATAAATAAATATATATATATATATATATATATATATATAGGATAGTGATCCATAGCTAGCACTAGATGGGAGTACTATTCCAGCTAGTGTATCTCCCACCATTCATAGCTAAGCGGCATCTATTTTACATATAAAACACCTTCCAGCGTCTAAGGCTCGTAAGGACAACTTTTAGTTCCAGAAGGGATTTTGATAGGAAATAACGTATTTGCCCCAATTTATAGAACAAATTTAAAACCCTTCCGGGCCTTAGACCCCCGGAAGGTGCAATTTAAAAATCCCATCATGTCTTTAATTTGCGGAATGCATGCTGTCTCATAATTCCTTTTGTCCAGCTTCTATAATTAATGGGTGTTTAATATTATGCGTGTAGCTCCTTTAATAATTAGAACTACACCAATTAGTTTCACTGAATAGACTAAAAAAGAAACAAAAACAAAAAATCATAAATAAATCAGGGAGAGGCATTGGTAATTATGGGAAGGATCAAACGGCATTAACTGGCCTCCAGTTGATGTAAAATATCTCCCCCACTATGCTAAATGTCAAAACTGAGCACCCCATCCTCAATCAACAATAAAAACATTCTGGGGGTTTTAAATTGTTTTATAAACTCGGGTAAATATGTCAATTCTCATCAAAATAGCTTCCTAAAAAAAAGGTCCCTTTTCAAACCTTAGACCCTCCGAAGGTATTTTATTTGTAAAATAGGTACTGTTTGCTATGGACAGTGGGAGATGCAATAGATGGAAAAGTGTTTCCATTTAGTGCTAGCAAAGGATCACTCACATATATGTGTGTGCCTGTGTGTCTGTGTGTCTGTGTGTCTGTGTGTGTCTATGTATATGTATCAAAATATATTTAATAGTATGAGCACAATATAGATTAAACCATATTTGTCAAATAATCTTAGAAAAAAACTTTGAATATTAAAATTATATTTTATAGACTCTAAAATATAGGCTTAATTAATTATACGGGAAAGAGGGGGAAAAATTACCTTTTCACTATACAAGTATAAAACCCAAGGTGAAATTATGCCCCAGTTGCAAAATAGAGTGTGCGTGTGTCAAAATCAAAATATATTTAATATTATGATCATAACATAGATTAAACCACATTTGTCAAATAACCTTAGAAACAAATTATTAGAAGATTATTCTAGAATCATGATTCTATTAGAATATATTATTAGAACTTGGTCATCAAGTATACTTGGTTCCCACACATACATGGTTCTTACTCAACTAGTAGCCTATATAAGGTTTTAAGTACTCTTTGTAACAAAAAAACAACAATATTCAATATAACTATTTTATCTCTAACATGGTACCAGAACTAGTTTGATCTTGGGAGGCCAACTAGAAGTCATCAGTCGCCGATAACACATAGCCGTCGGCGGGTATCTTTTCTTCTTCCAGTTATTTTTTAGTTTCTTTAGAGGAAACAAAATAAAAATCCATGGCCGTTGTTTGTTTTGTGGTGAAACAAAAATGGTTTGACCTTAGTAGTTATTTCTCTGGTTGAATATGTAAATAGATGGTTGATTGGAAAGTAAGGATTGCATGGGACCGAGATTTCAGGAAGGAATGTGTCCTTCGATTTTTTGGAAGCCTAGAGAGTCCTCCATTGTTGAGGAAGGCAAGTAGTCCTTCGTAGTTATTTTTTGAAGGATAGAGAGTCATTCAAATTTGTTATGGGAGACGATTTTTCTCCATCATGCTTAAGGAATGGTCCTGCTTTGTCAAAGATCATGGAAAGACCAAAACTTTCCTTTTTGGTGAAAGTTTCCAGCGCCAAACTCTGATGTTGACAGATTTGTCTTCTAATGTATGTCTTGTTCAATTGCTTGAATCTTTGTTTTTCTTGGTCAAAACGAAGCTTCTTGTGTACTCTTAATCAGCTGAATGTGTATTTTATCAAACATCATTGGTAATATCATTAAAATAGTCGTTGGGCATACTAAATGATACTGCCTCTGTTTTTGAGCATACGCGTTACTCTCGATCATTCACTGTCTCTCCTTTAAGAACAGGACTCAATTAAGTTATGTTTTTGCAATATGACTTAGCTGGTCCTTTCCTGCAAACTTGGATAAACTTGTTAATTACACTTAACATGTTTTGTCAATCATCAAAATCTAGGTGAGTACAACACCGAGTATACTACTATATAATAAAAGAATAAACTTAGTGGACCACAAGGGCCCTGATACGATCCTAACTAGGGCCACATCAAACGCTGATAATGCAATTCAATTCTTGTTGGTCTAGTTACGAGGGCACAAGCTAAACGGTTCAAAGGAATTAATGGTTTAATTCAAGAAGTTTGGGCTGAAAATTATTCAAGGAAATTCAATAAAAGAGTTGTTCTTCAATTAATTAGCATGACCTAAGCATTATTGGACCAAGGGAATGCAATTCAAGCATTATTGGGCTGATCCAATCCAGCCCAATTCTAATCAGCTCATGCTAGCAACTAATTCTAATTCTTTAGCCAATCACACGGATTTTATAATTCCAATTCAGCTCATGTGGGCTGCCTGTTTTCTTAGCATGCTAAACATATTACATTCACGTGGGCCATGCAAATGATGTTCTAATATATTCAGCAACCATGCAAGGCAAGCTAACTTATATTAACACACGTGGGTCACGGAATTCAGCAGCCAATTCACAAGTTCAAGCTCATGTTAACTTAATATTACATTCATGTGTGGGCCACGGATTTTAAATTCAGATTACATATCCTACTTGTGGGCCACGGATTCTAACTAATATTCAGCAAGCTCCTTAAGCTATTCAGCAAGCTCCTTAAGCTATTCAGCAAGCTAATCAGCAATCTTGTTCCTAATTCATGAAGGAAATTCAGCTTAGCTTCCGCGGCAATTAACAGATTCAGTCACGCGGCAATTTTACACGGAAAATCTGATTTCTTGGATTCTGGAACTGATTCCAAAATTAGTTATAATACTAATGTAGGATTCTATTTAATTAGGATTTCCATTCCAATTTTAAGTTTGATTGTTATGTAATTTGTTCCTTTTGTTATTAAGATTAGGATTACTTTTGACTAGTATAAATAGGAATCAAAGCTGATGTAATTGACTACACTTCATTCAATTAATAAAATACTTGTTGGATTTTCTCTTCTTTTTTTTTTCTTTTTTTCTTTTATTTTAGACGAAGAGTTGAGGTGTCGTGTGTATTTCACGTTACAACTTTGCTAGAAACGATCCGGGCAACGACCACCTCACGCAAGCATGTTGTGGAGTCTATCATTTTGGTAGTATCTAGCTAGTTATCTATCGTTTAATTTCTTGTTTGAATATCTAAAAAAAAAAAGCAAAAAAAAATTCCAGTTTTGTTTTCAATTGCTTCCATTTAAACTAATTTTAATATTTTATCTTACATTTATCTAAACAAAACAATAATATAAAACAAAACAATCTATAATAAAGATAATAAAGGCTTTTGCTTAAATTTCAAACACATATCCATATTGTTAATGTCAAAGTTCAAAACATGTAATTGTTCAAAGTTCAAACATATGTTTAACGTATTAGTTTTATTCATAAACAAGATTACTATTAAATAATAAAATTTAAAATTTCAAGAATTTAATTCAATATTAAAACTTAAGAAACTAAACATAAATTTAAGAATTATATTGAATTAAATTAAATATTACAAATATATCATCATTTATATAATTTGAAGTTGGTACAAATTTAAAAAATTACAACTATAATAAAATTATCCATTTTGACTTGATATTGTTCACTTCTTGTTGTGATTTGATATGCTACAACCTGTATTATGAATATGGTAAATCATTAGAAAAATAAATATATTTAGATCTGATTTGGGTAGTTCTTAAAATAAATAAAAACCTCTCCGCCTAGATCCCGCCTAGGCCCCGCCTAATTTCTTGGAGGGATTTTTTTGACGTCTTGGACCTAGGTGAGGCGCCAGGGGGCCTAGGCAGGGATTTTTAGGACACTGGTTTATCCGAATACATCATCATCAATTCCAAACAAGCAAATCCATAAAATTACGCAAGTCTAACTATCTTTCCTAGAAATTTAAAGACGTCCAAGAAGCAAGCTAAACCGTGAGTTGTCTAGTCCAAACCCGAGAGGTGTAATCCTAATCCAAGAGGATTCAAGCATCAAATCCGTGAGGACTGTTCCATTCCGAAGTTGTTCTACAATTGTCAAATCCGAAGCTTACAATTGGCAACCCGTGAACCTTGTTGGTAACCATAGACAGATCTTGCTATATTTTGTTCTTGATAAGTTCTTGTTGAATTGAATAGGAAACTTTGATTCTTGTTTAGTGAATTCAAAAAGAACCTATAAGAGAGAATGTTTGAGCAGAAAAAGGCAAGAGTGGTGAGATCATTAGAGGGTAAAAGCTAATTGAGTGATACACAAGTGAAACATTGTTTGAGCTAAACACGCAAGGGAGTGGTGAGGAAAAATTTTTATCTACTAACCTTTGTTTTGCAGCAAACATGTTTGGCTATGAGGAGTCATTGAAAAGGAAACCAAGAGTTTATATGGATTCTTTCGTCGATGAACGAAAGAGAAAATGGGAGGAAGAGTATGAGAGGCATCATAAATATCATGGACGTGGGGAGCAGCTTAAAAAGCCTATGGAGCGTAGGAGGGAGCGATTACTGCCTAGAGAGGCAAAGGAGGACATCATGGAGTCGGTTCGTAAGGTGTTGGATCGTAAGGTGTTGGAGGCATGTTGTTTGCAGTCACAAGATACTCCTAAGGTGTATGGAGAACGAGTACAGTCGAGGGGAGTGGAAGTTAAAGAAGATTATGCAGCCCACAAAAAGCCGTTGGTGACGAGAAGGGATGCAAGTGTGCAAGCTAAAGAGTAAGACGCAATACAGCAAAAGGACATCCTTTATACTAGATTTCTTGTTCAAAAAAAGATATGTATTGTAAAAATTGGTTGTGATATTGGTACTAACATTGTTAGTACTACAATGGTGGAAAAGCTAGGTTTGTCAACAGTTGTGCATCATCAGCCTTACACGTTGCAAGGAGTCAATGGTATTAGAGAGGTTGAGGTGACTAAACAGGTGATAGTTTCATTTAAAATTGGAAGATATGAAGATGAGGTGTTGTGCGATATAGTTTCGACAAACACTTGTCATTTGTTACTTGGGGGACCATACAACAAGCGCATGAAGCATTACGGCTTTACGAATGAGTACTCACTTGTGCATTATCAAGAAAGAGTCCTTCTTTGTCTTATGACACCCAAGCAAGTCCATGAAGATCTAGAGCACTTACGAAAAAAGCAGTGTTAAAAAGCAAGAGTGTTTGAGAGGATTAGTGTGGAAAAGAAAATGCAAATAAAAATCAAAATGAAAAGAAAAGAAAAGAAAAGGGTGAGAATGAAAAGAATATAGAGATTGAGAAAAGTGACACTGAAAATAAAAAAGATAATGAAACATTTGACAGAAAAAATATGTGACTATGAAAAAGAGATCGAGTGGGAAATAGTATTGTATTTTAAACAGCCGATGATTGTGCGTTTGTACAAAGATGCGCTTTTGGATACTAACCAGTTTAACTCTTCTTTGTCTACTTCTGTTGTTTCTCTATTTCAGGTTGATATCATGCCCAGTGCAATCATTCCGTACTGATCAGCCTATATAGCATTCCGGAGGAGACGACGGAGTTAAAAAGACAGGTTGGAGAGTTGATGGACGGGTATCGTGAAAGAAAGCATGAGTTTGTGTGCCGTTCATGAGATCATAGTACCTAATAAGGATAGGACGTCGAGCATGTGCGTTGATTTTCAATTGGTAAACAAATATCGATATTCTTTTCTTTGCTTAGATAATATGCTAGATGAATTGCATAGTACTTATGTTTTGTTGAAATTTGATGATGACCATGTGATGACAATGCCTAATTAAATTAGCATGGGAGAATGTAATGGATGAAAAGTTGCATTAACATGTGGTTTGTATAAGTGGTTAGTTATTTTGGTTAGATTAACTAATGCATCTAGTATTTTTATGAGTTTATTAAAACATGTTTTGCTTGCTTCCATTGATAAGTTTGTTTTTAGCTATTTTGATGGTAGAATCATCTTTATCATAAACTATGGAGCATATTTGATATATGTTAAGTTAGTTTATAATCATACTATTTATTCTCGTTTTCAATGTTCTTATTTTCATAATACTCGTTCTAGTTTTTCTTGTCCGTATTCTTGTTTTCATACTGTTCAATCTATGCATAAGATGTTATTATTTAACATTGGATGTGATCATGCCTTTCCAGTCATCATTGCATGATTTTGAGAATAATGTTAATGGAAAGGAGTCTAAAATTAGTTTTAAACGTGTTTATCATCAAATTAGTGCAAGGTATGGTTTATATGCATGTTTAGTTATATCATTATGTTTAGCTAAGACATTAATTGCTTTAGGGTAAAATATATTGACACCCTCTGTAGATAATCATAATAACACTCACCACCCCTCTAGTTTTTCAAGTAACAGTCAGTACCCTTCTTGCCTATAAAATGTAACATTCACTACCCCTACCCTACCCTAGTGTGGTTAACCAACTAATATTAAAAAATATTTTTAATATAATGTCTAATATACCCTTCAAGTTATAATGTTTAATATATCCGCTAAATATAAATTTATATGTTATAATTTTTACTTAACTTGATCTAATTAATTAAATTATGAATTTGTGCAATAAATAACATATTTGTCAAAAAATAATAAATATTTATTTTATCAAGAAAATAAAATCATTACACTTTTTGCTAATTAAATTTCTTAACGATTAAAATTTACGTAATATACATTCAAATATATTTTTTGTAATTAAAAAGTAAAATTTTAATAAGCATAAAAGTACAAATTTAATGACAAAAAATATTATTTTTCCCAAATATTAAAATTTACGTAAAATAAACTTATTATTACATAATGAATCTTATTATTCATAAAAATATTAAAAATTGTATTAATTATTTTTTTCAAATATTAAATTAAGCATAAGTCACTCTAAAACATAATTATTTACAATAAAATGACAAATGTTATTACTCAAAAAGAAAAAACATATTAAAAAATTATTTAATAAGATAGAGGTAGTAATACATATTATTATATTTTCTTTTATTCAATATTGTATAAAAACAACCCTAAATGTATACTAAAAGCGTAATTAAAATCATAAACATCCCAAATTTTGACATATACTCAAGAAAATTTAACATATAAAAATCATATTATGAAACTAAGAATTGAAATAATAATTTTTGTTATTAAACACTAAAAACTAAAATATCAACATAATCACTTTAATTAGAAAACCTTCATTAATAATTTAATTTAAAATTCTTTATATTTGTATCACTTATCAGGGGATAAATACGTTTTTGGTCACTCTAATTTAGGTCAACTTAAAATTAAGTCACTCAACTTTTTTTTCTTACAGCCAACTCACTGAACTTTAGTTTTCTTACAAACCGTTACAAAAACCGTTAATGAGTTGACTTTTAACGGTTTGACCAATATAATGCTGAGTTGTAAAAAAACGTTGATGTGACAATAATAATCTAATGTGGAATATTATAATAATAATAAAAAAAAATAATAATAATAATAATAACTCCGATAATAATAATAATAATAATAATAATAATAATAATAATTCCGATATTCAAATAAAAATAATAATAATAATAATTTTGATAATAATAATTCCGATAATAATAATAATAAAAATAAATCCGATAATAATAAAAATTCGATAATAATAATGATAATTAGATAATAATAATAATAATAATAATAATAATAATAATAATAATTTTGATAATAATAATAATAATAATAATATAGATAATAATAATATTTATAATTTTTAAGGTTTATAATTTCCTTAATTATATTTTCTAATAATTACATAAAAACTCATTTGATATTAATTATAAAAATAATTAACTATATTTTTTCATTTATAATATTAATAATATCGATAATAATAATAATACCGATAAAACAATAATAATAATTATAATAATAATAATAATTACGATAATAATTGTGACAATGACAATTATCGAAATTATTAAAATAAGAATTTAATAAATAAAATTCTTATTATGAGATGTTTTGAGTTAGGTTAAAAATGTGAGAAAATGAGATTTAATAGTTAATTAAAATATTGAAGAAATTAATTAATATTAGTTAAATTAATTGAGAATTATATTATTTTATAATATAATTTAATTTTTATGCCCTATTAGCAATGAAGTTGATTTCATAAATAATGTGAATAATTCACTTAATTAAAATATTGAATTAATATAAGTATAATTGATTTAATAAAATGAGAAGGTAATATATTGCATGAAAATATAGTATGTTATTTTAATGCAAGTAAAATATTTATTAAATAAAATAAATATTCTAGTTGGAATATTTATGGAATTTAAAATAAATATTCGGTGAAAATTATTATGGAATAATCTATTAAAGTGTAATAATATTGAGAGAATGAAAATATTCTAATTTAATTACTTAATTAAATTAGAACGATAATGATTTGTTAAATAAAGTAGAGTTTATATTAAATAATTAAGTGAAAGTGTGACTAATGGACCATATAATAAGATAATTATAAAAATAAATTAAAAAAAAAAACTAGATTAAAGCTGGCCAAACAAGGTCTTGTGACCTTATAACTGCTATGTTTTTGTAACTGGTTAAACCACGTTAAAGTGATGGTCAGTTTATTTGCTAAGGCAGAGAGAAACTAAAGAAGAATAGAGCAGAAGAGAGAAAATTGAAGGAGAAGGAATTTTCTAAGAATTTAAGAGTCAAAGAAGGAAGAATCAAGGAGATTGTCCTAGTTCTCTAGCTAATCAAGAGTTAATAATCAAGTTTAAAGTTTCTTAGCCTATGTTTTCTAAAAGTTCTACTTTGTAATTGTTTTGTTGGTTAATATGTTAAGAAATTAGTTATATATGTTAATGAATATGTTTAATCCATTTTATATCATCTAAAAGTGGTTTTATAGCGAAAAAATTCGTAAGAATGTGTTGAAAGATGAAGATTAGAGTTTTGGTTGAAAAATATTTGGTCTACTTTGAGACTTAAATTGATGATGAATTCGTGATGGAAACCGTAAATTGATGGTAGATGTTAATACGTTGGAAAACGAAAATAACGAAGGTTAAACGAATTGATTTAGTTAGGAATCGAATCCGTGGTAAAAGATTACACTAAACATGTTAAAACATGAAAAACCAAGTATGAACATGAGTTTTGGGTCAAGATTTGGGTTGGGTAATGGTTCAGTAAATTGTTGATTTTCTGGTATGTTGTAGTCCTATGAATTACAAATTCATAGAGTCAAAAACGGATTAATTTGGATGTGTATAACTCGAGCTATAAAGATTAGAAGAAAAAAGGTCGAAAAATCGCGAAGAGCACAAACTGCAGAATTGTGATGCAGGATTACCGCCCTGACGAAGTCTCTGATTCAAAATATACGCATACTGGCATGCTTTCCTAGCTCAAAAAACCCCGCCCCAGTGGGGGTGGACAAATTGACAAATTGACCAAGTGTTGGAGAAAATTCTGACCAGACATGTTTTATTAAAATGGTCATAACTTTTTCATACGAACTCTGATTGAGGCGATTCAGGATGATTCGGAAAGATAACGAGTAGACTTATAACTTTCATTCCAAAGGTTTTTAAATTTGAGGTCGGGAGCAATGTCTAAAATGGGCATGTTTGGGACTGATGTGCATTCAGAGGCAATCGGAGGGCGTCGGGCATGCACGTATGCAAGTGAAGTGCTTCCGACAATAAAAGATGTTGTTCTAAATTATAAAACATAAATATTATGAAATATAATGATGATTAACATTAATCAATGATGTATTAGATAAGTCGTATTAGCATACGCAAGAGAGGCGAAACAAGGCAGTTCTGATCCTTCTTACTAAAACCACCATAATTTTTGCATACGAACTCCAAATTAGATGATTCAAGATGTTTTGGAAAGCTAAACGATAGACCTATCACTTCCTTTAATAAAAACTAAAATTGAAAGTCTTTAGCAGAGGTCAAAGTTGGCATCTTTTGGCATGTTGTGCAAGCGGAAGCGAACGAAAGGGTGTCGAGCTTATATTATTGCAACGTAATATGTTCTGATCCTAACCATTGACATTCTAAGTTATAAAAGATGAAATTTATAAAATGAGGGTGATGGTTAACTTAGTTAACTTTAATGAACGTTAAACATTCCATATGATGTAACGTTAAGCTATAGGGACTTGACTGAACGTTAAGTAGTAATTAAAAGAAAGGCAAGTGATAGAAGTTAACTTAATTAATGTTAACAAATGTAATACATATAATATGATGTAAGGTTATCTATGACGACTTAACCAAGCGTTAAGTGTCGGTTAAAAGAGAAGTATAAGAGAAGTGAGATGGAAACTAATCTAGTGACTTAACTGAACTTAAGTGTCAAATGAAAAAGACTTAAAATCTAAAGATATGTAATAAGTTTTTAAATAAATGCAAGTTGTAAGAGGATTAAGACTTAGAGTCAATGTGATTTCATTATATGTGAAACTGGTATATGTGTATATGAACTTTTGAAGTGTTGTAGGATATATGCAAAGCAGCTAAGCTGTAGTTGATAATCAACAAACCAGACAAGTCTTTTAGTTCCTATTTGCTATGTGAACTTGATGATGAACTCTTTTAAATCTGTATTGCAAAGAGCATGATGTGTTATATATGTTGTAAGTATGAAACGTTAGTGTCAATTTATGACTACATTGATTGAATAAATAATGTTGATAGAGTAAGGAACTCAATATTTATACTTGTTATGTGAACTACAACATGTATGTTATGTAGTCCAATGATTATGAGATGTATGTTAAGTATGTTATTATGTGTTACGTGATGCATGAAAACTGTCAGATTTGTTGGGTTGTCGAGCTCAACCTTGCAAATAACCATTTTTGCAGGTTAAGGATTCAAGGCAACGCTATGTGCTACTTGAATGACATGGATCAGATGCAATGCATGAAGATTAAATACTTTAGCTATAGTTATTATTCTTTTAAACCATGTTTAAAGTTTTGAGAAATGTACTTGATAAACTATGATGCAAAATTTTTATATTTAGTTGTAAAGTTTGAGCTACCCAATGTATAAGGGATATCGAGCTGAGATGTAAGATTTTATATAATAACTCTGACGAAGCGAATCATAAAATAAATTTGATTCAGAGATGTGTAGACGATAAATGTTTTGATTCAGGGAATTAAAGTAAGTAGACAGAAAGGTTTAAATTATTCCGCAATTTTATTAAGTTTAACATGGATTAATGATGTAAAGTTAGTAATAAAGATGTATTGATAATGACCGAAATTAAGAGTAGAATTGTATGAATTTTGGGATCGTTATAATAATAATAATAATAATAATAATAATAATGGCGATAATAATAATAATAATAATACCGATAATAATAATAATAATATTTATAATTTTATGGTTTATAATTTCCTTAATTATATTTTTCTAATAATTACATAAAAACTCATTTGATATTAATTATAAAAATAATTAAATATATTTTTTTCATTTATGTTATTATATTTATATTTTTTTTACCAAGTTTTATTTATATTTTATTTTAAAAGCTTTTCTTTCATTTTCTCCATAAAATTTGTTCATTTCCACTTAAGAGTTGAAACTCATGCATAAAAATTCTATGTCAGCTTTCTCTCTCCTATGTGTCAAGTTCCGTTAAAAGTCAAAAGACTTAACGGTTTTTGTAACGGTTTGTAACAAAACGAAAGTTCAGTGAGTTGACTGTAAGAAAAAAATGTTTAGTGACTCATTTGTAAGTTGACATAAAATAGAGTGACCAAAAAAGCATTTATCCCCAAAAATGTGTTAATTAAATTAAATTATTTGAATGAGATAGTCTTAATTACAAATAAAATGATATTTAAAATATATTATATTAAAAAAAGGATAATTAAACATATATATATTATTTAGGAATTAAAATTTGATAACATACAAGGGTAAATATGAATTTTATCTATTTAGTCAACCTTAAATATTTGCAAGAGTACTAACTGTTACTTAAAAAACTAGAGGGAGTGTCGGTGTATTTTACTCTTGCTTTTATGAGATTATTAAGCCATATTTTGCATTCTTTCATGGAAAATTTGTTATTCTCTATTTTGATGATAGTTTGATTTTTATCAACACTTGGGGGAATTCTTTAAAACTTGTTGAGTCTGTTTGTGATCATCGTAAATATGCAATAAGGTTTTAATATTGTGAAGAGAGATGTGACCTTTTAATTCCATTAACATCATTACTTGATTTTGAATATGTTGTGCAGATTTAGGATATAATCAAATTCAGCGATCAGAATAGCATTGTGCGAACCAATCAGAACAATGCATTGAGAGTTTAAAGGGAGGTGATTTGATTTTTGGTCTAGTAGACTATGCATATAAATTTGAGTTTCTTGAGTTCTTAGTGATGATACAAAAGATGCATGTTAATTGGTTTTGTTTTGTGTTTATCCATGAATTCATGTATGTTTGCATATGCGACGTAACAAGTTTCAAAAATTGATATTTGATGCAGGAGGAGATGGAACTTTTCATATCCTTACTTGCGTTGTTGATAATGCATACACGTTAATTTTGCCTGGTAAGAATTGTGATTGCATTGTTGCTAAAGTTGCTAACCTGGTTCGTTTTGATGTAGGGCCAGATTTGAGGACAAATCTTTTTCAAGAGGAGGAGAATGATATGATCCTGACTAGGGCCATATCAAACGATGATAATGCAATTCAAGTTCCCGTGGGTCTAGTTACGAGGGAACAAGCTAAACGGTTCAAAGAATGACTTAATGGTTTAATTCAAGAAGTTTGGGCTGAAAATTATTCAAGGAAATTCAATAAAAGAGTTGTTCTTCAATTAATTAGCATGAACCAAATATTATTGGACCAAGGGAGCGCAATTCAAGCATTATTGGGCTGACCCAATTCAGCCCAATTCTAATCAGCTCATGCTAGCAACTAATTCTAATTCTTTAGCCAATCACAATGATTTTATAATTCCAATTCAGCTCATGTGGGCCGCCTGTTTTCTTTGCATGCTAAACATAGTACATTCATGTGGGTCACGCAATTGATGTTCTAATATATTCAGCAACCATGCAAGGCAAGCTAACTTATATTAACACATGTGGGCCACGAATTCAGCAGCCAATTCACAAGTTCAATCTCAGGTTAACTTAATATTACATTCATGTGTGGGCCACGGATTTTCTATTCAGATTACATATCCTACTTGTGGACCACGGATTCTAACTAATATTCAGCAAGCTACTTAAGCTATTCAGCAAACTATTCGGCAATCTTGTTCCTAATTCAGCTTAGCTTCCAAACGTGGCAATTAACAGATTCAGAGTCACGCGACAATTTTACACAGCAAATCTGATTTCTTGGATTCTGGAACTGATTCCAAAATTAGTTATAATACTAATGAAATTAGGATTTTATTTAATTAGGATTTCCATTCCAATTTTAAGTTTGATTGTTATGTAATTTATTCCTTTTGTTTTTAGGATTAGGATTACTTTTGAGTATTATAAATAGGGATCAAAGCTGATATAATTGACAACACTTCGTTCAATTAATAAAATACTTGTGAGATTTTCTCTACTTTTGGTTCTTTAAGAATTTCTATGATATTCTTAGTTTTCTTTGAGATTCAATTTTGACTTATTATTCAATAATACATAGTTGGGTGTGACGTCTTCTAACGCATCAATCGTCGATTGTACCAAGGTTCCTGCTTACAAATAAGCAACGGGTCGAGGTGTCGTTGGTGAATGCAAATTCCTTACACTATTGATTTTTCCAAGGTTCTCGTCTCAATATAGATGAAGGGTTAAAGTGTCATGCGTGTTCCACCTTACAACTATGCTAGAAACGATCCAGACGACGACCACCTTACACATGCGTATCGTGGAGTCTATCAACCCCACATTCCATATTACACATATTACTATATACATGAACTATGATGAATGGACTCAAGGAAGACAGAATGGATCGTGGAAGAGACAAGTAGTTGTTAAAGTTCATCTTCGTCTAGATGACTTCGGACCTGCACAAGGGAACAAATCGGTTACCCGGTGTTGCCGCCGAGGAGTGTTAACAATGGAGGTCCTTAGAGTTAGAGAGGGAGAGAATGTCTTACCTTTTACCAGGTACAAGAGAAGTTTTTATAGAGGATTTGGCACCAAAGGTTGGCGCCCAAGGTTCTTTGGCGCCCAGGGGCACCTAACATTAACACATGTGCTCTACCACGTGTTGGTTTCCAAGTTGTGGTTGGTGTGATAGTTGTCACAAAGCTTTGACGCGATAGGCACAATCTCCTATGAGTCTGTTGTGCATTTAATGCATAGCAGACATTGGTCGGTCATTTCTTGTGTGGTCTTTGGGTATGATTGATGGTTGGTGGCCGGAGATTCCAGATCTTCGGCAATGAACAATTTCCGAAATTCGAAGATGTTATATCCTAACAGTAGCCTCCTCTCTTCCTCCTCACTCTCCCTCCTTTTCTATTCCTCCTCTCTCTACTTTCATTCCTTCTCTATCAGCTCATTTGGGTTTAGACACTTTTAATTGCGGATATGAACTCTGACTGACTTTATCTTCCTTGCAGCCAAGACAAGGAAGATTTCTTCTTCCTTTCTTGTTACAATGTTCAACTCAGATGTATTGTTCTTTTTCCCTAACAAGATGAGATTTTTTGGCTTAATTTCAACAAGTTGTGTGCCTGGTGCCTTATGCGTAGGCTGTTGAGGCATGCGCCTCATTGAAATTGAAGTTGCCCTGCCTTGAGCAAAGTGAGGTGTACACCTTGGCCCTCATTGCGCCTCTTGCCTAGGATGCCTAGGTGCGCATTTAATAACATTGCTTCGATGAGGCGCGCTCCTTGCCTCGCGCTTAAGCCCTAAGAAGACGTTTGCGCCTCCCGCCTTAAATAAAAATGATTCATATTGAGAGTCATATTTATATATATATATATATAAATATGTATTCCATGAATAAATTAGGCGGTTAATTACCTTCACTAAATCATAATTAGTGATAATTATCCCCCGAATTTGTCCATTTCAAGAAATTCAATCTCTGTCAAAAAATGGCTCCTGGCGGGCCCCACCCGAGAGGCCACCTAGCCACTCGTATTGCCACGCCAAGTTCGGGGCCATCCATAATGAGTTCCCAAGAAGGAGCCGAGGCAAGGCATTGCCTATCTCCATCCAAAAAGGCCAAAATTGGCTAAGTATGAGAAACCGGCAAGAAAATGTCAAAGTATGGAGAACCTAATGAGGAGGTGCCCAATGTCACTACATGGTGCATACCTCACTCTCCCACAAGCAAGCAAGAAAGAATGGGGAAAAAGGAGATCAAACAAAAAAACCACGAAGGCATGCAAGCAAGCAACCAAAGAAGCAAAACTAAGCAACCAAAGAAGCAAAACTAGGCAACCACCATGAGGAGGGAGCACCCCTAGGGTTGTCCCCAACCCCATGGGGGTCGGCCCCAACACGGTTCCCCTTATTGGTGGGGCTGGTCTAACTGTCTCTCATCACATCTCACTTCCAACACTTGGTCAAATTCAAGGAATGCAAGAAAGGGCCAAAATGTGTGGAGATTGAGGAAAGGACCACCATAGGTTGAAGGCACCCCATGGGGTCGGCCCCAACCCTCATAAGGTCGACCCCAACATGGTGGGGGGCAGCCCTAATGGTTTCCCATCACATATCACTTTCAATACTTGGTCAAATTCAAGGAACCGTGCAAGGAAGGATCATGATGGAGAAAGAGCTAAGGAAAGAACCACCATGGGATGATTGCACACCCTAGGGTCGGCCCCAAGGTGTGTCCCTCCCATGGTGGGGGTTGTCCTAGCATCCTCATACTCAACACCTAGTCAAAATCCAAGAGGATTGCACAAAGAAGCATCAAAGCAAGAAGGAACTAAGGAAACACCGCCATGAGGAAGGGAGCCAACCCAAGGTCGGCCCCAACATGCTCCTCCCCATGGTGGTGCTGCCCTCATGTTCTCTCATCACCTCTCATGTTCAACACTTGGCCAAAATTTTGAGATGTTTCCAACCAAGGAAATTTCAACGGAGAGCAAGGCAAGACTTTATATGGAGACAAAGAGGAAGGAAAAGAAAGAAGTGTACCTCCAAGAAGTAGGCCCCAAGTGAGGAAGTCAAGTTTTCAAGCCACCAATTGGCACCATGAGAGCAAGCAACGTGTCAAAAGCTTCAAAAGTGAAATTATTTGTTAGAATGACGATGTCATGAGCAACCGTGGTGATGTCATGTCAAGAAGATTGTTCTTTCGTGTTCCCGATTAAGCCGAAATGAATAATTACTGTTAGAGACGACTGTTTCAGGCAAGACGAATTACTTCCCTAGCCTCCAGTAGAGGGTTAGAGAGGTCGTTTTGAAGTGGGATTTGGCGAGGGTTTTAGAGATGTATGGCGAATCAGACTCCAAAAGGCAGTATTTGCACCTACACTGATATTGTAGTCACGGTTTATAAGTGACCGTTAGGTCATGTGCATGGCACATGGGGGCACCCCCATGAATCCTATATATACCCCCCTCCTCATTTGAGAGGAGGTTGAAACCTTGAGAAATTTGGAATAGTTGAGAGCTTCTCTCTCTAGAATCCACTTTCTCTCACTAGAATCTACAAGCACCAATTTACTACCACCAAGAAGACCCCCTTTGTTGGCTTGGTAGGCTAATTTCAATACGTTGTCTCCACAAGCCTTAAGTTCACTTTCAAGGACTTGGCCTATACGGAGCTAAGTCCCATACTTGGTCTCCACAAGCCTCAAGTTCACTTTCAAGGACTTAGCCTCTACTGAGCTAAGTCCCCATACTTTGTCTCTACAAGCTTCAAGATTCACCTTCAAGGACTTAACCTCCACAAAGTTAAGTCCCCATACTTAGTCTCCAGAAGCTTCAAGATTCACCTTCAGGGACTTGACCTCCACGGAGTTAAGTCCCCACACTTAGTCTCCACAAGCCTCAAGATTCACCTTCAAGTACTTAGCCTCCACAGAGCTAAGTTCCCAAGCATACTCAAGCCCACACACACATATACACAGCCCTAATATCAAGAGTTCTGCTCATATTGTCTCAAGGAATTTGCCTACGATCTCTCCCATCATCCATCACTCCGCTCAATCTCTCATGCCTTCGTGGAATTCTAACCTCGACGGATCAACTAACGAACCCGACCGTGAGGGAAGTGTAATAGCGTAGGATATTGTTTTATTGTACTTAAAGTTTGTAATGAACAATGATTAATTAAACATCTTTTATTAGTTAATCTTGTTCACTTTGATGTTTAAGTTGTAGTTTACATTTCCCCACCCTACAATATATAATTCTATATTCATACACATAAAATTATAATGTTATATTCATATATATTAAAATATATATGTATTATAATATATTATTATTATTATTATTATTATTATTATATATATATATCAATATATAGTATAATATATCATGTATATATTACTCCCTCCGTCCTAAATTAAATGTCTAATTTTGACGTTTTTTTGCTCAAATTGACTTTTTATCTTTAATAACACTGCTTCGATGAGGCTTGCGCCTCCGACTTAAATAAAAATGCATCATATCGAGTCATACTTCAATATATGTTCATGTGTATATAAGATTATACATTATATTTATATACATATAATATTATAATATTACATTCAAATAAAATATATATTTATATATTATAATATATATATGTATTATAATTATAATATAAAATGGAATAGATTAATATATCAAGTATATATTACTCCCTTCTCCCCAAATCAAATGCCAGTTTTGACCTTTTTTGTTGCTAAAATTTACTATTTTTAGAACTAGCTTTTATACCATTTTTATTAAAATATAGGTGAAAATTATAACCAAAAGAAAATATATACAATTTACTACTAAACTCAATTTTAATATAATTTTAAAATTGTTTTCTTACACAAATTTGAATTTTCATCATTGGTGTTAAAAAATTTAACGGAAGTTTGACATGGCAGTGTCACATACGCATTGAATCATAGCTGGAATGTGTTATTTTATATGTCATCTATAGCCCACCCATAAAAACAAATTTACCCACCCAAACCCATAAAAACAAATCCACCCACCCGAATCCATGAATAGTAGTTTTTTCTTCATGTTCTTCCTCCAATCAAACCAAACAAAGCTGAAATTGCAACAATATGTAGAGTTTACAAAAAGAAAAAAATTTCACATATAGCAAAACATTCAAAGATTGTAAAAACAAAAAACATTCACAGATAGATTAATGAATGGGGACTTAATTTACCTGTGCGGCATCCCCAAATTAGGTGAAAATTAAGGCTTGAAGATTGAAGAAGAAACTAGAATCCTCTGTCAATTGGGTATTCCGTGCAGTAAGCTTCTCGATCCATCAATTGGCTATGAGCTGGGTTTATTTTTAGTTGCCGATTGCTAGTGTTTTTTGTAGCTAGATTTCTTCTGCTAAATTGGATGAAGATAATGAATAGTGATGGTGTTGCTAGGTTAAAGAGAGATTGAGAATCTTCTTGTTATAATATGACTTCGGCCAATTAAAATTTGATCTGTTATTTTGTTATTGATTGTGATTCCTAATTCATCGCCCATATTGACGGCAGTGACGCAGTAGCTGCGATGGAGGCGGGTAGCACACGGTGGTATCGGAAGAAGAAGAGGATTAAAGATGGGTTTGTTTATTTTGTTTAAGTATAATATATTAATAGATTGTTAAGATATCATAATATTTACTTTTTATAATTGATAATTCTTTGCCTAATATATATAAATATGTATGTATATAAAGTCAATAAGAATTTATTGTTATAATTTTAATTTTAGCATATTTTTAATTTTTATAATTTCCTAAATTATATTTGTTATAAGTACTTGTTATTAAATACAAAAATAACTATCTTTTTTACTTTTAAAATCCTTTTATGTTTTTTTTGGTTTATTTTTGTTTTAATTTTTTTTATTATTTTTAGAGTTTTATGTCATCTCTCTCTCTCATGTGGAATCATGTCGCAAACCGTTTAAAGTCAACATGATTTAACGGATTTTCTAACGTTTTGTCAAAAAACAAAAGTTGAGTTAGTTGATTGTAAGAAGAAAAAAACGTATAGTCAGTCATTTGTAAGTTGACCTAAAATACAATGATGTGTAAAGGATTTAACCCGTGTATAAAGAAACGGGCATTTAATCGAAATGGTATGATGCGTCAATCAACAACTCCAAATTAGGGTTTTGGTCAACCCACAAACTTTGACTTTGACCATCGTTTCACTGGCTCGACTTCTCCAAAAAACTTGTAAAAAGTCCGTCGAAGTTGGGGGGTTCTGGGTGGACTCTCCGATGCTCAAGTCAAAACGCTGATATGAGGAGAGAATTATTATGGGAGTCAGAATTGTGTACCTTTAATTTGTTAGAACATCCCTTATTTATAGCATAAGAATCCTTTCCTTCAGGAGTTGGGAATTAAAATCCTACATGGTTTCACAGACCTTCCAAGTTGTCAATCCTTAGTTGGTTATTCTTCATGGGAATTTTATCTTTTATTGAATCTAATATACTTCTAGAATACTCCGCGAGCAAAGTTATTATATTGCCCTTTATTAATAGGGGTCTATAAATAACACGTGGCAACTCACCATTGGTGGATTATTTTTACCCACATCATTTGCCCCCTACTCCTTTAAAAATATACTTATAAATATATTTTTAAAGGAGTAATTGAATAATAATAGAATTTGGTTGTTCATGTGCTAATATTTGGCACCCATGATGCTAATTCTTGGCCTCCATGGCCTTTAAACTGGGCTTCATGACCTTAATTCTTGGCGCTCATGGCACTAATTCTTCGCATCCATGGCCTTAATTCCGGGTCTTCATGGCCTTGATTATGGCCTCCATGGCTTTAATTCTGGACTCTATGGCCTTGATTCCGATCTTCATGGCTTTAATTCTGGGCCTCCATGGCCTTAATTCTAGTGCAAAACTCTTCTTTTGTTTTATGGGTCTCATTTTCGGGTCTACATTCAACTTGTGAATGATAACTGATGAGGAGACATGCCTAGCTCGGATATGGACGGGAGTCACGGAGGTCAAGCATGGGCGGATCTAGTTCAGGTGCCTATTGGTCCAATTACGAGGTCACAAGCTAAACGATTCAAAGGACTTGACGGAATGATTCAAGAAGTTTGGATTGATAAGGGTTCGTGGGCGACTAAAGATGATTCTAAGTTCATTAGCTTAGTTTAATTCATGACAGAGCAACCTATGTTGGAGTTCACACCAGACTAACAGAATGTTTAGAAACCGGCGCAGCAGCGCTCCCCTTTTCGATTTAGTGTCCAAGCGCGTTTCTGGAATATTTTGAAGCAAATTTCACAAAATTTTTAGTAGTTTTTCCAATTCTAATGTAATTAGGATGCTTTTTAGCTAGGATTTTCATTCCAATTTGATTTGTTATTCCTTAAAGGATTAAAGTTACTTTTGATTAGTATAAATAAGGATTTAGCTAATGTAATTCAGGAATACTTCAAATTATTAATAAAAATTCTTGTGAGATTATTCTCCTTTTGGTTCTTTGAGAACTCCCGAACTATTCATAATTTTTCTGTGAGGTTCAAACTTGACTTATCATACAATAATTCATAGTTGTGTGTGACGTCTTCTATCGCATCAATCGTCGATTGTACCAAGGTTCTCGTCTCCATATAGACAAAGGGTTGGGTGTCGTGCATGTTCCACCTTACAACTTTGCTAGAAACAATATGGACGCCGACCATCTCACGCAAGCGTGACGTGGAGTCTTTGTATCAAAGCCAAGTCTTCTAGTGTGTTATCTATCTTTAATTTGTGTTTGAATTTTCTAGGTGAAAATAAAAAATAAAAAAAGAGTAAAGAAAATTTTTCAATTTGTTTCAATTGCTTTCTAACAAATTCAACAGCAACAATCTGAGCTTTCGTTATCAATTCCGATCAAGCAAAGCTCTAAAAATTCCGCAAGCCTAACTAGCTTTCCCGGAAATTTAAAGGCTTACAAGAAGAGTACAAGGCGATCAATCTGTAACTTTGTCAGTATTCCGAGACTCATACCTTCTATATTTTGTTCTTGATAAGTTATTTTTGAATTGATTAGTAAATTGTGATTTGGTTTGGTGAGTTCAAAAAGAACCTATAAGAAAATTTTGTTGAGTGGTAAAAGGCAAGAGTTTTGAGATCATTCTAGGGTAAAAGTCAATCGAGTGATACACGAACGATTCATTGTTTGACCGAAACACATAAGGGAGTGGGTGAGAAATTTTTTATCTACTAACTCTTGTTTTGCAGCAAATCATGTCTAGCTCAAAGGATAAAGGTGCTTTTGAAGAGTCTCCAACCAATTTTGATACGAAGTTTGTGATGGAGGCCATGATGAAGGAATTTTCCAGAAAATTGGACATGGCAATGGAACAGGTGAATGAGTGTTTTGATCAAATGAGCATTACCCAAGGAAATCAGTTTCAACATCCTTTTGCTGCGCCACAAAAGGGAAGGACACAACAAAGAGGAGCTAGAACGGAGGAAGTTTATTATGATGGTAGGTTTAGCGAAGAGAAGGACCGTGAATCTGACTTTATCAATCAGAGGTAAGGAGCAAGGGATAGAGGCGGTCGGAATCGAGGAGACAACAACTTGGATAGCATTAAAATGAAAATTCCAGCTTTCTAAGGGAGGAGTGATCCTGAGGCGTAGTTAGAGTGGGAGAAGATGATGGAATGGGTATTTGACTGCCACAACTATTCGGAGCTTAAGAAAGTCAAGCTTGCAGCCAGGGAGTTTTCACATTATGTCGTTACTTGTGGGATCAACTGATAACTAGCCGGAGGAGATGTGGAGAGCCTCCGATTGAAACTTGGGAAGAGATGAAAACCTTGATGAAGAAGCGGTTCGTGCCTAGCCACTACCACTAAGACCTATTCCGGAGTTTGCAAAATCATAAGCAAGGGAGTAGGAGCATAGAGGACTACTTCAAGGAGATGGAGATGCTGATGACTAGGGCCAACATAGTTGAGGATCGCGAGGCAACGATGGCCAGATTTTTAGCAAGCTTAAATTGGGAAATTACGGATTTGGTAGAACGACAACATTATGTGGAGTTGGAAGACATAGTACACATGACTATTAAAATTGAGAAGCAACTTAAGAGGAGAGGTGGCCAGCAATCAATTTTCACTTCGAGTTCATCTTGGAAGCCTAATGTTGTGAAGCGACAGGAGAAGCCAATTGTGGTCAAACCCAAAGAAGAGCCAAAACCGGAAACGCCTAACCGCGAAAATCAAGGTAAAACCAAATCTTCTTTTAGTTGTAACCGTGATATTAGATGCTTTAAATGCCAAGGCAAGTGACATATTTCAAGCCAATGTCCAAATCAACGAGCCACAATTTTGCTTGATAATGGTGAGTTGGAGACCGAGGATGATGATAGTGACTGATTTTGTAAGGACCGAGAATTTTACACGATTATATATGTATATTTGTACGAATAAATTTTTTTAAGCATATAAGTGAATATGTGAATTAAGTGAGTTAGTTAATTTAATTATTTTAAGTTAACTAAGATGAATACTTAATCAATTTGATTAAGGATGTGTAAGATAAGTTATGTTGAGAATTAACATAACTTGAATGTTAACCTTGAATGGTAAATTAAAAAGATTTATAATCTTTAAGTGATTAAATTGATATGACTAATATAAAGTGATTATACGATTATGTAATAACTTATTAAGCCAATTAGGGTTAATTAAGTTAATGAATTAATGGAACAAAAAGGAAAACTAAAAATAAGAATATTAAATTATTTATCAATATATTAAACATTTGGTGGCATATATTGAATAAATATATGAGTAAATAAATATAATAATTATTTATCAATGATGATAAATATGTTATGACATATGTAGAGATATATGACTAAATAAATAAATATATATATATATATATATTATAGATGTGTATATATATTTATTTATTTATTTATATATATAGTCAATTAAAAGAAAGCTTTATAACCTAATATTATATATTAGGAATGTGGATTAAATAATTGAGGGTTGTAGTATTGAAGAATTTTAGTATTTAAAATATATACTAACCTAAGAGATTTATTTTATTATCTCAATTTATTATTTATTTTAAACCTAATTAAAGAAAGTCTAATTGGGTTATATAATTAAATGTACGAGAGTAACCATTTAAATCCCAAATGAGTGGTATGAAAAACTCTAATTAAATAATTAGGGTAAGGTAAAATTTTGGTATTGGACCCATTGTATTTTACATGGCCCAATTATTTTAATTAGAAAGCCCAAACATTAAAGTAACTAGCCCAAAACTTGGTCCAATGAATGAGGGACTTTTAGGTCATTTTGTTAAGAAAAATTTGGCAATAAAAATAAATCAAAAATGGGGGATTATAGGTGTCCATTTTCGGCAATGAGAGGGAGAAAAGAGAGCACATGTGAGTTATCATTTTCTCCAAATTTGCTGCTAACTCTTACTAACTCCAACTAAGGTGTCATCTTAAGAATTAGCCGCATACTTTTGCAAAGCTTACAAGCAACCCTTAGATGATTAAAGGAGAGAAGTGTGGGTAATTTGTATACTTACAAATATTATCTCTATACAACTTTCCCAACAAGTAAAAGAAAAAAAATCAATTACATTTCTCTTTCATCTCACTTCCAAACTTTGTTAACAAAAAGAAAATAGAAAGAGAAAAACAAAGAAAGAGAGTGTGAGAAGGTAGGTTCGGATCAGCCACAAATTAGGAGAAAGTATGATTTTTTTTAAGCTTCATAACTCTTGGGAAGAAGAAGCAGGATAGCAAAAATCAAAGGTAGAAAAACCTAACTATAAATTAATTTATTCCTTTTGTTTTGTTTGGTTTTGATGAAATAAAGGGTTAGTGTTTTTGAAGTCCAAAACCTTAAATCTACATGTTAATTAAGTGCTTTATCTTTGGATCTAACCATTTTTCGTGTTTTAATGTTGATCAAAAGGTAGAAAAGAAAAATAAATTTTCTAGTTTAGAAAACACTAATCTTTCTCTACTTTGAAAATCCACCATTTGAAATCTATACCTTTTTGTGATCCGTCAAAGAGTGGTGCTAGATATGTAAGTTAACTGTTAAACCCAAGTGGTAGCACTCAAAACTGTTGTTTTTACAAGCCTTGGCAGCCATTTTAGTACAAATAGTCCAGTTGAAAGAAAAACTGTTAAAGGGCAGTTTCTGGCCTGTTCTTACAGGGGCAGTTTTGTCCGTTTTCTTTGCTTAAAAAATTCTAAGAAAATTTGGTATGTTAATATGATGAGTTATCTAGATACTGTCCAAAGAAGACTATTTTTGGATGTGTAGAATGAGATTTATGGATTTTATAAGGAATGACTATTTTAAAAGTAAACCAAGATAACTTTTTCCGTGTAACTCCAAAAATTATGAAATTTTTACTGGAAGTACATATACATAACAAGAACATCTCCTGTTCGTAATTTTTGGACTTGAAAACTGTTCATGATAATTGTTGCAAGATCTAGCTATTTTGGTCATTTTAAAAATAGTAAATGAAATCCAAAAAGTTTAGAAAAATTATATGTTCATCATGATAACATATATTGATATTGTCTAGAAAATAAATATATTTGGAGTTGATTTGGTATTTTTCATGTAAATGATTGAGTTATGAATAAATGAATAAAATAAGTAATGTGATGTTATAAAGGGTAAAAATGTAATTTTATTGACCAAAGACCCTTGATATAAGGTAATCAGATTTTTAGAGGGTAGTTTGGTCATTTTTTATAAAATTTAATTTTATAGCATTTTAGGTTTATTAAATGAATGAATTAGTAAAGGGTTAACAATTAGAATTAATTGTTTATTAGTTTAATAAATGATTAAAATATTAATAAGAGCTTAATAATATTAGTTTGAGATATTATTAAGTAATTAATAATGTTTAGATTAAAATATTATTAAATGGTTAATAATATTATATTAGAGTTAAATTAAAATATTATTAAATGATTAATAATATTAGTTTAGAGTTAAATTAAAATATTATTAAATGATTAATAATATTATATTAGAGTTAAATTAAAATATTATTAAATGATTAATAATATTAGATTAGAGTTAAATTAAAATATTATTAAATGATTAATAATATTAGATAATGATTTAAAATATTATTAAATGATTAATAATATTATATTAAAGTTAAATAATAATATTATTAAATGATTAATAATATTATTAATTGATTAAAATATTATTAAATGGTTAATAATATTTATGAATGGTTAAGATATTAAATATTGATTAAAATATTATTAATTGATTAATAATGTTAGTAATTGGATAAGATATGATTAATGTACGGAATATCATTAAGTGATTAATAATATTATCAAGTGACTAAAATATTATTAAATGATTAATAATATTATATAAGGATTAAAATATTATTAAAAGATTAATAATATTAGATAAGAGTTTAAGACAATGAATATATGATAATAATTATTAAGGGATGATAATATTCCTAATGAGTAAGATATTATTGAATGTTTGATTTCATGATTACATGTTAGATAATTTATTACAAGAATAGTAGTGTTATGAGTTATAATATGTTATGCTAATTGAAAGATCAATATTATAATTGATAGGTCTTTCAAACGAAGTTAAATTAAATTGTGTAGCAGTAGTCAACGACCAAGGCAAGTTTCCTAACTCAACTTGAGTTATTAATTTCAAAGCATGATTAGTGAATAATTATTATTGATTATTCATATCTACAATGATTATTGTTATTCGCACGTAGTGCATTTGATTTCATGTTCTATTATTTCAACTCTGAAATAAATTTAAAGTTTTATTCATGAACTATTTATAAGCCATGTCTCAACTATTCATTTCGGCTAGACTAATAATTGATGAATCGTTCTATTATTTGAACTAAGATGTTATTGAAAGATTCATGCCATTTATTTCGGCTAGATCAATATTAATATTATATGTTGAAATCATAACATTTCTTTGAAAGCAATCCAAACCATATTGTTGTGGTACGGACTCATGATGTAAGACTGAGATGAACAACCCTTATAAAAAGGGGAACTTTATTGTCGGACATCCGACCCTAGCGCTATTTTTGAGTATTATGCATAATATAGGATACAACGAGGCTGATCACTTCATGTATTTGCAGAAGAATATGATTTAATCTTTATGGTTAACTGATACTCTTGAGGTAATTCAGTATTAATTAACTGATAATTCCTCTATTAGTTCGTAATCCATTTGTGAGCACTCAGCATGAAATCTGGGAATATCCCACTTTATTGAATATTGTTGCATTATTGCCAATGTTCTAAAAGGCGCTAGGCGGGAGGCGGGAGGCGGGCGGCCAGGGGGCCTAGGTGGAATTTTTTATTTTAAGTCAATTTTAATATTTTAACTTACATTTATCCAAATAAAACAATAATATATAGCAAAACAATCTATAATAAAGGCATTTACTTAAAGTTCAAACACATCCATATTGCTGCTAATGTCAAAGTTCAAAAACAAATATGCAATTGTTCAAAGTTCAAACATATTTTTAACGTATTAATTTTATTTATAAATTTATAAAAAAGATTGCTATTAAATAATAAAATTTAAAATTTCAAGAATTTAATTCCATATTAAAACTTAAGAAACTAAACATAAATTTAAGAATTATATTGAATTAAACTAAATATTACAAATGTATCATCATTTATATAATTTGAAGCTGGTTCAAGTTCAAAAAATTACAACTATAATAGAATTAACCATTTTGACTTGATATTGTTCACTTGTTATGATTTGATATGCTACAACCTGTTTTATGAATATGGTAAATCATTAAAAAAATATATATATATGAAGATTTGGTTTGGGTAGTTATTAAAATAAAAAAAATGGCTCCACCTAATTTCCTGGAAGGATTTTTTGCCGCCTTGGGCTTAGGTGAGGCGCCTGGGGGGCCTATCGCCTAGGCGACGCGCCAAAGGGGGCCTAGTGTCTAGGCGGGGCGCCAAGGGGGGGCTTAGCGCCTAGGCGGGGATTAGGCGGACCTAGGCGGGGATTTTTAGAACAATAATTATTGCTAATTGTTCCTAATCAATTGAATATTATCGAATCTTCGAACGAATTTAATTCTTTCATTCTTGAAATGTTATTTATTCTGGAATTCAAGAAAATTCTTGTTATTGGAAATGAGTTATTGTTTAGCTACTTCAAAATCTTTTGAACATTGTTGACATTCTAGAAAGTTAGATTCTTCTATATCATTTATTGTACACTTTAACTTGCTGAGCAAACTTGTTGCTCACCCTTGTTAAATAAAACATTTCAGCTAAGGACGAGGTAGCCGAGGGGTCAAAGAAAGACAAGGACAAAGGCAAAGTTCAAGAGTAGTTATTGTGAACTTTACTTATTATGTTACTGTATGTAAATTAATTATGTAAATTTTTTGAGTATCTATGGGTATGTAAGTTATTTTAAGGTTAGTTAACCTGGTATGATGATGATATAATAATGTTTTAAGTTATGTTTTTATTAAAGACGTGTAATGAATGATGTATTTCATCAATGAACGGGTAATTAGATGTGATATGTATAATGGATCGTGAGCACCAAACCCGAGGTTAGGGAACCCGGATTTGGGAGCGTCACAGATTCTATGCCACCGTAGGAGGAGGTAGATGAAAGGGAAGTTGCTATTCATGGTGAAATGTTGGTCACTATAAGAGCTTTTAACCCACAAGTGAAGGAAGAAAGCATGGAGCAACAAGAAAAACTCTTTCACACTAGATGCATTGTTCATACGAAGATTTGTTGCGTGGTGATTGATGGTGCGAGTTGTACCAATGTGGCGAGTACTACTATGGTGGAGAAGCTAGGGCTGCCAACAACCAAGCATCCTCAACCTTATCGATTGCAATGGCTCAACGACAGTGGAGAAATAAAGGTGACTAGGTAGGTATTGGTTCCTTTCATTATTGCAAGATATGTGGATGAACTATTGTGCGATGTGATGTGGTTCCAATGCAGGCAGGCCATTTGTTACTTGGGAGACCATGGTAATTTGATAGGCGCGTGAAGCATGATGGCTTTACAAACGACTATTTATTTGTACACAATCAACGAAAAGTCACTTTGTCCTATGACACCGAAACAAGTGCATGAAGATCAATTGCATTTACAAAAAGACTTCGTACAAAAGAGAGTGAAAACAAAAATAAAGAGGAAAAAAATAATGAGGGAAAAAATAAGAGAAAAAGGAGGAAAAAAAGAGAGAAAACCAAATATCTTTACAAAAAAAGTGATGTAAGAAGAGCTTTGATTTCTATACAGCCGATTATTATACTTATATACAAGGATAACACTTCTTTGCCTAGTGTTGTTGCGTCTCTTTTGCAAGATTATGCCGATGTATTTCCCGAAAAGGTTCCACAAGATTTACCACCTATTCGGGGACTAGAGCATCAAATTGACTTCGTACCCTGTGCAACCATTCCTAACCGACCCGCTTATCGGAGCAATTCCGAGAAAACGAAGTTGCAAAAGCAAGTTGGTGAACTAAAGGAAAAGGGTTCGTGAGAGAGCATGAGTCCGTGTACAGTTCCGGTCATCTTAGTACCTAAGAAGGCATATATAAGCATGCATTAGTTGTTGTTCCCCTGGCGACTTGACAAACCCGACAACGTTGCACCAGTTTTTCAACCTCCTTCCGAATAGTAGGCCAGAAGTAATTAGACTGCACTAACTGCAAGGTCATGTCTCTCCCTACATGTCTCTCCTTACATGTCCCTCGCCATACAGCTCCTTAAGGATCTTCATCCGCAAACTACAATCTGGAACACATAGTTGGTTGCCTTTAAACAAAAATCATCATGCAAATGGAAATCTGTCCTCTCCCCTGCCCGAACCTTTGCTAAAATACCAGAAAAATATGGATCAGTTTCAAGTAATTCAGCAAATGAATCAAAACCAGGTACCTCCACAGAAGGTCGAGTTAACAGCCCCTTTCTCCTGCTCAAAGCATCAGCCACTCTATTGGTAACTCCTGACTTGTGTTTCACCACGAAAGTGAACCTTTGGAGGTAAGCAATCCAACTCGCATGTCTAGCAAAAACTTTATCTTGACTATGCAAATGTTTTAAAGCCTCATGATCTGTATACAAGATAAACTCTCGCTGAAACAAATAATGGCCCCAATGCTTAATAGCCTGAACCACAGCATAAAATTCAACATCATAAGTACTATAACGCAACTTGGCACCCAACAATTTCTCACAAAAATATGCCACTGGCCTGCTGTTTGACTCAAAACAGCCCCAATTCCCACCTTGGAAGCATCAGAATGTAACACAAAAGGTTGATGAAAATCTGGTAATACTAGAATAAGAGTTGTAGTAAGGCGGAATTTAATCAGCTCAAACGCCTCTTCTGCTTCACCTGTCCAAGCAAACTTCCCATCCTGCTTCATGCAATCAATAATAGGAGCCATAATGCTGCTAAAATGAGGAATAAAACGCCGATAAAAGGAGGCCAACCCATGGAAGCTCCTAACTTCAGTAATGGTACTAAGGCTTGGCCAATGCTTCATAGCCTCTACTTTGGACTCATCTACCTGCAGCAGTAACCAAGAAACAGCACCTTAGGTGTCAGAAATACACACTTTTTAACTGCAACATACAATTTCTCCCTATACAGCACATGAAGAACTTCTCGCAGCTGACTAAGATGCTCGCTCGAGTTAGCATTGTATATTATAATGCCATCGAAATACACAACACACTTACCAATGAAAGGCCTCAAAACCTGATTCATAACACGCATAAAGGTGCTAGGTGCATTGGACAACCCAAACGACATGACCATCCACTCGTACAATCCCTCCCTCGTCTTAAAAGTTGTCTTCCATTCGTCGCCAACCCGAATACCCACTCTTCAAATCTAATTTAGTAAAAACAGTAGCCCCACTAAGCTGATCCAGTAGGTCATCCAATCTAGGAATAGGAAAACGATACCTGACCGTTATTTTGTTGATGGCTCTACTGTCGATACACATCCGCCAAGTACCATCTTTCTTTGGAGTCAGAAGGGCTGGTACCGCACAAGGACTCAAACTCTCCCGAATGTACCCTTTGGCCAGTAACTCTTCCACCTGTCTCCTTAATTTTTCATGCTCCCCGAATGAGGTCGATTGGGTAAGGTTGCCCCGGGCTCCAGATCAATCTGATGTTGGATATCACGCATTAGGTGTAATCCTTCAGGCAGTTCATCTGGAAATAAATCACTGAACTCTTCTAGAAGTGGTTTGACTACATCAGGAACCTCTACCTCCATGGCTATCATCCTCCCGATTAAGGCATACACAATTTCCGTCTCCTGCACCACCTCCTCAAACTGTGCTAAAGTTAACAAACTAGCAATGCCTTTATTTTCTTCCCGCTTGGGCACTAACACAATCTTTACCCCCCTCAAACATAAAGCTGTAAGTATTCGTTTTTACCATTATGAACCACCTCTCTATCAAATTGCCAACGTCGTCCCAACAGTAGATTGCATGCATCCATAGTTACTACATCACACCAAACCTCGTCCTTGTATTTTGTCCCCACCGAAAAGGATACCAGTGCACGTTTTGAGACGGTCACCTCACCCCCTTGTTTCAACCGGGCTAACTTGTATAGCTTTGGGTGTTTTTCAGTTGTTAGTTCCAGCTTTCGGACTGCCTCCACTGAAATTATATTCTCACAACTGACTGCATCGATCATAAACCTACACACCTCTTTAACAATACAAGTTGACTGAAAATATTGTTTCGCAGCCAATCATCATCAACAGCCCTAGGTGCAAGGCAGGACCCTCTTCACCACCAACGCAGTCCCAACATCACCAGTCACCACCTCCTCATCCACGCATTCTGAATCAAAGATCGGTTCACCAGTTAGCAAGGTTTCATCCTTGATAGCATCACCCTCATCTATTTCAGCAAACATCGCCCTTTTTCCGATTTTCTTGCAATCAGCCTGCCTGTGTCCCACTTCACCATATGCAAAACACTTGATACCACTTACTGGACTAATCCTCCTGTTATTATTTGTTACTGCTCCCATTTTGGCTATTGCCCCCGCTGATGCAACCTCGCCTGAACGACCGATATTGACACCTCCTCCTGAATACCCAAAGCTAGAAGATTGTCCAAAACCACCAGGACGCCTCTTCTCAATCTGCCTGACCCATTGATCTTGGCTGCAACAGACATCGGATCAAACATGTTAACTGTCTCTTTAATTTGTTCTCGTAAACCCCCAATATATCGGACTAGCAACTGATCTTCTGTCTCATGCACCTCGTTCCGAGCAATCAGCTAATAGAATTCAGTTGTGTATTCATCAACTGTACGACCTCCTTGACTTAAATTTTGCAACCTCTGGTACATTAATCGCTGATAGTTATAAGGTAGGAACGTCGTCCGCAACTGTTTCATCTTCTCCCAGTTCGTAATTTTTGACTTCCCCAATCTAACCCTCGTTTGCCTGAGTTGCTGCCACCAAGCCATCGCTCTATCTCTGAGTCTGGTAGCAACCAAGGGTACTTGTTTATCATCAAGGACACCCTTAAATTCCAGGATCTCTTTTACCGTGGCCAGCCAGTCAATGAATTCTTCCGGTTGGAGGATACCACGAAATTTTGGAATCTCAGTCAACGTCTACTATCATCCTTCACTGCATATGGTCGACGACGCCCACGAGGTGCCTACTCATAGTCATCATCAAAGTCATCTCCGTCATCATTCTCTACTACATAAGGATTCCTCCGATCATCATAATTAGGGTTCCTTCCAGGATTAAGATTTGTCCTATTTTGGTTCGCCAACAACTCGCCCATCCTTAGTGTCAGTCAATCCATCATAGTGTTCATCCCTTGTTCCATTACTTGTTCAATTCGCTACTCGAACCGCTGCTCAAGGCGCTGTAGATCCTTACGCCCATAAACATCGTCCACACGTCGCTCTCTATGGGGTGGCATGGTGAATATGGCTTGGGCTTTGATACCAACTGACGTAGCGGAAGTAAACAGAAACCGTTATCAATTGTTGAACCGCGCACGATTGTCAAACGATAACCTTCTACAACTTGTTGATTCTACGAATTCCAGGAAATAGGCAACAAAATTCTAATTCAGAGAATTTTGGAAAATAAGAAGTTTATTATTCATCAAAACTGCCTCTTCACATCATAACAAACGTTTAAATAACAAAACCCTAAAAATGGAATCCAAAACAGAAAAGGAAAATAATAAGAAAAATTACAAAAATAACCCAAAAACAGTAAAATATATTTTTGAAGGCCTAAACGATGGAGTTTAACCAAAAAACCCTGCAGTTCACGACTTTTGATCGTTGGCCGGTTTCCAATGAAATTAGACTCCGAAAACGCTAAAATCTGACACTCCAAACTTGGCAGAAATTACCAAATTGCCACTAGATCAAATCTTTCCATAAACTGACACACTTGCTCTTCAACCGCATCATCTAAGCATGGTCATGATTCGATTTTTGTGGTCGTGGATAGATTTTCAAAAATGGCACATTTTATTCCATGTCACAAAACTGATGATGCTTCCCATGTAGTTGATTTATTCTTTAGAGAAATAGTCCGTTTGTATGATATGCCTAAAACAATTATTTTTGATAGGGATACTAAGTTCTTAAGTTACTTTTGGAAGACTTTGTGGTGCAAATTGAGTACTAAATTGTTAATTTAAACTACTTATCATTCACAAACTGATGGTCAAACCGAGGTATTAAATAGAACTTTGTCTGCTTTGTTAAGTGCTATCATTAAAAAGAATATCAAATTTTGGGAAGAATGTTTACCTCGAGTTGAGTTTGCTTATAATCGAGCTATTCATTCTGCTACTAATTTTTCTCCATTCAAGATTGTGTATGGTTTTAATCCTTTAACACCGTTGGATTTATCACCATTATCTGTTTCTGAATATACTAACATGGATGGAAAGAAAAAGACCGATTTTGTTAAGCAGATTAATGAGAAAGTTAGTCTCAACATTGAAAGGACGGAACAGTATGCGAAACAAGCTAACAAGGGACGACGTCAAGTGATCTTTGAGCCGGGAGATTGGGTTTGGTTGTATATGCGAAAAGAAATATTTCCATCTCAAAGGCGGTCTAATTTTCTTCCGAGGGGAGAAGGTCCTTTTCAAGTCCTTGAGCGTGTCAACGACAATGCTTACAAACTGAATTTACCTGGTAAGTATAATGTTAGTGCAACATCCAATGTTTCTGACCTAAGTTTGTTTGATGTAGGTGATGAATTCAAGAGGAGAAGAATGATGAGGACATGCCTAGCTCGGATATGGACGGGAGTCGCAGAGGTCAAGCATGGGCGGATCCAGTTTAAGTGCCTATTGGTCCGGTTACGAGGTCACGAGCTAAACGATTCAAAGGACTTAACGGATTGATTCAAGAAGTTTGGACTGATAAGGGTTAATGGCCGATTAAAGATGATTCTAAGTTCGTTAGCTTAGTTCAATTCATGACCGAGCAACCTATGTTGGAGTTCACACCAGACTGACAGAATATTTAGCGCAGGTATGCTACAATACGGTGCAGCAGCGCTCTCAAATGCTGCTGCACTCCAAACCGGCGCAGCAGCGCTCCCCTTTCTGATTTTAGTGTCCAAGCGCGTTTCTAGAAGATTTTGAAGCAGATTTCACGGGATTTTTAGTAGTTTTTCCAATTCTAATGTAATTAGGATGTTTTTATCTAGGATTTCCATTCCAATTTGATTTGTTATTCCTTATATGATTATGGTTACTTTGGATTAGTATAAATAAGGATTTGAATGATGTAATTCAGGAACACTTCAGATTATTAATAAAAATTCTTGTGAGATTATTTTCCTTTTGGTTCTTTGGGAACTCCCGAACTGTTATTAGTTTTTATGTGAGGTTCAAACTCGACTTATCAATGAACAATACATAGTTGTGTATAACGTCTTCTACCGCATCAATCGTCGATTGCAGCAAGGTTCTTGCTTACATATAAGTAACGGGTCAAGGTGTCGTAGGAGTTTCACTCAATGCGATTTCCTACACTATCGATTGTACCAAGGTTGTCATCTCCATATAGACGAAAGGTTAAGGTATCGTGCGTGTTCTACCTTACAACTTTGCTAGAAATGATCTGAGCGACAACCACCTCACGCAAGCGTGTCATGGAGTCTATTAATAACTTATAAATTGGGGATCGATTTCTAACATATCAATTGTTGTCCAAACAAATGCATCCTTATTGTTCCTCGGGAATTGGACGAGTTTGTCTTCAATTTCCTCTTTCAAACTAGAACCCACATAGGTAATTTTCTCAAGATCTGCATCTTTCAATAAAATTGGGAATAAATCCTTTGCAGGTTATCCTCTTTGCTCTTTATGCTCATCCCTCACATCTACAGAATTAATAGGCAAGACTTGCTTCCCAGCACTAATGTGTTTAATGGCTAAAAAGTAGCATCTTCTAGCTACTTTCTGATCACCCTTGACTTCCTATATTTCACTTGTTGGGAACTTCAATTTCATATAGGGGATAGCTTTAAATTTATTTAGCCATATCCTACCAAGGATTACGTTGTATGACAAAACGGCTTTCACAATAAAAAAAAGTGATCAGAGTGGTGGATTGATTTGGTGTTGAAGCCCGATTATTCACTAAGAATTTTTGGTTTGTAAGAGAATGACTTTTTGTTTGTTGCCAATCTAATGCGTCAATCAACAGCTCCAAATTAGAGTTTCGATCAACCCACGAACTTTGACCACCGTTTGAGCACCTTGACTTCGCTGGAAATCTGCAAAAAGTCCACCGGAGTTGGGGGACTCCGGGAGGACTCTCTGATGCTCAAGTCAGAACGTTGATACGAGGAGAAAGAATTATTATTGGATTCAGAATTGTGTACCTTGAATTTACTGGAATATCCCTTATTTATAGCATGAGAATCCTCTCCTTCAGGAGTTGGGAATTAAAATCCTACATGGTTTCACAGACCTTCCAGGTTATCAATCCTTAGTTGGTTAAACTTCATGGGAATTATATCCTTTATTTAATTTAATATACCTCTAGAATATTGCGCAAGCAAAATTATTATATTGCCCCTCCTAAATAGGGATCTAGAAATAACACGCGACAACTCGTCATTGGTGGATTAGTTTTACCCACATGATCATTCCAACCAAAATCAGCATTCCATTCCAACGCAGATTCCATCCAACTAGACACCACCTAAAATATTGGTGAGTGCAATATCCGTACCATCTCTTTGTACCACTAGACTTCCTCCCCAAGTTTAGAGCAGAGGTTGAGCAGTGAGCACAAAATTGGACGGTGAGCAACAACGAATAGAACCAGACTGTGTTTATTTTGTTCTTTGAGCTTGGTTTTAAATTTAGAAATTGCTTTAGGTTTGAGTGCCACCATTAATGGCGACCCAATAAATAAAGGACTAACTATTTTGCTTTTCAATTTGTTTCTGTAGGTGCAAATTTATTTATTTTTATATTTTTTGCTTAGAAGTTAGAATAGGATTATTGGTAGTCCGTTTATTTATTTATTTGCTATTACATATTTATTCTCTATGCATATTTATAGAGCATCACTAGCATGTGCAGAAAACAATGCAATTAAATGAGAATTTAAATATGGATAATTTTGTCATTTTATCCTTTCTTAATTTGCGCAAAAGTCAACCAGGGCTTAACAGAGGGAGTACTTAATTTTGACTATTAATTAAGCCTGTAGTATATAGTCTACAAAATATAATTTGGATATTCAAAGTTTGTGTTAGTGATAAAATAGTTGTATTGAATATTGTAGTTATTTCATTACAAAGAGTACTAAAATCTTGTATATATAAGCTACTAGTTGAGTAAGGACCAAGTATGTGTGGGCACCTGATGTAAGACAAGAATGGAAGGAATAAAAGAGATTCAAAGGAGATATAAAAGAGGCTAAAAGCCACAAAGTACAAGGGTAATTCAATAATATCAATCATCCATTAATTCATAATGATTGATTAAAGTGTTTATAAATAGGAAAAAAACCTAATACTTTGAGACTAAGGCTATGTTTATTTGCAATGATTACACTTAGGATAGGACTATTAATCTCAAGTGTTGTTTGTTTTTAAATTTGAGCTTGGGACTATTAATCTTGGAATTATAAAATAGCTTAAGATGAGGGATTATTTAATACCATGTTCTACCTAGTATTATAATCCCTAGCATTTGGGATTAAAAATTGCTAAACAAAATTAACCTTAATCTTTTTCTAAAATGACCATCATATCCTGCAATTTCTGTTATTATTACTGGCAACTTAAAATTTACTGGTTCAAGTACTAAATATTATTTTTTATTTTTATTTTTTGGGGGGTGGGCAGGGTGGAGGTGAGGTGTATATATTATCACTAAATATTATTTTTTTTGGAGAGGTGGAGGTGGGAGGTGGGCCGGTGGGACGGTGGAGGGTGGACGGTGGGGGTGGGGTGTATACATAATCATTGAATATTATTTTTTTGAGAGGTGAAGGGGTGAAGGGGTGGGGTATATACATAATCAGTAAATATTATTTATTTATTTTGGGTGGATGGGGGCTGGGGGCTAGGGGCTAGGGACTAGGGGCTAGGGGCTAGGGGCTAGGGGTGGGGTGGGGTGGGGTGGGGTGGGGTGGGGTGGGTGTATACATAATCGAGAAAATATTATTTGTTTGGGGTGGGTGTGGGTGTAAAAATAATCAATAAATATTATTTTTTTATGTATAAATAAGTTTAAAATATGTTATTATTGGTAAAAGTATAATAGTCCAAACGATATTTTTTAATCCAATACTTTAATTAATCTTGAAAAAAATAAACATAACATGGGATTATTTTAAGTTATCCCATGAATAATATCATAAAAAACAAAAACGTGCCTAGGACTATTTAATCTTAGGATTAATAGTCTTGGGATTATAGTCCAATTATAATCCTTGCAAACAAACATGGCCCAAGTAAAATATTAAGTAACCTAATTAAATAAGGAAATAAAATCTTAGTAATTATCTACTACTTTAAATAATTAATATTCTAGAGTATTCTACTGATATAATTAAATATATCCTAATATTATCTACTAAATAAAGTAATTACATTAAAATCATCTATAAATAATAATACATAATAATAACCTAATAATATTAAATTTCTTCTGCTTCCATCCCCATCAGCACCAAGCACACTTGGTGACCAAGTTCTAATAACATTATACTCTAATAGAATCATGATTCTAGAATAATCTTCTAACACTCCCCCTCAAATTGGAAGTTTTATATCACGACTTATAACATGTTACATAACATAATCATAAAAATAAAAGACTCAAACAAACCATAACACGAATTATTTTATCTTCAACATTCCCCCTCAAATTGAGTAAGGACCAAGTATGTGTGGGCACCAAGCATACTTGGTGACCAAGTTCTAATAATATCCTCTAATAGAATAATCTTCTAACATTTCTTAATGTGCATGAAATCTGTCTGAATAGACAGTGAGTATATACAGTAGGCAACTAAAGCAAAATTTTGAATCCAGTATAACTTATCAGTTAGAGGATGCAATGAAGATAAAGAAATACAGACGTCAAAAATACCTGTGGAGCACTTGAATTTGACACCTTCAAATTCACAGGATTGAAGAACCAGCGGATTCTCCAGAGCCATTTTGTACTGAGGTTTCCTTGATATTTTTTCAACATCAAGCAACACATCTAATACCTACAAAGGTATGCACTTGATATCAGTTCCAGTTAGACCACACGGACTAAATATATTGTAATTGAAAAAATTTCCCACCCCCCACATGCCTAGTAAAGAAGGCGAGTATTTATCATGTTTATTATACTGCAGTTAAAATTTGTTTTTAACAAAAACAGCTATGATCAGATGATCGACACCAATATTTATTCTTGTGGTATTCGAGCATTTTTATCGTGCATGTGCTGCATATCTTAACTGAATGATGACCCTTAACCACTTGAGAACTGGAAAAAGCTGAATGCGAAATTTTTGTATCAAGACAGTTCAATAATTTTAATGCTGTTACACCACTCACTCTCACCTCTTTCTGACCAACTCATGGGCATCTCAGTTTTTATTATCTACAATAATGAAAACCTGAGCCATGGTGTCGAGGCACGTAGTGGTTGAAAAGTAAATGCCAAGTTCTTAGTTATTTACACTGTCCATTTATTACAAATAGGATATCAACAAAACCTAATCCAATTAATACTGAGGATGACATTATTTACGCACATTAGGGGATTCAAGACCCTGGCCTATCAAAAATAGTACAGCAACCATGCACCGGACTTGATGCCACAGGAAAGCACTACCTTTGATTTTCATTGACCAGAGCTCATCACCTTCATATCTGCAGATAATTAGAACACTTCACAGTAAATTACAGTTTACCTAACCAAAGTGACAAATTTATACTTTCTGTTCTTAAACTTATCAAAGTACACTTCTTAAATCAAAGTAAACTCTCACATAAAGAAAACCAGCGGAGAATGATAGTAACAGGTTTGGGAAACTAAATAACAATGAATTAACTGAAAATTATAAGATTCAACAACCCTCCTTACCCAATTTAAGAATCAAGACATCGCTAGAAGGGCAATAAGATTGTATAACAGAACATCTTAGGTTTTCTAAACTACAAATCACTTGCCTTTTGATTTTGGTTCCATAATGAGCCAGGAATTTTCAAAATTACAGGGGTTCAGGCATCAGAATAAATGGCAACCAAATTATTACTTTCTCCCCTGCTAATGCCAGGGTTTCTACTAGCTAGAGCAGCAGCCAAAATTGAAAGTATTTTTAAAGAACATTGTGGTAAAAAGATTACCCAATAAAATAATAAAACAATTCAATAAAAACTGTTCTGGGAAAAAATACTTTTAGAGCACGAAAGATGTAATAATAATGCATCCATGCGAAAATGTGAGACCACATATAGAGCAATTAAGTAATATTTCTAGCAATGCCAACAAATGTATTGAAGAGGTTTTCCGATTCACCCTTTTCTTCTAAAATACTATAAATGAAAAAAAAAATTGAGTTTATCTGATAACCATAAGATCAGTTTCTAGTGATAATGGTTATTATATTAGATATATCTCTTGCAGACATGATCATTTACTATGGTTATTTACAAAATAAATTCATGGCTCTGCAACCGCCAATCCAATATGCTTATGACTATGACGGTGAAACTTATTGAACCACAAGGACTTCTCTAATTTCCTCCTAATATCTGACAAAATCTTGACTCAGTAAGAGCCTTGAGCACACCACTAGTTGATTAGTGAGCCTTAAGCTCAAGTGTGTTACTTAATTTGGGATGTGAGCCGTTTAAGTATGTACTAATCCATTTAGCGTAAACGGTATTGTAGACATTCATTCTGTGAACCCATGATTGTTTGGGTGAGCAGTCTGGATATGGATTTAACTCATAGCTTGATAGTCATCGCTTTTTTGGTTGTTGGACATTTTCACACATACTTATATTCGTCTAGAATAGCGTGGAGCCGTGGACGAATGAGCTCATTTCATTGTTCATGCCCTCAGCCGGTCAATTTATTCAGCTTCAACAAGGGTTAGAAAATAATCTTTAAAAAGTCTATTTTATTATTGTTATGACGTGCTAATTGGCCCATGGTTATAAGCCTTTCTCTTGAATACCGAGGCTTACACTGCTTTATACCTTGGCGATTAAACATAGATTCTTAGGTATATAATACTTTTTGGTAGAATAGTAAATTATCCACTATGCCTATTTAAAAGAGTTATTCTTTATTTTAAGGTTTCTTTTAACAAAATAAATGAGAAAAGTGATGTAATCAATGTAATCTTTTCTTTGTATGGCATGATGTAAGACTGAAATGCAAAACTGACCATCCTATTTATAGCTTTTTTACAAACCCCTTCCTCAAACTTTTTTTTTTGCATAATTGACCCTCTAAATTACTTGAGTGCTAAAAAAGACTATTGACTTTTCCGTTAAAAAAAATAAACAGAAGTCATTGACTTTTAACGGAAATCCAACATCTGCTTGTCACATGTGCCACACCGATTAATATAGTCATTACACACACAAAAAACACAAACCCTTCCATCCCAGATCGCACAAGCCCTTCCATCCCGATGTACAACATCTCTTTCCCAAGTTCATCTTCTTCCTATCCTCAATCCCACCAACACAAGTTGAGCCATTAATCTGCAACATATTTTTTTTTGGCTAATTTAACACACACCCCACCTTCGCATGCCAAGGCTCGAACCCCAACCTCATGGTAACCATGGGTTGAGTAATACCACTCGGGTCAAAGACCTTCGGTATCTGCAACATATTCTTCACATCCCACTAATATTTTTTTTAGGAAACACTAAAAAACAATCCCCAAATTGAGCCACCCATATGCCACGATCCAAACAATTTTAATAGAAATTTACCGCTATATCAACCCAACCTACTCCGAGCCATAGATTGTTCAGTTCTTCAATGACAAACTTGGGGAAACCTTGGGATTCTGAAATTTTGATCCCAAATTATCTGGAGCTTGTTTGAAAAAAATTAGGGTTTTGAAGTAGCGAACTAAAAAAGAGATTTAGCAATGATCGAGGAACACACCAGTCATTTTTATGGATACGAACAATTGCTTAAAGATGAAGTTAGGATCGGAGAAGGTCAAGCGGTTTATTAACTCGAAGCGACAAACTAAGGGGTCAATGAGCACTGTTTTGACGAGGCATAGGCGGTCATCGGTGTTAAGGATTTGGCAACGCCACCATTGATGTGGTAGAGTGATATGTAGAATTAATTCAAAAAATTTAGTTATGGAGAAAGAAGAATTGAGACTTGATAAGGAGAGAGAAACTTCTCCAGCCTCTGTAGATCTCAACCATGGGTATGTTTTCATCTAACTTAATTATTCATTTTTCAATTGTTTATTATTATTTGGTTATTTTATTTTTAGTTTATCATTAGTAGTTTTTCAAAAAATTACTTTACTATTTTTAAACTTTTAAATCCATGTCCGAAAACAACCCTTTAAATTTAAATTTCAAATTTTTTCTTTTCATATTTTTAGTTTAATTTTTTAATTAATGTTTTATTTTTTTACTTTCTCAATTATTTTAGTTTTTACTTTTATAGTTTTATTTTATATTTTGAATTTTCTTTTCCCGTTTAATAATTTTATTTATTTCGATTGTACCCTACTTTTTGTAACTTGTGTTACTATTTAGTATTTTGAACAAAAAGGTCGATAGGGTCTACTTTTTACTATTTATTCAAGTTAGAGGGAGAGTTATTGAGAAGAAAAAAAAGTTTGAGGTAGGGGTTTGTAAAAAAGCTACAAATAGGAGTGTCAGTTTTGCATTTCGGTCGTCTCCTTATAGGTAATTGAACCGTAACATATAGAGTTGAAGTTATCGGAGGGTCACCATACTTGGCTTTTGGCACTAGGTCACTGATATTTTTTTAGAGCTTTCATAGTGCTAAGCACTATAAGCTACATTACATAATCTGATGTAGGACAGGTCTAGAAAAGGTTTAGAAATGTAGATTTAGATGAAAGAGAAAGGGGATAGAGGACCCATCCACACATGGAATCGGTAGAAGCACAAATTTTTATTTCATATCAATTCATAATTCAAGTCAGAATAATAATGAGAATTACAACTTTATATACAAGGAAACCTATGACTTAATGACCGCCTAAAAACCCTAATATAAAAAAGGAAATAGCTGTTAATTAAAATATAGTACTATAATTAAACATCTAGAATAATCTAATATAATAAAATATAATTTGTAATTACAATTTTTTTATTTCTAAACAATTATACAGTAACTAATTAATAAGCTAAATAATTATACAGATTAACTAATTAATAATCTTTCAAGTCCTTGTATTGCTTTGTATCATAATCTAGGCATGTGTAAAGAATTTATTAGTCACCGTCATTCTCAACACTAAACTCCATTGCACTCGAGTGAAATATTAAGCAAGAAAGTATTCATTATACTCTCAAGTGAAAAACAGTAAGCTCCGTTGCACAAAAATACACTAGCTTAGTTCGGTTAAAATTAAGAGAAATAATCACAAGTATCACTTTCTCTATAATTGTATTCCAATATGAAGAATTGTGAGAAAAAAGAAGAAAAAGTAAACAAGAGAGTTGGATAAAAGAATGTGGTCAAAAGTAAAGCCATGTCGGTTCATCCCAAGGACAAGTCAAAGAAACAAATAACATACAAGTTGAACAAATCCTTAAAAGTTTTTCAAACCTTTCGCTGGAAGAACAGATTTCGAACAATGTGATATGCCTCCTATAGTTATGCACATTAGCTGCATCCATCTTACAAAAATTTCTAAAATCATGTTCCCCAACAAGTTTTTTACCAGCAGCCTCCATTGCCTGTAGACATGGATAAAAAAAGGGGGGAAAGGGGCACCAAAAAGGGGTGTTTAGCAGCAGCAGCATATGAGTACACATACATTTACATGAATGTAGGAATCAAGATAGTCATACCAATATGTTCAGATTGTCTTTCCAAAAGAAGTACTTGTACTCCCTACTCCGACAGCTAAACCTGCAATGTTATGAAACATCAAGAGACCATGTAAACATGATGAAACCAACAAAACAAACCATCCTTTACAACGTCTAAAAAGGTCATACAGAGAAAGGCGAATTATAGTAAGAGTATAATGATGAGTATGATAATTACTATAAACAAAACCTATTACTTGCTCATGTGTTGAAAGTTGTCATTGCCATCATAAACAAAACTGAAATGGAATAGATTGTCTCATGTCATTACATTCAAAAGGGTTTGAGATCACTTCCAACAAATATAGGTAAATGATGATAAGAAAATGGAAACTGTTGCTCTTTATTTCAAATTGTTATTATTATCATATTATTATCATACAGAATGTGGCAAATATACATATATATAAAGGTAAAATGGAAGCAGGATACAGAATGAGTGGTCACTCTCACGATTTGTGAATTCACTCTACGATCGTGGATATCTACGATAGAGTGATCACTCTACGAAAGAGAGTAACTTTAAAAGAGAGAAAGGATAGCGGAGAGAGAGAGAGAGAGAAAGGAGAGACAGAGAGATGGGGAAGAGAGGGTGGGAGGCAGGGAAGAAGAGAAAGAAGAAGCGAAGTTCAAAATTCAAGAGCTACTTCCAAAGTTGTTGCTTTACTGTTGAAAATCTCAAAAATAACACATTATTTATTCCTAGGAAAAAACCCTTAAGTAAAGCATCAGACTACTTGAACCATGAAACAAGATGTTTATATTTGGCAAGCATCTGAAAATAGTCTTCATAACTGCTGATTAAAATTATGAAATTCTCGTTTATAACTTATAAGGCCTCTGTACTTCATGAGACTCTTGGCTAATTATTGACCTTAATCCGTCATTAATCAAATCGCATCTCTAGATGCCTAACAAGAAAGAAGAAACAGAAAACCTCACGCTGAGGACATTTTAAAGCACTATTTTGAAAAGTGATTCTACTATGTAATCCTGTTTTTAAGGTAAATAATGGATACCATCCAGCATGGATAACTTGGTTTCCAACATATTTATTTATTTTAAATTTCTCTTTTAAAATTTATGCTATGTACTTGGCAAATAACTGCAAAAGATCTATCAGGAACATAGGGACTAACCAATTAGAAAAAAGATCATATAGTATCATATCATAGAACAAAATTTAATAGCATATGAAGGTTTAGTAAAGATGGATAAACCTTGCACTGAAATCAGTCGGAGCAGGACACCAGCCTATGACTCGAATATCTTTAGGAAGGACTTTATTCAATATTCGAACATAATCCAATTCTCCTTCTGACAAGTAAAAATTAAACAGGCAAGGAATCAAGGAATGAGAAAAGAAGTACATGATAATCAATTTAGATACCGTCATCTAAAAAGATGAAGCTCTGATGAAAATGGTGGCAAATGCCATGGTTTTGGTAACAAGGGTGAGAATTCATGTAGTTTCTTTTTTGGAGAGGAGGAAGGGGGGCTGGGGAGCAACTTTGATGACCCCATGAGGAATTTGCTAGTCTTGAAAATACATGAAATGGTGTTATCTTGGCTTCATTTTTTTTAGTAACATAACTAAAGATCTGCAGTCTAATCCAGTCATAACATAATATCTCTCTAGAGTATAATTTTTGAAAAACAAATTGATTATTTCTTGACTGTTACAAATAGTGAACTTGTCAAGCTCCACAAAAATGAACAGTTAAATGAGCACTTGTATCTAAATATTTCAAACAGAAAGTCATAATAAAAATAGAAGTAAAGCATTGGGAGACCATATAGATCTTCAGTAACAAAATCTCCAGAATTTCCAGTGCTTCCTGCTTTCTCCTTATGGTTTGATCGTAAAAATAGAGCAATAACCTGCACCAACAAGGATTGAAAGGACATCGTAAAACTAGAACAATAACCTGCACCAATCGTGTCAATATAAGCTTTGAAAGTTTTCAACTCAACATAAAACCTAACTAATTCTATAAAAATCCTAAGCTCAACCACAAGGAATTATATATACACATATCTTCTTCCATTTTTTTATTTTTTTTAACCATCAGCTATATATAGAAGCACATCTTGGTAAAAATTTACAACCCCACCCCCCACCCCCCCTAAAAAAATAATAATAATAATATGTTCTTGTCTTTTAGCCTCAATACTCTTGGCAAGACTTTGTTATAAATAAAACAGAAAGGTTCTTCATTCATCAACCTACTTGCCCAACAGAAGAAACTCCCTTGTCTGTTCTACCACATCTTGAGTATTTCCAATCCTTCTTGTTACCAAAAACAAGCCTCGTCTTCTTAAGAGCTTTAAATATTTCGGACTGCACAAATCCAAAAATATGCAATTACTTTTCTCCTACTAATTGATTCATATGAGGGAACATGCTTGATTCTTATAGAAAATAATCAAACCTCAATTTTAATGTAAGTAAAAGCAGAGACAATTCAAATACAGCTTATAAAGTCTAACTTTTCCCACTAAATTGTTTCATGAGAAAGCCTAAGGAATAACCCGGCGTGATTTGCATTTTAAACTCTGTAGAAATTGAGAGTTATTCTTATTTGTTCTTAGGTGGATTTGTCAACACTCACCACAATTTGATCAAAGGCATGCCTTTCCACACTGGTACTAGGGGATTCACGAGTTCATACTCGCATCTAGCCCCAAGAGGACTCGAAACAGCGACCTCAAAAAATTTCCTTCTAGGCATTACCAGTTGAGTTAACCCTTGGGGTAGAGAGTTCACCTCAAAGTCAAAGTCGTTTATTGAGAAAGTTCTTCTCAGAAAATAAGGAAAACAAGGACCAACAAGGACAAAGAGAAAACACAATGCCTTCCAAGACTCTAGTGGTGTTTGATTGCATCTTAATGAATCTTAACAGTCCACCTCTTAATGCCTCTTAAGAGCCCACATATTTGTATTAAGAGGTCCTCTGAATAGTTAAGATATAAATATGAGTCTAAACTAGTCAGAAGACCTCTTAATACAAAATTGTGGGATGTTAAGATGCATTAAGAGGTGGGTTGTTAAGATGCATTAAGATGTAATCATACACTACTATCTCACCTAAGATAGTCTGATTATATGCTGCTGAAGTATGTAAGTTCTCGTTTAGTTACCTCAAGGACTACCAATCTTTATTCGATAAAAAACTAGAGTGATCCATGCTCATTTTTATCAGCAATTCAGCATAGGATAAAAAACCGTAGGTTCAAGTTTCAAAGCACTTGGCTGCCTAATTCCAAAGTTCAAAAGGGAAGTTATTGCCATCTAGGCTGATTCTTGTATGTATACCCTATACAAGGGAATAAATCGACTACAAAATGAACTCTATTTGATCTCATAGCAGGTATATGACCCATGCGAATCCCGCAAATCTAAAACAGTTGTTTTTGTTTTACTTTATGTTTTGGATTAGTAAACAGCTGTTTTTTATTCTTGTTTTTGCTGGAGAGGTGTTGTTCTGAGCTTCTCTTTGGCTTCTGCTTTTGGGGATTTATATTACAGATAATAATAGGTATTGGAGGGCTCCTCTAAGGGCTGTTGTTTTAGATTGCTAGCTAAGAGGGCTTTCCTTTTTGTACATTCCCTTCTCTAATTAAATTTCTTTTAATATTAAGACAGTAAAACAAGCAGTGCGCATTTGACATTGAGAAACATGTTTCAAAGTATCGGCTGTTACGTGAAATTCGTGTCGGTTAGGTATCGGTCGGTGCCGAACCCCAACATTGACACAAATTGCGAAATTAGGAATTATTCATGTAAAGAGTAATTTTCGGCGAAGTTTCAACAACTCACCGTAACGTAACGGTTTCAGACCAAATAAGGAAAAATCACGACGTAACAGTTTCGGGCCAAATAAAGGAGATATCACGGCGTATCTATATAGCACCAAATTAAGTACAACTTTAAAAAAATATACTTAATATATAATTAATTTAGCTAAATTGTACTTAAATTATCATTAAATTAGTTTTTAAAAAATGTAATTAATATACAATTTGTACCTATGTAGTACCTAGTTTTTTTTTTTTAATAAAAGAAGAAATTTTCTTAATAGAAAAGAAAGAATACGATAAAAGAGAACAAGAAGTTCACCCTCAACGGACTAAAAAACTAAAATAAAAAAGAGCACTTCAAAAAGTGCAGCCCTCCAATTTCTACACAAATCAGACACAGAGATACCTATAAAAGCCCCCATAGAAGAAGCCCATACAAAAGCAAGAAAAATAATCTTATCATTCAACAACTTAAAAGAAGAGTAACTTCCTCTAAACAGTCTAGTATTACGCTCATTCCAAATTTCCCATAAAATAGAAAAGACACACTTTCATAAAATTTTGGCATCTCTCTTGTTTCCTAATCCTTGAAAATGAACTAGCAACATATCTTTCACTGAACCAGATAACGCCCGCTCCTCTCTTAACACTCCAAAGAGAGAGCTCAACAAGTCCAAAGCAACATAACAATGCAAAAATAAATGTGCACGAGTCTCATTACTCTGCCTGCACATAAAACAAATGTCTGAAAATAGAACTTTGTAAGGCCTGCGATTTTGATAGAGATCATTAGTATTCAATCTTTGTAAAATCAGAGACCACACAAAAGTCTTGACTTTGGAAAGGACCTTAGCTTTCCAAATATACAAAGGCAAATGAAATGGATTAGGAACAATAGACCGAGCCAATAGAGGGAAGTAACTCTTAGAAGAAAAAGAACCAGATGGATTTAAAGTCCAAATGCGCTTATCAGAGGAGGATAAATGAACCGAATCAAACAAGATAAGCAAAATTTATATTTCAATAGTCTCCAAATCAGTGAGATTCCTGAAGAAATGAAAATCCCAAGAAAAGAAATTTCCTTCACTTTATGAAATTAGAAATGGGAGCATCATGCAGTGAAGAAATACGATACAGCATATTAAAAGCACGAGAAAAGTGATTTATCTCCCAACCAAGAATCCTCCCAAAATTGAATCTGATGACCACTCCCAACCCCGTATCTCAATTGACGAATAAAAGTAGTATAACATTGGGAGATGAATTTATAAGGACTTACATGAGTAATAACATAAACCTCAGGCCTAGCATTCCACCTATTCAAATGCATACCGAACTTGCTCCTAATAACCTTATGCGAAAGGGACTGAGGTTCTCCAAAGCCATTTACCAACTAGAGCAACATTCTTAAGGACCAATTACCCAACCCCAAACCCCCTTCTTGCTTAGAAAGACACCGTTTTCCACCCAACCAAATGATCCTTCCTCTTATCACCAACTCCCGACCAAAGAAAGTCCCTCATTAACTTCTCTAATGTGTCGACTACACTAACTAGGATTCTAAACAAAGAAAGATAATAAAAGGGCATACTAGACAAACAAGCCTGAATCAAAGTAATTCTATCCCCTAAAGAAAAATATGCACCTTTCAACCTATCTAGGAGTCAGTCTACCAACAACAGGATCCCAAAAGGAGACTGACCTAAGATTCCCACCAAGAGTATTCTGAGATAAGTAAGCGGGGAAGGTCTCAATAGTACAACCAGACATAGATGAATAGGCTAAAAGCTTCTCCATAGCCATATTAATCCCTGCTAAACTGCACTTAAAGACAAATTAATCCGCATACCAGAAACAGCCTCAAAAACTTGAAGCATTGTAAACACATTTTTAAATCCTTGTATCCCCTTCGAAAGAAAAAGAATAGTTTCATCAACAAATAGGAGATGAGAAACCCTCACTTCCTTATGCCCCACTACACAACCCGCAAGAATATCACACTCCTCTCCCCGACTAATCATCCTACTCAAAACATCAACTACTAAAGTGAATTAGAGAGTAGAAAAAGGGTCACCCTACCTCAAACCTCACGAAGCCTTAAACCAAGATTTGGGCTCCCCATTCACAATCACAGAAAAATGAGAAGAGACAAAAATCCCTTTCATCCAAGAACGTCACCCAACTCCAAACCCTTTCCTCTAATCCTCTCCAAAACCTTATCCAAAAAACCCCAGCTAACCCTATCATAAGCTTTCTAAAAATCTAACTCAAGTACAAGACCCTTTCTTTCTCTCCTATGAACATACTCCACAACCTCATTGGCAACTAATAATGCATTGATAATTTGCCTATCACCCACAAAGGCACTCTGAGAATCCGAAATTGTGTCACCAAGAACACTACCCAATCTCTTAGAGAGTCCTTTAGTAAAAAAATTATACACACTAGTCACAAGACTAATGGGACTAAATCCGTCACTTTTACAGAACGATCCTTCTTTGGAACTAGGGTAATAAAGGTAGAGTTAATGTTTTTCCCGATAACATTGGTCAGAAAGAACTCATCAAAAACTCTAATGAGATCATATTTCACCACATCCCAGTTTGTATGATAGTACGCCATTGTAAATTCATCAGGACCAAGAGCCTTCTCTCTATCCCTCTCAAAAACAGCCCTCTTAATTTCCTCCTCCGTAAATGGTCTTTCCAACTAATAACTCTTCTCTATCACAATAGGACTCCAATCTAAACCCTCTACCATAGGCCTCTCCTCAACCTCCTCCTCGAAGAGTTTTCTATAAAAATCAATAATTTCATCAACAATCAAATCAATATTCCTCACCATCTCACCCGATTAAGCTCAATCTCCCTTATAAAATTTCTACAATTTCTTCCACTCTGGAATTAGTTACAATCTCCATCTTTCACCCAGTTTATCCTAGCTTTCTCTCTCCAACTAATTTTCTCGTGCAAAATCACCTCCTCGAACTCATTACGAAACTGAGCTTGTTTACCAATCAAATACTCAGAAAGAACATTACCCTACTCAATACTATCCATCTCCTCTACCTCTTTCAAAATTGCTTTCTTCCCGACTCTCACATTGCCAGCACTTCCTTTTTACACTCTTTATGTAGTACCTAGTTAAGTTAAATTGTACTTAAAATACATAACATGTGTGCTCAACCATGTGAGCTAAGACAACATCAAATATCAATTTTATTCAAACGTAAAATTGATTAAACTTATCTGCGAGATGTTTGTTTCATCATTGGAACAATGTTATGTACACTACATAGTGTTTTTTGTGAACTTAATTGAATCATCTTGTTATTCTTATTATTTAGACTTTTTTTCATAATTTTTTTACACTTTTAAGCTCTTAACTAGCTAACAATGCGAATCGCCTGAAACTGATACTGAAATCGATAGTCAAAAAAATGACCTTCCGAAACATAGATTGTTACCGCAACTTTGAACCATGTTGAGAAATGTTAGGACTTGGTGTGTTCAATATCAGTTAGATGTTAATACTAAATACAATGTCACCCACCTCATGTTCACATCGGGGCATCTAATGTTTATTTTAGAAAACCAGTTCAAAACCCAACTTTGAGAAGTAAAAATTGACTGGACAACACAGAACATTGAGATCAGCTTTCGCATTTTATAAAAGATAATCCAAGAAGCAGCCTTTCATTTTATTGAGAAGAAATCAGCCCCTCAAACAAAAGTATTACTGGATAGAATGACTTAGCTAATACTTACAAGAAACATAACCTTAATGTGGCAAAAGCAATGCATGTATGTTAGTGGATAGGGATCTCACCAGATGACATTACACTTCATTATGTCATTGGTTAACAATATCCAATCATGACAAGCAGAAAAAATCAGGTAAATAAACTGAAAATATTAACAAGCAAACCTCAACAGTTGGGTCCATCTGAGCTTCTGATGCAAAACCATAAAACCTGTGGTGTACACATTGGTAATAATCACAGAACTGATATAGCATGAATTAAGAACGTCAAGTAACATAGCACTTATAATTCATACATTTAACATAATAAGAAAGATGCGCGATTGAGCAAAAACAGTGTTCTAAAATACCTTCTAGGCCCCACTTAGGCCATAGATGGTCCTATACCGCCTCGATTTGGTTGGGCGCCTAGGCAAAAATTAGTCCTTACCGCATCGATTTAATGAAGGCTTTGAAGCTCAACAATGCTTGAAATAAATTTTTTGTGCCTTTGAAGATTGTTTTGTGGGTAATTTCATGTAAAATTTATAATCCTTACAACTAATATATGCTTTATATGGTTTATAAAAATATATACAATAGGAAGATATATAAATAAGACTACCTAAGAAAAGCATGACTAGGTGCCCCTCGCGCTACGCCTAGGTCTCTTAGAGCTTTTTAGAACACTAAGCAAAAGCGATATAGCATGCTTGATATTGTTTCCTAAAGTTAAACCATTATGTTCTCTGAATGCCACCAAAATAAAAATCGAACTTAAAAAAAATTGTTTGCTAGAGCTTTTGTTATCTCCGCTTTTTAGAATTTATTATCTAAAAAAACTACCTGAATTTCTTCAATTGAGGGAGTCAAAAGAGGGACCTGACTTAAATATTCGTTTACAAGGAGTGATACCCAAATGAAATTAGGAGAATAGATTCAAACTGAAATGCGTGTGAAGTTGCAAATCTAACATGTCTAAATCACAATTTGAGGTCAAAGTCTAACAATCAAATTCAGTAGACTTGCAAGTTGCAACATAAATGCTTAGCTTACTGAGAATGTCAAACTACTGAGAAGGTGAGTCAAACTGTCGCCTGTATGCTAAACCACGTGACAACAGGGCAGAAAGTGGCCTTTAATCAGGTTAGTAGCAGTCATGTATTTCCTTCCTCTTTGCCTTCAACTTATTTACTTATTTCATTCATTTTGTTCTTATATGCCAATACATAGATAGATATGCATTTGCTAAAGGGTCTCATATGAGCTATATGAGTGTTGGCTTTTTCAGTACATTTGTTATCTTAGGCAACACAAGTCTAAGTGGTTGTTTTTCTTGCATTTTCAGATCTACTCTCAAATGCTACTTGTTAAATAATGAGGTATGAGAAAACATGACAGGTCATACATATAACTAAATCAAGTTTTGTAAAATAGAATAAATATGTAATGTCAAATGTAATATATACTATTAGGGCTTTGGATGTGCTACGTATTAACTCTTGCTCCCACTCTCACTAGTCTCAAAAAAATATTGTATCCTGGGTTGTTAAAAATGATGGAAAGAATATCATATGGAGTAACTTAATAGCAAATGCTGCAATGTTTACCTCTGACCAAAATATATTACTTTTAGAGCAACATATCTTTTGGAAGGATGATATGCGACCCGTGTTTTACAACCTGTATCCATATGTAGATTATTTAATTTATAAGCATGAGTGCAATCCATGCAAAAAGCTAATTGACATGTAGTATCTGTAAAAGACTTAACGAGAGTGTAAGCTGGATAACAAACAATTATCTTGAAAAGGAAAATTAGTTTTCAAAGAAGATAACAGTATTTCCTATCGGCAAATTACTGATTCTTAATGACATCAAATTTAAGATAATTTAACTACCATACATTAACTGAGCTATGCAGTAAATGTGAGTGTAACTATTCAAATATCTACTTTAGAAAAATATTCACTGATTTTAAAATATAAAAAAATACAAAACCAACACAGAAGTAAGGAAAGGATTTGGTAAAACTAAGTAGTTCATTCAACAAGCTATAAGAGGTTTGACTTTTCCAGTTTTAAAATCCAATATTCACTCAAAGATCAAAGAGAAGAATGAATACCGAGTAAAAGAAGAAGCGAAGTGCATATATATTTTTTTGGCATGAGCGAAGGAAACATATAAAAGAGAAAAAGAAAGACGAAACTGAGAAAGATTAACTTTTACCTAGTGAAGGAAATATAGAATTTTGAAGTGCTAAGAATATACATTCAAAGAAAACCAATATTATGTACTCAAGATCACATGGTGTTAGTTTGAAATACTAAGAAAATATAAATTTTTAAATCAAATTACGTCATGACACGACTATTTATGTCTTTGGAAATTTCCTTCAATGTTGGAATTAAAATAGTAATAAAGGATAACCTTATTGTCGAATGCGCAACCTCATAATATCCAACAAACCAATAATCAAATTCAAAACCGTTGCAAAAGAAAACTCAAAGGCTAGATAAAATATGCTGTATGACATGAGATGTACAATATAACAAAGACCTGAAACTATGTTATCATGGATCTTTTGTACATAGGTTTGTTAAAGCAAAATTTTGCTATCTCAAATCAACAATTTTTAAAAAAATAAAAAAATTGGTCACAAAATGACAAATAACAAAATCGCAATACCCCAAATTAAAAATCAAGACAATAATGGAAACAAACCTCCATCTATGTATTTCGAACTCTTCTTTTTGGTATTATCACCACTTCCTAACTTTACTCTCTTCATATGGTCAACTAGGCCAATCCTATCTACAACATCAGTCTCAAAATTTTCCTCCATCTGTACAGCAAAACTATTTATCATTTTTTTCATATAATTCACAAATAAATAAATGCGCCAATTTAAGTCTATTAAGCAATTCAAATTTATAATTCAATATTAAAGAAATGTAAGTTCTTTAAAAACACTTTGATATTTAACTTAACTCTAACACTCTTCCTATACACTCCCTCCGTTCCAAATTATAAGATTATTATTGACTTTAAAAAATCAATTTGAGATGTTTTCAAACTCAAAATTGATACTCCCTGCTCGAATTATAGGATCATATTGACTTTCTAAAATCCAATTTGAATCAATTTTAAATTTTAAAATTGACATAATTCATTTAAGTTTTGAAAATAATAAATCTTATAATTTAATCGCTTTTAGGTAGTTTATAATATTTATAATTGTATTGACATAAACTAAATGAATTTATGTCAATTTTGTGATTGAAAATGTTTCTTCCTATATATTCCCTCATTTCCAAATTATAAGATTATTATTGACTTTCGAAAATCAATTTGATATGTTTTCAAACTCAAAATTGATAATCCCTTCATTTCGTATTATAGAATCACTATTGACTTTCTAAACTCCAATTTGAGAAAATTTTAAATTTAAAATTGACATAATTCATTTAAGTTTTGAAAATAATAAATCTTATAACTAGTACTTTATTTATAATTGTACTGACATAAATTAAACTAAATGAATTCATGTCAATTTTGAGATTCAAGGGTTTGAAATTGACTTTCAGAGAATCAATATTGATCTTAAATTTTGGAATGGAAGTAGTATAATTTAATAACTGGTATGAAAGAATAAGTCTTACAATTATTTTTCAGATAATTTATGATATAGTATTGACTAAATTAAATGAAAGAATATAAATTTGGAATTTTGGAATCTGAAAAATCTGAAAATTTAGGATATATATATTATATATATATATATATATGCTACTAAGCAACCTTATGACAGCGGCATTTTGCAACCAGAAAGGATAGTTCGGCATTTCGAGCCTCTAATTCCTGTGTATTGAATTGTAGATTAAGAAAAAAAGTACAAACACAATATATAAGAAACAGACGGCACTTAGTGAAGAAGAAAAAAACCTAGTTGTAGAGCTTGGGAGTAGTGAATATAGTACAAACACAATATATAAGAAACAGACGGCACTTAGTGAAGAAGAAAAAAACCTAGTTATAGAGCTTGGGAGTAGTGAATATGCTTAATTCAACAACAGCAACAACACCACCACCAACAAAACCAGAGAGAATAATAATAGTAATATAAGTAAATAAACATGAACCTTGACTTTGTTATTGAGAAACTCGAGCTGCGATTGAAGGTCCTCTGCTTCGGAGTTCACAATGGCGATTTCAGCATCGTTCAAGTACCGGTGATCCATTGTTGCGGCCGCTTCTACTTATTTTTGACAGTGCTGCATTACAAAATACTAACATAGTTGAGAAGTATACATATGAAAGTACGGATAAACCCCCAAGGATCCAGCTTTTTTAAAAAAATATTTTATTTGAAAATATTAAAAATAATTATTATTTTAAAAATATTATTTTATTTTAAAATATTAAAAATAATTATTATTTTAAAAATAACATTTTATTTTAAAATAATGAAAATAATTATTTTTAAAATTAAAATTATTTTAAAACTTTCTAGTTTTTTTAAAAAAACATTAATTTGTGAAATTTGGGTTGGGTCAAACTAGGTGGATTATATGTCAAAATGGTCAAATGGGTTGTTGGGTCAAATCGAGTTAAATAAAAAATGAAAATAAACGAAAAATAAAAATTTAAATTTTAATTTAATTGGCGAAAAAATAAACTTAGGGACGATTTTAAAAGTGGGTGACAACTTAGAGGATAGATGTGTCATTCGGCCTTTTAGTAACCAAAACTAGAGAGTTTTAACTAGCAAATACACCTAGTGCATGTAATATTCTGAATAATGTAAACTTATATAATTAATAAAGAATGTTTTTGTAATTGAGTTTTTGTGCTATGTGATTAAATGTGTATGGTTTCATTATAAGTACGATTATATAAATTTTTTGTAAAACTTACTAGGAAATCACTATTCATAAAAACGCTAAATAACTATTCATAAAAGCGCTAAATAACTATTCATAAAACACTAAGTCAACTTTGGGAAAGTCAACAATTTTTTGATAAACGAATTAGTTAGAAAAGTCAACAAATGAGTAACTATAAAGTAAACTAAGTTTGGAATAACTAAACTAAGTGGAATCCAATTATGGTGTAGAGAAATAGAGGTTTTTTTTTGCCAATATGAAAGTATGTAATACTTACAAGCTTGTAAGTATTGATACTTGCTTTATAGAGTTAGTCATCAAATTAATTTTGTTTTTGCAATGGAAGTGAGATGTGGCTCAATGTCTTGCTTGAGGTGTGTTAATCTAGCTTTAAGAGGTGAATCATCAGATGGCAAATCATTGTTGCAAGACACACAGTGATAGGGCTTGGCCTTGTTGGCCTATTGTAAGTGGTGGAGTTTTAGGCATTGGTTGCCTTATGTGAACCATGGCATGGTGGTCTTGTTGCCCACTTTGGTTGGTTGTGGTGTGATAACCATTATACCCTAAGTCTTGGATGCCCTTAAATAAGACTCTCATGCCATGTTAAATAACCTTCATTAAATCCCAAAGCAATTCTAAAAGAGAGCATAGTACGTATACTTATAATTAAGATAAAGATAAAGTCTTGTTTCTTCAAGATAAACGTAAAGCTTGCGACTTCAAGAGATTGATCGAAAGGCGCAAAAATTAGCATAAACTATAGTTTGAATCATGCAAGTTTTACATGACTATGTTTTTTGGACTATATGCAAGTTTTAATCTGTTTTTATGTGTAACGATGTCTTTATAAAACTATTTTGAATTTCAGATTGTTATGTGAAAGTTAGTTGTGATATGTGAATTACTTGATATGTGAATATTGTGAACCCTACAACTTGAGGACCTGTGAACTCTATAACTTAAGCAATATGAACCCTATAACTTAGACAATGTGAACCCTATAACTTGAGTAGTTTGAACTCTATTATCTGTATAAACTTGAGAAGTGTGAAATGTGCTATCTGTTAGACTTGCTGAGCATTTGTGTTCATTCTTGGGAATAAAATCTTATTTGCAGTTAAGGAAGAATTACTAGTAGAATCTGGCATTAAAGAGAAAGTGAAAGAAGAGTAGCTAGGTCAAGAGAGATTATTATTGTTGTCTTATTTTCATGTAATAGAATTTAAAGTTTTAATAACTTTGGAGACATGATTAAAAGAGTTGGGAATTATTATAGGATGTATTATTTATGTACTGTACATTTAAGCTAGTCGATGTAAGAGTCATTTAACTATGCTAGAGTAAACATTATTGGCAATGTATAGAGAGTTTTGTCGAGTAAGGGGTTAAGTTATCTTATTGCGCGCCAATAAGGAGAAATCCTTATTGAAAAACCCCCTCTTTCCTGAGAACTAACTAGTTGCTAATATTGAAATTAAAGTCTAGATTAGATAAATGGTGTTAAAGTTGAGAAGAAGGGTTAATGTTGGATTGTGAGTCATAATTTATATGACCTTGGAATGTAATAAGAAATTGTAAAGTGTACGATTCTGGAATAAAGATTGTGTTGTAAGTTTTAAATAAACGAGTTTCTACCAAGCATATTTGTAACGCATGAATTAATTACGTTGTGATTCTAGGGACAAAATTCTTTTAAGGAAGGAAGAATGTAACAGTTGTAATTTTGTAAAATAATTAAAAATATTTATTGAATAAGTAAATATTTTAGTTGGAATATTTATTAAATAAAATAAATATTTTGATAGAAATTATTTATGGAATAATTTATTTAAGTGTAATTGTTTAATTAAATATATGGGAGAGGATTTTATAATTGGTACGTATTTTATTACGTTAATGTGATGGTAATATTCTAATTTATTAAATAATTAAATTATAGGGATAGCAATTGGTTAAATAAAATTATAATTATAATGGCTAAATAGAAATTATAATTATATTGATAAGGTTTGATTTTGATTTATTAATAAATTAAGTTTATTAATAAACCTAATTTAATTCAATTTAAAATATTAGAATTGATTTAATGGGTGTGACATATGTATCATATAATAAGAGGAATATTAAAATAAATGAAAAATGAGTTAAAATGGGTTTAACCAATCATGGCGTACACCTTTTGCATTTTATAACTGCTAAACCTTTTGTGTTTTTAACTGATAAGCTAAATAAAGCTACGTTAAACCTTCATCAGTTTATTTACGTTCTTTTGCAAAGGCTGAGAGTTTAGAGAGAAATTGAGAAATTGAGTCTCTATGAGAAATTAGAGAAGAAACTTTGGAAAATTAAGAAGAATCAAACCCTTATCAACATCTATCAAAGCTTAGGAGATTCAAAAGGTAAGGAAAAGAATTCTAAAGTTTCTTAGTTTTTATTTTCGTAAGTTTTTTATTGTAAATTATTTTGGTGGGTTGAATTGATGAGGAATTGGTTATATGTGTTTTGAGGTGTAACTAATCTGTTATGTATCATCTGAAACTGATTTTGAAGTAATCAAATCCGTGTTTATGCATAAAAGAGGAAGAAATAGACTTTTGTTGTAATATGTATGTTATGGTCTGTTTTAAAGGAAAAATTGGTTATGAATCCATTTTTAAAATCTTAAATTGATGGTTGATTATGGTAGTACTCTGAGATACGAAAATAATGCAACTTGGATGAATAAAAATGGTTGAAAATTAAATTCGTAATGAATAATTTTGCATTATATGTCAAAATAATAAAATTTAGCATGAATATGGAATTAAATCCATGAAATTGGGTTGTTATAGTTTCTGTAATGTTTAAATCACTTTTTAGTTGTATTAAGTTGTGTTTACTAAGTTTATAGCATCTGAAATTGGTTAATTTGGAGTTTGGGATGAAGGAAATTGAAATTTTTGTAGATAAAGCGTAGTCCTCGAAGTTCGTGTTCTTGGAAAGCGAATCGGGGTAGGCGTTGTCGAGCCGCTTTTGGGCACAACATGCCAATACCGAGACAAACGGTAATGAATGAATTGTTAGGTGTACAACTTAGGGAAAGTTAATCTAATCTGTTTTAATGATTGTGGAGAAGTCTAAAACATGTTATAAGATGTAATAACATATTGTAATCACAAAGATGATGTTATAAGTTCTGAATTAAGAATTTATGAAAGTCTTTAATTCGATGTTCGTGGGAATTGGAGATAACGTTCAAACATTAAGTCTTGTGTTATATGTTAATAGAGAGTTCAGATTCATGATGTATGATTAGGGTATTCAAATCTTGATCGAAGATGTTAAAGTTAGTTAGAATGGGAACTAAACTAGAAAAGTTAATGTGACTAATTGGTATTGTGATCCTAATGATATATGTAGGATATTTGAAGAACGTGAATTATAGGTTTGTAACGAACGTGCAAGGAAAGTTTCTTAACTCTACTTTTCCATTATGCAAGTTTCTTAACCTTTGATACTTTAATATTTAGCGAGGTTTCTTAATTATTCAAAGTCTATGATTCTTAAATAAGCTTTCTAATTCTTTCTGAAAGCATTGCTTCAATAAATGATGTTTATTCAATTGTGAATTATTGTAACTCTATCACTTATTGCATCATGACTTGCATCATGACTTGCTTACTAATCGAATATTTTATAACAACTTACATACTATAAAATTTATAAATATTACTCACAACTATAATATTATAACAAATCCACACCATAATTATTCAAAATGATATTTAGAGAAAAATTCATCTTTATTTATAAAAGTTGGGGTCTTACAACCTCCCATTCTTATGAAATTTCATCCTCGAAATTAGGGTACATATCTGGTATATCGAAGAGGTGAGGATACCTTGATTTCATTTCAGATTCTAACTCCCAGGTCATTTCCTCAACATCGTGGTTTCTCCATAAAACTTTAACTTGAGGTATAACCTTGGAGCGTAGAATATGTTCCTTCTTATCTAAGATTTTAATAGGTACCTCTTCATAAATTAAATATTCCGCTATTTCGTCCGGTTCTAACTCAATAACGTGGTTTGGGTCTTCCACATATTTACGTAACATAGATATGTGGAAAACGTTATGAACACGAGACATACTTGACGGTAAGGCAAGTCTATATGCCACAGTTTCTACTCGATCGAGGATTTCGAATGGGCCAATGAATTAAGAATTGAGCTTACCTCTCTTTTCAAATCTTGTAACTCCTTTCCATGGAGTAACACATAACAACACATGATCACCAACATTGAATTTCACATCCTTTTGATGAAGATCAACATAACTCTTTTGTCGATCTTGTGAGGTTTTTACACGTTGCCGGATCATTTGAATCTTTTCCGTAGTCATAAGTACCAACTCCGGTCCCAACAACGTTGCTTCACCCACCTCGTCCCAGCATACTGGAGAACGACACTTGCGTCCATACAACGCCTCAAATGGAGCAATGCCAATACTTGCTTGATAACTGTTGTTGTAGGAAAAATCCACTAATGGCAAGAATTTGTCCTAACTTCCCTTAAAGTCTAGGACACAGAGTCTTAATAGATCTTCAAGAGTTTGAATAGTCTTCTTTGACTGCCCGTTCATTTGAGGATGATATGCCGAACTAAAACGTAAATCCATGCCTATAACTTTTTGCAAACTAACCCAAAATCGTGAAGTGAATCTTGGGTCTCGATCAGAAACTATGGATACTGGCATACCATGCAGTCTTACAATCTCATTTATGTAAATACGAGCAAGACTTTCAAGTGAATAAGTTTCTCGTATAGGTAAGAAATGAGCAGACTTGGTTAATCTATCAACAATAACCCAAATTGCATCAATTCCTTGAGAAACCTTGGGAAGACCAGTAATGAAATCCATGGTAATGTGCTACCACTTCCATTATGGAATTTCAAGTGGTTGCAATGGACCTTTTGGCACTTGATGCTCCGCCTTGACTCGTTGACACGTTAAACACCTTGAGATAAACTCTGCGATCTCTCTTTTCATATTGCTCCACTAAAATGTATGTCGAAGATCACGATACATTTTGGTACTTCCAGGATGGATTGCAAACGGTGTGTTGTGTGCCTCCATCATGATTTTATACTTCAAATCAAGGTCGTTAGGAACACAAAGTCTGGATTTGACTCGAAGTATTCCTTCTTCATCGATTCACTTCCGAAATAACACCTTCTTGCACTTTCTTCTTCATACGCATTAGCTCTAGGTCCGTAAGTTGAGCATCTTTAACTTTATCGATTAAAGTCGGGTCTACTCGTATATTTGACATCATCACGTGGGTCTTCGGAGTCTTTAACTTTATCTCCATCTTTTGCAAGTCATACAAAATGGGCCTTTGCGTTGATAATATCGCACTCGTACCCGCATATGATCTTCTACTCAACGCGTCAGCTACCACGTTCACTTTTCCAAGATGGTATTGAATGGTATGATCGTAATCTTTCAACAGCTTGAGCCAACGTCGTTGCCGCATATTGAGCTCTTTTTGGGTGAAGAAATATTTGGGGCTTTTATGATCCGTATAGATCTCCACTTTCTCCCCATACAGGTAATGCCTCCAGATTTTAAGCGCGAAAATGATAGCTGCCAACTCTAGATCATGAGTAGGATAATTCCTCTCATATTCTTTGAGTTGTCGTGAGGCATAGGCTATGACTTTCCCAAGTTACATGAGAACACATCCTAAACCTTTGCCTGAAGCATCGCTGTATATGACAAATTCCTCTGAACCAGATGGTATTGTCAGAGCAGGTGTTGAAATAAGTCTCCTCTTGAGTTCTTGGAAACTATTCTCACATTCCTCGCTCCAATTGAATTTTGTATCTTTTTGAGTCAATTGAGTTAATGGAGTAGCGATTCGAGAAAATCCTTCCACGAATCTCTGATAATAACCAATTAAGCCTGTAGCTACGTACTTGATTCGCCATCGCCTTTAGGTTGCTCCCAAATTTTGAATTGCTTTAATCTTCGCTGGGTCAACAGATATTCCATGATTTGATATTACATGCCCAAAGAATGCTACTTCCTCAAGCCAGAACTCGCATTTCTTTAACTTGGAGTATAACTTGTTTTCACGAAGCTTTTAGAGTATCAGCCTCAAGTGTTGCTCATGATCTTCACGGCTTTTGGAGTATATGAGGATGTCATCAATAAAGACAACCACGAAATGATCCAAATATTCCTTGAATACTTGGTTCATCATATCCATGAAGGCAGCAGGAGCATTAGTCAATCCAAAAGACATGACTAGGAATTCATAATGCTCATACCGAGTTCTAAAAGCAGTCTTTGTAATGTCATCAGTTTTAATCTTTAACTGATGATATTCAGAATGAAGATCGATCTCTGAAAAGAATTTAGCGCCTTACAACTAGTCAAACATGTCATCAATGCGAGGCAACGGGTACCTATTTTTGACGGTGAAATGATTCAACTCCCGATAATCAATACAAAGTCGCATACTTCCATCTTTCTTTTTTACGAATAGAACAGGAGCACCCCAAGGAGACGTACTAGGACGAATGAAATATAACTAGGTTTTAGTTATTTAATTATTAATTAATATGTTTTATTAACACCCTTAATTTTATTAGGATTTATAATTACACAATTATAAATTTGACCCAATTAATTTAAAAGCCCAAATAAATACAATCCTTTACTTATTATGGTCCACATAAATTAAATAGAATCTGACCCAAACATAAGGAAAGCCCAATTAACTATTTTTAAATATAGATTTAAATGTTTATAATAATAATAATAATAATAATAATAATAATTATTATTATTATTTTCGGGTATTACATAATTAGTACTCCTCAATAAAATCTTTGTTATAACAAAATTTTATACTCCAATATTTATTCTTTAAATGAATCTCCTCGATTCATCACTTAAAACTCTATATGAGTTCATCTCTTAATTTTCAGATGCCATTTTCAAATAGTGCCACAAAATAAGGGTTAATTGACATGCCACATAATACCCTTATATTCTGACCAACTAATTAAATAAAAAATAAGCTTAGGTAGGTCATACTAGCGAAGGATTTACCCGTCTCTCCCCTCCTAGTTATAGTCTCACATCTCAACCAAGGATATACTAACTGTGACGCCCTCAAAATAGGTATACATTACCCATTTTGAGTCGCCAAATACATGATATAGAATTCAAACACAAACTTAATTACTATAACTGTCGAGAAAAATACGACAAACATAGCTGAGTTTTTACACGAATATTGTCTCATAGACAATATCTAAACTCAAATTCAATCCTCATTACATTTATTATCACACTAAATAGTGAGGACTACTAGAATAATCATCTCTTGACCAGTCACTCCATTCCATGAATTAGTCCCCGCCACGTTCTCATTTCTTCAAGAGAACAATGAAAGCAAAAAAGGGTGAGCTCAACTAGCCCAAAAAAATATTATGACTAAGATAATGCAAAATAAATTATCGTTAGCCTTCAACAAATGTTAAACCGATAAAATACAATAAACATCAAGTTTAACATGAATGAACAAGCAATCCATTAAGAGTCAAGTAGAGCATGATATCTACTATCTTCTATGATTTAAAAAGGTTATCATCAATTTTATCGTTGAGACTCAGCTTAATAAATAATCCACATCATCGAATCATCCCTGCACTACGGGCCAATGATATTCATTAGTATCACGTCCACGAATTATCCATGCACTACGGGCCAATGATATTCGTGTTATCGCCAATGGTCATGATCATGTCAACAACTGTCCATCAATACACTACGGGCCAATGAGAACTTTTATCATTTGTAACATTACAGGTCATGATTATACTGAATTATCCCTAGTCATAATCATACCAATCAACAGTCCATCTATGCACTACGGGCCAAAAATGACTTTCATAACAATATAAGCTTGAGGATGATGACAATGATATAAGAGTTCAATTAAATGAATGTAAATGATAAGTTTTTAAATATTTATAATTTAATTTATTCAGAATTCAATAATGTCCAAATTGTCAACATGATACTGCTTTGTAGAGTAAAATTCAAGAATAATATTGTATCACAAATGATTTGAGCCGAAAAAGAATTAATTTTTGTCATAAATAATACCTCGGGTGAATAGTACTCGAGTGAATAGTACTTCGTGAATAGTACTTCGTGAATAGTACTCCAACATAAAAAGATTAAAAATTATCAAGAATGCTCAAAATAATATTTTCATGAAAAGATAATAGATGAAGCGCAAATTTTAAGGATATTCTATTAATTTCATGGAGTATAGAAGCCAAAACTTAACAAAATGAGTGTAGAATTCTGAATTTGAAACGAAATAATATTACTTACATGCATACTACAGAATATGGAAGAAAATATTATTTCATACGAATATTGAACAAAAATAATATCTCTTACAACTGTTGAACGAAAATAATATTCCTTACGAATATTGAACGAAGATAATATTCCTTACGAATATTAAACGAAGATAATATTTCTTGCGAATATTGAATGAAATAAAATTTCTTACGAATATGAAAAAAAATATCATAAGCGAATATGAAATAAATAATACCCCTTATCTTAAAAAGGAGAGTATTCTAACTGGTATAGCGGGGATATTCTTGAAGAAAACTTTCACTGTTTTCTACACTCAAAGCTTCCTAAAACTCGAAAGAAATACGCTCAATATTGTAGAAGAAGAATTCTCTGATTCTGGTGTGATTTTCAATTCTAAACTAAGCATCCTATTTATAGGAGAATGGAAGGATACTATTTAGAATTTTCACGGACGCACAATATGGTTCAAGGGCAACTTTGCCGAATTCTCGTGAATTTTAATTTTTTACTATGCATAATAAAATATAATATATTCTATTTTTCATAAAAAATAAAACTTATTATAATATATATATATATATATATATATATATAAAGACAAAAATTCCACACTCGTGACCAAAAATGTCACACCCCCACCCATCATTATCACATGTGGGCCCCACCATTATATAAATAAACTAAATAACTTTCTATCGATAATTTTGAAAAATGGGTAAGTGGGGGTCCAAATAATAAGTAAATTTACAACAAATACTTCATAAAAATCCCCTCAATATTTTTAAAAATATTTATTCATCATTATTATAACTCGTAATATTAACAACCAGATCGTTCCCAGGAAAGAAGGGGATTTCTGATAAGGATTTCTCTCTATTGGCGCGCAAACCCCTTTCCTCGACAAAACTTTCTAAACATTGTTAATTATGCAAATAATAATATGAATAACTTGTCATTTCAATTATTAATTTAATAATATAAAATATTGTAACAATAATTGAATTAAATAACGTGAGATACTATGCAATAATTACTGTAGCAATAATTGAGTATAACTGAGTGACTTCTCACGTAAGCATCAATAATCAATACTGTGTGCTATTATGTAACCACGAGTATTACTATACTTTTATCACCGGGTATTTCAACATTTAACGGTAAAACTTTCGCCGTTATTTTATAAAAAGATATTTTTGTCGTTTTCTAACTCCGACAATAATTTTGTTGTGGGGTCCACCAATAATTGTGCCGTCGTACGAATATTTTCTGTTAAAACGAATATTCCCCGACCAATCGAATATTTTATAACAACTTGCATACTTTGCAAAATTTATAAATATTACCCACAACTATAATATTATAAAAAATCCACACCATAATTATTCAAAATGATATTTAGAGAAAAAATCATCTTTATTCATAAAAGTTGGGGTCTTACAAAATATGTATGTGCTTAAATAAATATATATTATAAATATATATATATATATATATTTATTATATAAAGAGAAATAAAAAGAAGCAAGTTAAAACTCAAAATTTGAGTTAGGAATAGAATTTTGAAGCACAGACTGCTCGGTTGAATCCGGAGCGTCAAATTTAGTCAGAAAAGACTGTAAACACAAAATGTATCCGGGTTGTCTTTTTGGTAAAAGTCAACAGTTTACTTTTATGGAGAAAAAGTCAAAATTAAAGTTAGGAGTGGAATTTGAAGACGTGGATGCGATATTTGAGGCTGAAACGTCGAAATTAGTAAGAACAGACTCTAAACACGAAATGTGTCGAGGTTGATTTTTTGGTCAAAGTTAGCAGTTGACTTTTTTGAAAAAAGTCAAACTTAAAATTCAGAGATGAATTTGAAGAAACGGATGTGCCCATGACATTGGGAGCATTGAATTTAGTAGGAATCAACTATAAACTCAAAAATTTAATTTTTCTGGTCCGAAAGTCAAATTCGGGATTAAGCACGCAAAACGAGAAAATAAAAGCGAGACCCACATGACTCAAATGTGCTGAGATTTTAGCACATGGGGATCCAACCACTCCCACCTACTCCTCACCAACTCCCCACCTAATCTTACTAACTCTTACTAACTCGTAACCACTCCCTCTCTCCCCTAAATATTAATTAGCTAAAAGAGAAATAAAGGAGCAAAGTCTCCTCATTTTTCACCCCACATCCGATCACTTAGAGAGAAAAGAAGATAGAGAAGTTAGCCATTAAAGGAGAGCAAGAAGAGAAAAGAATAAAAAGGAAATCAAGAGGAAGAAAGCAAAAAGGTATAAAATCCCAACCTTTAAACTATCTTAATCTTATGTTTATGGGAGTTTGATGAAATAGATCATGGATCATGGTAGATCCATGAGTATAAGAGGTATTAATATGTATTATGTTGATTAATGTTTGATTAATCAAGAGATCATGGAAGTTTTCTTAGAAAACATTCAAGTATGAAAAACTAATTTTCTAGAAAATGAAACATGAAATTCAAACAATCGGATCTCTCATTCTACTTCAAATTTTTGAGTGTGGTCAAGTCTTGGGTTAGATCTATGAGTCTTCTAACTTCTTCAAGTGGAATCACCGAAAAAGGTGTTATAGATTTTTGTATGGACTATTTTTAGAAAAGTAGGCAAAATCTAAAAAAGCCCTAAATATCAGCCACTTTGAAGCCCTACCATTTGAAGCCTACAAATTATTTTTGAGATCCGTCAAAGAGGGGTCATATATCTATGAGTTAGATTTCAAACGCAAATGGTATCACTCAAATATGTAAACTATGCATCAAATGGTAGCGTTTTCCCAAACTGGTCCAGGCTGGTGGAAGAGAAAATTGGAGCACGAAAACAGTTCCTGGCCAGTTTGGTCTAGGGGCAGTTTCGTCCATTTTTCTTGCTTTAAAAACTCTAAATTTTTTTGGCATGTTAGTATGATGAGTTAACAAGGTTCAGTCCAAAGATGTTGATTTCAGGATGTCTAGAATGAAAGTTATGATTTTTACAAGTAAAGACTATTTTAAAAGTGAAATGGAATAACTCTTTGTGTGTAACTCTAAAAATTATAAAATATTTACTTGAAGTAGATGTTCATAGCAGGAGTATGCCCTGAAAATTTTGTACCTTTTGGACAAATGAATAATTTATGACAATTGTTGCAAGATCTGACTATTTTGGACCATTTAAAAATTGTAAACGAAATTGAAAAATTCCAGAAAAAAATATATGTTCATTAGAATACCATATTCTGATAATTCTTAGAAAAAATATTTCGGAGTTGTTTTGGTATTTTTTATGATTATGTTGGAATTATGAATAAATGGATAAAATATGTTATGTGATGCTGAAAATTATGAAAATATGATTTTATGGCTTGAAGACCTTAAATATGTTATGATTAGATTTTTGGAGGGTTCTTTGGTCATTTTTGATAAAATTTTATATTTATGACATTTTAGGTTTGTTAAATAAGTGATATATTAAAGGATAAACAATTAAATAAATTGTTTTATGAGTTTAATAATGATTAAAGAATTATTATTAGATTAATAATATTTGATTAAAATATTATTAAGTAATTAATAATATTTGATTAAAATATTATTATATGATTAATAATATTAGATTAAAATGTTATTAAATGATTAATTTAAAATATTATTAGATAATTAATAATATTAGAAGTTAATTAAAATATTATTAAATGATTAATAATATTAGAAGTTAATTAAAATATTATTAAATAATTAATAATATTAGTAAATAATTTGAATATTATTAAATGATTAATCAGATTAGATTAAAATATTATTAAATAATTAATAATATTAGATTAAAATATTATTAAATAATTAATAATATTAGATTAAGATTAAATTAAAATATTATTAAGTGATTAATAATATTTGTAAGTGATTAAAGTATTATTAATTGATTAATAATACTAAAAATGAATAAAATATTATTAAAGGATTAATAATATTTATAAATAATCAAAATATTATTAAATAATTAATAATATTAGTAAGTGATTAAAATATTATTAAAGGGTTAATAATTTTGTAAACGATTAAGATATTATGAAGTGATTATTAAGAAGTGAATAAAATATTATTAAGTAATTAATAATATTAGACAAAAGTTTTAAGATGATAATTAAGGGATATAAATGTTATCAAAAAGTGATAATATTATTGATGATTTAATAAGGAATTATCTAATGTTTGATAATGTGGCTAAATGTTAGATGATTTATTTATAAAGTAGTAGTATTATGAGGTATGTTAAGTTATGCTTATTGAAAGATCAATTTTATAAATGATAGGTCTTTCATAAGAGATTAAATTAGATTGCGTAGCAGTAATCGATGGACAAGACAAGTTTCCTAACTCAAACTTGAGTTATTATGTTTCAAGCATGCTAGTTGTTTAATTATTGACAATTATTCCACATCTATGATTATTGTTATTCGCACTTAGTGCAAGTTGCATATGTTCATCAGGTATGAAAGGCTGATCACCTTGATTACTAAAGAATTTGTTCATGGTCGATGTTGGCCACTTAACGTTATTGATTCAATTATTCAATTATTGAAACTTGATTCTCGTTCTTTCATAATTGAAAATTTAGAAAGCTTATTCTTTTATTCAATCATGATATATCTTTATTGTATTTAAACTTGTTGAGCAAAGTAGTTACTCACTCTTGCTATATCATGATAATATTTCAGTTAAGCCCGAGTGCTTTAGGAGGAACAAAGGCAAGAGGAAAAGTTCAAGATTAACTTAATATACATTTAACTATTACATTTATCTTATGTAAAATGATCATGTAAACCTTTTGAGTTATTAAGGTATGTATTGAGTTAAGGTTGTAGACCTTGAGAAATGTTATAGAATCATTTGAAATAAACAATTTATGTTTATAATTTTGCATTAGTTTATAGAATATGTATGAAGATGATGTATCGTGATGTACCAGATCCAAGGTTGAAGGGACCTGGATTTGGGGGTGTTATATCTATACAGTCTGGGAGTCGTTGGTACCGAGGGAGCTATCCCCATTGGTTACTGTTATAGGTTTAGAGCATATGCCTGAGTTTGATTTGGAGGATGAATCTGAGGAGGTAGAGATAGAAGACGAGGAAGAGGAGAATCCTGAATAGATACCACTTAATTCTATCGAAGCAAAGATGTTCGATGAGGTGTATGACCATAACATAGAATTACAAGATAGGGTCGAGGAATTAGAAGAGTAAGTTGTAGAGCACCAAGTCAAGTTAGCACAAAAAGATGCCACGATTCAATATCTTATGGCATGAACTACGGAGCTTAAGGAGAAGCTGACACAGTCGGGGTATCAAAGAGGATAGTTGTGATGCCCCCAAATCCGAGTATCTTCCAACCCAATAGATGGTGCTATACGGTGCTACTGTTCATACATACATTCAATTGAAATACATCAATAGAGTGAATATGTGTTCTATATATTACATAATAATAATTCACTTCCCAGGTTCTTTGTAACCATTACATATATTCTTCGTTATAGTATCAAATTAATACAAAATTAATAATATTCTATTACAACGACAACTACTTGTTTGCTTTAGCCTTCCCTTTATCCTTACGGGATCCTTTTATCCGTTTATTCTTAGCTGCATTTATATGGTTCAAGCAAGGGTGAGCATAACTAGCTCAGCAAGTATAACAATTTTGTTTAATATGCACGAATCATATGAATATATCTTCCATAACTGAATCAATAGTTATGAAGTACTACAGATAATTTAAAATAGCACTTCTCTTTTCATTAAAATGTTTAATGATGAACATCCTCATTTAAACCTTTAGTTTGGTCAAAGACCTTGAGTATTTCATTCATTCTTTCTATAAAAAGGACAACCTGGCACAAAGTCCGCAAGTCCAACCTTTCTTACGAGCACGTCTAGGTGATCAACCTATAGTACTCTATGTTGTACAACACTACTACATTAAACGTATCTACGTTCAAGTTTTGGCAACCTCACGCGCCAGTCTCTTAACAAAAACAACATTTGTTTGTTCATACTGAGTCTTTCTTTGAATCCATACCAAAACAGTTGGCACAAGATAGCAATATCAATAATATTTTGATAGATTATAATGAAATCCACAAAATACTCTAAGTTTTAGTCTAGCCGAAGGGAATGGCTTCGACTTCTTTGTAGATCAATTCATGCGTATGATACATGAATCCTAAAGCTTGTCCAAAATAAGTATAGACAAGGGTTTAGAACACTTGCCTTTAGCGTCTTCTACTGTTAATTCACTTTCCTTTTGATTCGCTATAGATTCTACATACATAGTCACATAGCATATCATGTTAGGTCATAAACAATCAACAAGTATTGTCATTAACCTATCTTCTCCTTCTTCTCGGTCTAATTATCCGTTTAACGTGCATACGATTTATTGTATTATTAACTTACTATGTGTTCACATTTTCGTATCCTTTTGTTAACTTTTAAATATTAAACTTAAGGTTTTAACCATCCTTTATGATGTTACTTTAAGTTTAATTAAGGTCATAATTCACCTTCAATCAACTTCCCTTTCTTTTGTATTTATTGTTATTCTTCTCTGCCTTTGGTCTAGGACCGATGTTGCGGCGCCGTGTCCTTTGTTATATCCGGTATACGCAGCATGACTCTTCAAAGGTGCCTAAGATTCGTTACTGGTACAAGGGCGCTACTTTTTTATAAGCTTGAAGGATGTCAATACACGAATTCTAAGCCTTTGAATTTTTTTAAAGTTTTTATTTCAAATCCTTTCCGGCCTCATAACTTAATCGTTATAAGTCAAAATTGGCTCATTCAAAAGCTTTTATCTCACATATCTTGCATACTTCGATTTCATTGGGATAACTTAAGTTTCCGAATCCGTTAACATTAAATTCACCGTTTAAATTTTCTATTACGTGTTCGTTAAACGTTCGTGAACATTCATAGCTAATTTCTTCATTTTAAGTCGAAATTCGACCATTCATGAGTCCACAACTCTTAAATGCAAAGTTCTATGATACACCATCAAAAACTAAGGTTTTCGAGTTAAACGACAACTTTTGACTATCATTCCGAGAATTTTACGATTTCGACGATTATCGTCTAATTTCGTAAATTTCGCCATAACTTCGTTACTTGAGATTTTTATTCCGTTCAAAATGGATTCATTCCATTATTCATACATCTATCATCCTAACCAAGCATATAGCATCTAATCCTATACACGATGGTTTTAAACCTGTCCATCAACAACATGAGTTAAATATTCATTTTTTAAATTAGTTCTTACTTCTTTGATTATGATTTCACTTGTAACATGATTATTAATGTTTAAAGTCCACTAATAGCCATCCTTGTTACTTCTTAAGATACATGCTCCACCAATAACCACTTCTCTGTCAAGGTTACAAATGAAGGGATGAAGATTAAAGGTTAAAGTTTCCTTACCTTATGAGGTTCTAGCTTTCTTCTTCTTCTTTTATTAGTTGAATAGCTCTCACTTCTCTCTCAATATAATGCTCTAAGTGTTAGGGAATTTAAACAACCAACAAATGAAGACATCTCCCTCTTATTTATAGAATTGGCAAAGTGAGGGCAAAAGGGTCAAATGGTCCCCCCAACCTCCTTACTATTGCACCTCATTACTATTCCAAATTTGCAAACAAAGTTTCCTTCCTTTTCTTGACCACTAAGTGGCCGACCATGACTCATTATGGGGGGCCCACATGGGTTGCCCCATGGGTTTTTCTCATTAGGCGACCCATTGGTTCGATCCACGGGTTCGGTTCTTGGTTCGGGCTTAGGTTTAATTAAATTTGGGCCTAACATTGGACTTTAATTACATTGTCTTTGGGCCTCACTCATCTTTCACTTGGGCTTGCCAAATTCACATTCAAATCCTACTAGTCCATTGATAATGGTTTAAGCCTTTAACGTAAAATCCTCGTATTCTTCTCGTATGCTAGTTCATATAACATTTATCCTATACGTTATATTATCTTTCTTATATACTTGTACCATACCTTGCATTATACTTGTATTCATTCCCTCGTATAATAACTTTCTTATTATACGACCATCCATTTATTCAAATCTTCACTTTCCCTAACATTCTTGAATTTGAGCACGCAGGCGAAAAAAATGCATTTATCATAACTGAATTATTATTAGATAATCAATCATTCCTTAACATTCTATTATTACGTATTTTTTGGAAGTTCAAAAATAATTCCCGAGCAGAAATGGATGAATAATGTTTTTTGGAGAATTTCTCGGAATGATTTTATTTTTGTCTTGAAAATTCAAACACCTTATTTCTAGCACTTAGCCAGAATACTACTATCATACTTCTCTTTTAGGTTGTAGAATAACCTTCATCTCGCTTACTCGTTATAAATAACATATAATATAATTTTATTTAATATGTATTCAAATAAATTTAATTTACATTATAATATGATTTTCTAGGTTGTTACATTCTTCCCCCCTTATAAGGATTCTGTCCCCAGAATCTCGCCATAAGTTAATCAAACAACTAAGAGTAATTCTTCTTCATCTTTTCTTCGAGTTCCCACGTTACTTCTTCGGCATCGTGATTTCTCCATACTACCTTCACCAAAGGTATTACTTTATTCCTTAAAACTTGTTCTTTTTTGTCAATGATTTGGATAGGCATTTCTTCGTACGTCAAGTCCTTTTCAACATGAATAGGCTCATATTCTATTACGTGCTTATAAGGACGCAATACAGATACATGAAATACATTGTGTATGCGTTTTAACTCTGGAGGTAATGGTACCATATAAGCTACCTCTCCTACCCTTTTCAATATTTCAAAAGGTCCTATAAACCTTGGACTTAATTTTCCCTTCTTCCCAAAGCGTATCTTTCCTTTCTAGGGAGATACCTTTAAAAACACATACGAGCCTACTTTAAACTCTCTTTTCATTCGATGAGGATCTGCATACTTTTTCTGTCTGTCTTGAGCTGCTACCAGTCGCATTCGTATTAACTTAACTATATCTGTTGTTTGCTGTACCATTTTAGGTCCTAGCATTCGGCGTTCTCCCACCTCATCCCAATATAGTGGCGTTCTGCACTTTCTCCCATATAAAGCTTCGTAAGGCGGCATGCCTATGCTTGCATGATAACTGTTGTTATATGCAAACTCTACTAATGGTAGATGATCATCCCAACTATCCTTGAAATCCATGATGCAAGATCTTAGCATATCTTTCAATGTCTGAATTGTCCTTTCGCTCTGCCCATCTGTCTGTGGGTGATAAGTTGTACTTAACTTCAATTGCGTCCCCATCTGTTCTTGCAGACTTCTCAAAAAATTTGATGTGAATCATGGATCATGATCTAACACTATTAAAACTGGTACCCTTGTCTTGAAACGATTTCCTTAACATAGAGTTTAGCTAACTGATCTAAATTAAATTTTACTCTTATTGGCAAAAAGTGAGCTGACTTCGTCAAATGGTCTACTATTACCCAAATAGCGTCGTACCCTCTTTGTATAGTTGGAAGTCCCACCACAAAGTTCATCGTGATGTGTTCCCACTTCCATTCTAAAATTTCCAATGACTGTAACAAGCCGCTTGGTCGTTGATATTCAGCCTTAACTTTTTGACAAGTTAAGCACCTGCTTACATATTCTGCTATCTCTCTTGATGTTCGACCACTAAAAATTATTTCGAAGGTCTTGATACATCTTAGTACTACCAGGATGAATCGAGTACCTTGAACTATGAGCCTCTTGTAATATTTTTTCCTTCAATTCTGCTTCACTCGGAACCCAAATTCTTCCTTCAAATCTTAATAACTCTTTATTATCAAGACTATACTTTATTTCTTTTCCATCTGCTAGCCGTTTCTTCATCTGGTCACACTCATCATTTTTGAGTTGTACCTCCTTGACTCTCTCTACAATGGTAAATCGAGTCTCCGTTGTAAACAATTTCTGACCTGGTTCACTCGGTAATTTCACCTCTAACTCCATTCTAGTCGTTAATATAGACAACTTTTCCCAACCTTTCTACTTAAGGCGTCGGCCACCACATTCACTTTTCCTGGATGATACAGGATATCACAGTCGTAATCCTTTATCAACTCCAACCATCTTCTTTGTCTTATATTTAAATCTTTTTGAGTGAAGATATATTTTAGACTTTTATGGTCCGTGTATATCTCATATTTTTCTCCATATAAGTAATGCCTCCAAATCTTTAAGGCAAATACCACCGCTGCCAGTTCCAGATCATGAGTAGGATAAACTTTCTCATAATCTTTTAACTCTCGTGACGCATACGCAATAACCTTGCCATGCTGCACGAGCACGCAACCTAATCCTCTATGCGAAGCATCGCTATAAACTACAAAATTCCCTGTATCATCGGGTAAAGATAATACAGGTGCTTCACTCAACTTTTTCTTCAGTTCCTAAAAATTGTTTTCACACTTCTCAGTTCATACGTACTTCACTGTCTTCCTTGTCAAATTAGTCAACAGAGTAGCTATCTTAGAAAAATCTTGGATAAATCTTTGATAGTATCCCGCTAACCCTAGGAAACTCCGTACCTTTGTCAGTGTTTTCGGTTGTTTCCAATTAAGTACTGCTTCCACCTTTGCTGGATCTACTGAGATACATCTTTGTCGATAACATGCCCCAAAAACTGCAGTCTTTCTAGCCAAAATTCACACTTTGTGAATTTCGTGTATAATTTCTCCTTCCTTAGTGTCTCCAACACCAATCTTAGGTGTTCAGCGTGATCTTATGGTGTCTTAGAATAGACTACAATATCATCGATAAACTCTATAAAGAACTTGTCCAAATATTGTTTGAACACTCTGTTCATCATATTCATGAATGCAGCTGGTGCATTCATCAACCCAAACGACATTACCAGGAACTCATAATAGCTATAACGAGTCCTGAATGCCGTCTTAGGTACATCCTTCTTCCTAACTTTTAATTGATGATACCCCGTTCACAAATCTATCTTAGAAAAATACTTTGCCCCTTTCAATTGATCAAAAAGATCCATCGATCCTGAGCAATGGGTATTTATTCTTTATCGTTAGTTTGTTCAACTCTCGATAGTCGATACAAAGTCTCAACGATCCATCCTTCTTCTTTACAAATAGTACCGATGCTCCCCACGGTGAAACACTCGGTCTAATGTACCTCCTATCCAACAATTCTTGTAGTTGAACCATCAGCTCCTTCATTTCTACTGGCGCTATATGATACGGTGCCCTTAAAACTGGTGTCGCTCCTGGCACAATATCTATTACGAATTCGATCTCCCTATCCGGTGGAAGACCTGGTAATTCTCTTAGAAATACATCCATGAATTCTTTTACTATATGTCCTTGTTCCATTATTTCTCCCACTCTCTGGGTATCAACAACATGACACAAATAACCTACACATCCCTTTCTCAACAATTTCCTAGTTTGTGTCATGGTAAGACAACACGAACGTCCCGGTGATTTACTACCGTAAAACACTACCTTAGGCTACTTCAAAGTTTGAAGGTTTATACACTTCTTTTGACAATCTATAGTTGCACCATGGTTAAACACCCAATCCATCCCGAGAATTATATCGAATTTTCCCAACTTTATCGGTATTAGATCTATCGATAATTTATAACCTCGTATTTCTACACAACAATGCCTATGAATATGTTCAACATGAATTATTTCTTCATTTGCTACCTTAATATTTAAAGGTATAAGCAATCATTCAGGGAGTAATCCTAACCGTCTAGCAAAATCACGTGCTATAAAAGAACAAGTAGCACCCGAATCAAACAACACATAAGTATTTATATCGTTGATTGGGATAATTCCTGCAACTACATCTCCTGATGCAACTGCATCCTGGATCGTCATATTAAAGGTGCGGGCTATGGGTCTACTCGACTGAGCTAGACCACTAATAGCTAACTTACCATTATTAGTGCCCTTATTACCATCCATCCCCTTCTTCGGGCAATTCTTCGCCATGTGATCAGTTAATCCATATACGAAGCATCCATGATTCCTCTTTAGACTTGGATAGTTAGGCGAAATGTGCATATAGACACTCAAAATTTCTATATTCCTGTTACGAACCTTGCAGGAGGGAGAAATCATCTTCTAGAGATAACCCTGGAGGTCAAACTAGCTTAATCCCAGAGACAACCCTGGATACTAAGTTTTTGCATCTCAGAGACAACCCAAAGATACTCAGTTCCAGTCCTAAAGATAACTCTTGGAGTTTCAGTTCAAACCTCGGAGACAACCCCGAGGAATGCAGTTGCAGTTTCGAAGATAACCACAGGAAAGCTCATTTTAATCCCCAAAAGTCAGCTTCAACCTCGGAAACAACCCCGAGGCGCTCAGTCCCAACCCTAGAGATAACCCTGAGAGGTCAGGCACACCTCAGAGACAACCCTGAGGACATTCAGTACCTACAACAGCCCATTCTCAAAGATAACCCCGAAAGCAACGATCGCTAATCAAATTTCGTAAGCAGGAGATAACCCTTGAGGGCAAAATCATCATTTTTCCACCTCGATCTCACATTCACACTGTCAAAACAATATTTCAACCCACATTCTACACAAAAGTGTCCTACAAGAACCATAGCTCAAATCCTGAGTGACTACTACACATGACAATACACCAGATAGAATTTGAAGACCTGGAAATTTGGTCACGGACCCATCTTCCCGGCTTCGTATTGCCTCTTATCCCATGTCATTGTGTATTTCTCAACAATAACATTTTGGAAAGGTATTATAGGCCTCAAGTGGATGCCCGAATTGAAAGTTATGAAGGTTCGAGCGGACAACATGTTGCACGAGTGCACGTACTTCAAGATGACGGAGCCCATGGAGCCCGGGGCACCCTGGGTAGCCACAGGTGGACCTGCGGCTGCTGCAGGTACACCTGCGGCTCCCCCCTCTATAAATAGAAGGCTTAGGGTGGCCATTTTTAAGAGAGAAAAGGCGAGGAAGCCCTGTCCATTTTGCTTTCTACACACTTTAAACTGAGTGCTTTCTCTTTCTAAACACCTGTAAGATTGTGTTTTGCTATATTTTACCGGTGAAAACCGAGTGTTCATTCATTTAAAGCTATCTGAAGTCTTCTTGGCAGGCCACTGTAAGACATCTCACATTTCTTAAAGCCTTTCTCCACTTTCATTCAGACACATTTATTCACGTTGAGAGTTGTGTTGTGTGAGTATGCCCAGACCGTCGGTCCGTGGATTTTGTTGCTTTTATATATATACTTATATATATATATATATATATATATATATATATATATATATTATTGAGTTATGCTTCGATTGAGCCTGGATTTATATCTGGAGCATTTTTTGCTTATATATATATATATATATATATATATATATATATATATACTCGAATTATCGATTGAGCCTGAATCGACATATCCGGAGCGTTTACTGCTTATATATATATATACTCTTGAATTATTGATTGAGCCTGGATCGACATATCCGGTGTGTTTACCGCTTTTATATATATATATCCTCGAATTATCGATTGAGTCTGGATCGATATATATCCGGTGCGTTTACAACTTTCAAATATATATATTTACATTTCTATCAGGCCTAGAGATCACTTCGTGGCCATTTATCGCTTTTATATATATATATATTTACATTTTTCGTCCTACCTGGAGTTTATTTCGTGGCAGTTGATCGTACATATATATATATATATTTACATTTCCCATCCTGCTTGGAGTTTACTTCATGGTAGTTGATTGTTCATATATATATATATTTACAGCTTATATATATATATATATATAACTGTTTATAGCTTTTATACATACTGCATTATCATATGAGCCTAGGAATCTTGTTATCACATATTCAGGTCCTGAATTTAGATTCGATTCCCATGATGGACATTTTCAGTTGCAATCAGCTTGTAAATTATTCACGATGTTTGAATTTCCTTAGATGACTTTCTTGCCCACAAGGAGTTCGGCACTACTATGTATCTTATTTTATTGAAGATGCTTCGCATCTCGAAAGTAAAAGCAATCAAGCTGGACATATAATAAAATGGAAGTATCAAAGGCCTCAATTACTATTGAGCATAAGGGTTTAAAAAACCTATTTTATAAAACATCACTGCTATATCTCGTTAAAATTGAACTTTTATACAAAATTCAAACCCTTTGTATATAGGTGCAAAAAAGGCATAGCACTACTTCTAGATAATTGCATTACCTGCACACACACATTCAGATAAAAGTTTAAATTGAAAAGTGGCAGTACCCGTGTCACCACGGAAGTCGGGGGGTGCCTAACACCTTCCCTCCGCTTAATCAAGCCCCAGACCCTAATGAATCTCAGTTTCACAAACCAGTTAAGTAGTGTTACATCACTAGGTCAATGTGCAAACCTTTTCTCGGTTGAGTTGGTGCAACCATTTAAAAATACCAATGGCAACTCTTACACAATTCAATCATTTACATATACTGATTAGTTCTCAAGGCACAATAGTTATCTAGAAGGGGGGGTGGGGTTGAATAGATATTAAAACTTTTCTTTGTTTAAAGAATGTTTTGATAAATCTTTAAACACAACGGAATTATTGATTCTTGAAAAACCTTTTAGATACAAAGTTAAAGAGAGAAAGCGCTTATTGCATTATAGCTTGATTATATAGATTATAAAGACATAGTTGTTTTTAAGTGGTTCAGAGCACTCAAAGCTCCTAGTCCACTCTTCTACTCCTTGAGTAGGAAATCCACTAAGGATGTCTTTTACACTTTCTGAATCTTACAGATTTCTTCTAAACCCGTGATCTAAGCACTTCTAAGTTCACTTTTGAACTCTTCAAGTCCAAAGCAGACTTGGCTCTTTCTGATTCACTTAGAACTCTTCAAGTCCTTCTGACTTGGAACTTCTTACTTCAGTAGATTGATAGTTGTTGAGTTGTGATTGAGGCTACTCAGTTGCAATTAAGCACTTGTTCGAAAGAACTGAGTAGCTGAGCAAGCTTTCTCCTTTTTCTTAGATCGCAGAGTTTAGCGTTTTGTGTTTTTGTGCATTTTGTTCAATACTTGCTTACTTCTCTTATGTGTCTGTATTCTGTATATATGAGATCCTTAAAATCTATCCGTTGAAGTCATCTGATGAAGCATTAAATGCGTTTGACATTTCTGAGTTTTAATGGAGACATTTCTGCATATATCCTGAAGTGCATTCTGGCCCACTGACACGGCAGACTGCTTTCTCACCTAACACCTGAAAAGGTGTTTTCCTCTGCCCAATGGTCATTTTCTTAGCTTCTTGATTACGTTTCTTTTGAACAATACTAAGGATATCTTTTGTACCGTTGGGACTGGTGAGAGCTTCAACGTTCAAAGCCCATTCCTTATTTGTTGGAGTCTATCTTCAATTGAATGATAGGGCTTGATGTTTCTGACACAAGGCAGGTGACACTCTACTATTCAAATTGTAGTGTCTTATCATATTGATGCTTGCTCTTAAGAGTACACTACGCTTTCTTCACACGACGATCATCACTTGCTCATCTTGCAAACTCTACGTTTCGAGAGCACACTACGATCTCTGAGTTAGCTCGGCAAACGTCTGGACCACTCTACGATTCTTGGAGAGGCCCTTCAAGGCAGATACACTACGATCATCTCAGCTCTACGATCCTACTTTAGCTTCTGCATTCTGTTGATCAGACGGATAGACTACCAACCTATTTATTTCTTTCTAGCCATAGATCAACCTAACAGATTTGATTTCTTTATCTATATAGGTAAAACACTTAAAGGCTAAGATCAACCTAACAACTTTGATCTATCACTAAGTCCTTGTACATATATTCTTTGAAGGACTTTACATAATCAGAAGCTGTTTCATAAAACATCAAATCACAATATTCATTCTTCTAACAATCTCCCCCTATTTGATGTTGACATAACCAAGGAGATTTGTTGTCATGATTATAAAGTTTTATATGTAGTTGCAGAAAAGTAAACATAACTTAGTATTTCAGTGAGCAGCTGAAATTTCTAGAGAATAAGCATGAATTTATTGATGCATGGAGATAGATTTTACATTTAAGAATGACTACATCAATACAATTTGAAATTCAACTTATCTCTATTTCTTTGGTCTTTTGCTTCTTGGAGGATTTGCATATTCCTCAGCTCTCCTCTTTCTGCTTGCTTCATCTCTTCTGGCCAGATCTTCCAGCTCACTTGGACTTAGTCTAGGATTGTGATCATGCCTATTCATGAATGTAGGATCTCCAATTGGCATTCGTAGGCCTGTTGTTGTCACTGCATGAGAGATTGTAGTTGGCCCTTGACTCCTTAATGGTTGAGCCATTAAAATTTCTTGCTGATCAGATCGTTGAGTCTGATGGCTGGCTCATGGAGTCTGCTGAGTGATTTGCCTTGGCCTTGATTGGAAGTGACCTTTGCCTCTGCCCTTGCCTCCCTGATCTCCTTGCCCTTTATTCTACCCCTTTATGTCAGCATCAAGGGTTCGAATGTCTTCCAAGAGGCGAGTGACTCCTTGGACAAGCTCATTGAGTTGACTCTGAGTTTGAGCAATGTCCTCACGATTCTCTTGGATCAAAGCATCGTCGAAGAGTTTCGTCGTTGAAGTATGTCGAGGGCGATCTCGGTTTGCTTCATTTGTCCCATGGAAAAGTCTTGAAACTCTTTGACTGTAGTTTTAAGACTTTTGATGCTCTGTATCATCAGATTGTTCTAAGATTCTTGTGTTTTCTGTAATATCAGGACAACATTTAGCTGCAAGAAAGTGAATATCGTCCCTGTCTTTAATGTTTTGAAGCATTTCTTTGATGATCTCTTTGAGTGTTTTAGACAGTTCGGAGCTTAGGGAGCTGGGAAGATTGTTTGCAGCATTAATCATTGATGTCAATCTCAGCTGTATCAGTGCAGTATGATCTTCAAGACTCTCATCTAGTTCTTTGATCACTTTCTCAGACATAGCTAACAAATCAGCCTTTGTGGATAGTTCTGACAGATTTTATCTAGATTTGGAATTTGTGAGGGAGGTGACGTGCTCTTGAATTTATCTTGCAGTGAGTAGAGAGCAAGTTCAAGATTGAAGCATTCATTTCTAGATGAGGAGGGAATATCTGAAGAAGGAGCCTGGGTTTGAATATTGAAGCTTAGTAACTCTACGATTTGTGGTGGATACTCTACCAAAGGGCTAGAGTCAGTGATCGTAGAGGTGGTAGGCTGTGGGAGTAATAGGGAGTGGCTCTTATTTGGTTCCTCAGTTACAGAATTTTGAGATTCTTCAACTGGAAATTGATTTAGTGGATGAAGAATCACTTCCAACCATTGCGGGAATTCATAGAATTGATTAAATGAGGATGATGACAAGTGATTATTTCTGAAAAGAGTTGGGATAGATAGTACCTTAAGTGTGTTTTCTGAGGAAGAACTGTTTGTGAGAAGCTTCTTGGCAAAATTGAATTTCCCTGGGAATCCATTTGCGAGTACTGAGATAGCTGGATACTCTTTGAAACTCCAGAACATGTGATCCCAAGAGTTCAGAATTTGAGCTTGGTGGAAGGGCATCATAGGAAGATATGCAAATAGTTGCTCATAGTTGGCTCTTCTATGCCAATCAATGCCTATAGCTATGATCTCAATCTCATCATCTTCTTCTTTGTTTTCATTGGAGGATTCCATTATGTCAATTGCTTCAGGATGTTTTTGCACTAGTTCTTTATTATCTCCTTTAGGAATTTCTTTTTCTGTTATCGAGGTGTCATGATCCTCCCCCTCAGCTTGATCATTCTTTTGAAATGTCGATAGCTCCCCCTCAACTGGAGCATCCTTTGGCAGGAGATCTTCAGGCATCTCCCCCTCAGCAGGAGTATCTATTATCATCAGATCTTTTGGTGTCTCCCCCTCAGCTGGTTCCTTTTTAGAAGATAGTTCTTTGTCTTCCTTCTTTAGAGCTTTTTCATTGAAAAGAATATACTTCTTAACCAATTTCCTTCTTGGCTTTTTAGGCCGTGCCACAGCCTCAGGACTTTCTTCAGTTTTGTCCTTTAGATCAACCAATACATTTGATGCAGCTGTTTCCTTGTTTCGTCTGGGCTCTATGATCGGAGGAGACTCTACGATCGAAGAGGCTGATGGCTTTTTGGTCTTGTGGCTGATCTTACTCATCTTTAGTAGCTGAGATATAGTTGCTCTATCTTCTTCTGCCTCAACCTACTGTTCCTTTCTTCTCAGGATCCTTAGAGTCTCAATATCTGAGGACTCTACAGACTTGTTGGTGGTGGATCCTTGAGGTTCTTCTAAAGTTCTAGCTTTCTTTTTCCCTTTGATTTTTCTGATTAAAGCAATGGGTTCTCCTTGATTAGCTTCTTCTTCTTCTTCTTCTTCTTCTTCTTCTTCTTCTTCTTCTTCTTCTTCTTCTTCAGTTTCTTTGACAACAGACATATTCCCTGGCACTCTTGTTCCCTTTATTTCACCAGTTCGACCACTGGATTCAGACATCATCTTCATATTTTCAGCTGGATTTCTTTTCCAGTTTTCAAACAAGCTTCTTTGAGTCATTAAATCGATTTGGATTTATGGCTTCTCCTTCATCATCCTTAATTAGGTCATGAGAGCATTTTGTAGGATAATCTTGATAAATCGTCAGTAGAGCATCTTCTGTGAGCTCTTTGTTTTCTTTGAAGTGATTAACCATTTTCCAATCCACTCAAGTAATAGAGCCCCCCATAGTTGAGTTGTATTTTTGTAACATATGGCGACCATGAGTTTGAGTTGTACCTCATTCATGAGTCATGACACGAGCTCTTACAAAGATATGCATTTTCCAACAATATTAGCTAGAAACTCATACCTTTGTGGGAACTCCTTCTTTTTGTATCCTTTAACAGAAGGTGACTTCTTGTGATGCATCTTCTTAAGACCCTTGTGAAAATCTATGCCTTCTATGGACCGGTGCCCTTCTAATTTGAGACCTAGGGCTAGGTTGATGTCCTCAGCCTTTAGTTTGATTTCAAAGTTCCTGACTTTTGTAGTGATGGTGTTGTTTTCAAACGCACCGTTATTATAGAACTCCTTTACCAGCTTTGGGTAGATCAATGTGTCCATACCCAAGGTTTCTTCGAGACCTGCCTTCTTTAGTAGCTTGCAGTCTTGTGAAATTGGGGTTCAGCGATTTTGAACTCATCAAAAGCATAGTCATGGTAGGAGATAACCTTTGGAAGTTGCCATTGATTTCTTAGCGAGGAAGTGGCCTGGGTGAGCTTACTCTTGATTTAGGGTTTCTTCTTGAGAGAGGAGAGAGAGATGGTCTTTTGAACTTTCAGATTTCAAGCAGACGATTTTAATTTGTACTTGAAACTTCCTCTCTCTATTTAGCTTAGTGGGGACAGTGTCGAGTTTTGCTTGGCTCTCTGAATTTTGTGAGAGAGGATTGTCTTGAATTGCCCTTAACTCTTACAGGATGATATATTCTTTAGTGGGACTACGATCGTTGAGATGGTCCTTGGAGTCGTCGAGTGCATTCTACCATCGTTGAGTCTGTGTGTAGTCGTCGTAAATCTCGAGTCAGTAAGCGTATGAAGTCCTGAGCTGCGATCATTTAGTCTAACTATCAATCGTAGAGTCTGAACAAGTCCCTGTGATGAATCTTTTTGACTTAGCATTCTCCTTAAATTAAGGTAGCTCAGGAAGGGCCAACCTCTTGAATGAAACAAGGGTTAGGTTTGTCCCTGAAGCACTTATCAAAGAGAATGCTTTGATTTATGCTTGATCATCATAGGGTGCTCCTTTTATTTTGTTGATGTAGCTCTGCTATCGTTGAGTCTGTGCTGCTATCGTTGAGTCTTCACTGCGATCGTTGTCATTCTATGACACTTTGGCTCTACGATCATGGACTTCCTTTGATCATGTCTTTGATTTCGGACGTAGCCCTTAAATCTGTATGGTTAGCACAAACTAGATCATAATATTTCAGGTTTTCAAGTTAAGCATGCCTAGCTCACTTATCAATTTGTTGAATCTGGATTCATCTAGAGGTTTTGTAAAAACATCAGCAAGTTGATTTTCAGTAGGAATATATTGTAAAGATATATTTCCATTTTGTACATGATCCCTAATGAAGTGATATCTTATTTCTATATGCTTAGTCCTAGAATGCATGACAGGATTATGAGTTATAGCAATTGCACTTGTGTTATTACAATGAATAGGTATGGATTTGAATTCAAACCCATAATCTGCTAGTTGATTTTTCATCCATAGGATCTGAAACGGTATTTGCCGGTGACAATGTACTCAAACCTGTAGTTGAGGTGAATCTTTGAGTTTTGCTTCTTGCTAAACCCGGGACACAATCATTACCTAGTAGTTGACAAGTGCCCTTTGGTACTTTTTCTATCTATTTTGCGACTGCAAAATCGACATCTATATATCTGTTAGCTCAAATGAGGATTCCTTGGGATACCATAACCCCAAGTGGGGTGTACCTTTGAGATACTGAAAATCCTCTTAATTAACGATTAAATGAGATTCTTTAGGGCTAGCTTGAAATCTAGCACAAATGCATGTTGCAAACATTATATACAGTCTCTTGGTAGTTAGATAAAAAGAGAGCCAATCATACCTCTGTATTGAGTTGTATCAATACTTTTACCTTTTTCATCTTTGTCAAGCTTGGTTGCAGGAGCAATTGGGGTTTTCATGGGAGAGGCGGACTCCATGCCATACTTCTTAAGTAAGTCTTTAATGTACTTGGCTTGATTTATGAAGATTCCTTCATCGATGCGCTTTACTTGCGAGTCGAGGAAGAAGTTGACTCACCCATCATGCTCATTTCAAACTTGCTCTGCATAAGCTTGGAGAATCTCTTGCATAACTTTTCATCAGTAGAACCAAAAATGATATCATCAACATAGATTTGAACTAATAGGACTTTATCCTTATGCTTTCTAAGGAATAGTGTGGTATCTACTCTACTTCTAGTGAACCCATTTTCAATAAGAAAATTAGTCAGTGTTTTATACCATGCTCTAGGTGCTTGTTTAAGACCATATAAGGCATTGTCTAATCTAAAGACATAATTAGAAAGAGATGGATTGATGAAACCTGGAGGCTGCTCTACATAGACTTCTTCTTGAAGTTCACCATTCAAGAATGCACTTTTGACATCCATCTGGAAGACTTTGAACTTCATGTGAGCGGTGAAAGGCAAGAGAATATTACGATGGCTTCTAGTGCAGCAGCGGTGAAAATGTCTCATCATAGTCAATGCCTTCTTCCTGAGAGTAGCCCTTGGCTACTAGTCTAATATATTCCTTGTTATCACCCCATCTTCATCCATCTTATTTACGAAGACCCACTTGGTTCCAATTCTGAGGATGGTTCTTTGGTCTTGGAACCAATCTCAAACTTTGCTTCTCTCGGTGATTAAGTTCTTCTGCATAGCCTCTATCCAATTTGGAATCTTCCATAGCATCCTCTATCTTCTTTGGTTCTATTTGAGATAGGAAGCTTAGATAGAAGCATTCATTTTGAGTGGCAGCTCTTGTCTTGACTCTCACTTTTCGGATCTCCAATGATTAGATCTTGAGTGTGATCTCTTGCCCATCTGCTTCTGTTGGGACATACATTCTTATGCCTTCTTGTCTTAGATCTTCAAGATCTATTTCTTCTTCTTGGTGTGGAGTTTTGTTTATGCAGCATAGGTCTCTACGATCTCGTTTCCTTGCTCAATGATTTCCTTTGTCGGGGTTCTACGATCGTAGTGTTGAGCTCGGCGTCCTCGTTAAGTAGTGTCTTCCTTTGTTGATCGTAGTGTCTTGGAGCACTATTTTGTCTAAGTCTGTTTCATCAAAGATGATGTGAATCGAGACTTCTACACTCGGTGTCTTCTTGTTGAACACTTTGTAGGCCTTCTTTATGCATGGCATATCAAGAAAGATTCCTTAAATCGATTTTGGTTGAAACTTTGTCAAATCTTGCTTTCCATTGTTGAGTATATAGCATATGCGGTAGAACACATGAAAGTAGCGACACTTGGCTTTCTTCCTTTCCAAAGTTCATAAGGAGTCTTCTTAATCGTAGAGTGTATGAGTGATACATTACGAGTATAGCATGCAGTGTTGACTGCTTTTGCCTAGAAGTATTCTGGTAGATGAAGCTGCCATTAGTAGAGTCCTTCGACCTCTATTAATGTCTTGTTCTTTCTCTCGGCAACTCCATTTTGTTGGGGAGTTCGTGGGTGAGAAGTTGTGACTAATCCCATTATGCATCTTGAAGCTGGTCCATTTTGAGAAATGAATTCTCTGCCATGATCACTTCTTATGGCCTTGATTTTCTCTCCTTTCTCATTCATCACCGACTTGAACATCTTGATCGGTTGAGAGCTTGTTTCATCTTTTGAGGTTAGAAAGAATACCCATATAAATGCAGTGCGATCGTCGACTACGACCGGTGAGTATCTCTTTCCCCAAGGCTCGTCGTTGGAATTGGTCAAAAAGATCCATATGTAGTAATTGCAGAGGCTTGTCGATTGAGTTGATGGTTTTGCTCTTAAATGAGCTTACAGTGCATTTTCCAAGTTGGAGGCGGGCATTGCGGGGCCTTTCTTTAATGAAGTTGAGTTTGGGTAGGCTGCAACTAGATCTTTTGAAGCTAATTTGGACATCTTTCTTGAAGTTGAGATGAGATAATCTTGATTGCCATGCTTGACTCATTTCTTGGATGCTTTAGTGAGAAAGCATATTGTCTCATCTGAGCTTAGTTGACCAAGATTTAATGTGTAGACATTTCCTTCTCTTGTGTCGGTTAGCTTTCTGCGAGATGTCTTGGTCTCGGACTTGGCATTGGTTGTTGAGAAAGTTACTTGATGACCCTTATCGCGAGTTGGCTAATACTTAGAAGGTTATGTTGTAGTCCTTCCACATAGGCCACTTTGCTAAAGGATCTTGCACCATTTCCTCTTGGTCGTAGCCTCTTGTCTTGCCATAGCTATTATCTCCAAAGATGAGTGAGGGACCCTCCTTCTCTATGTAATTGGACAGAAGGGCTTTTGTTTCTGTCATATGCCTTGAGCATCCACTGTCCAAGTACCAGGTTGTGATTTTGAAGTCCTTTCCCTGCAAAAATATTAAGCCTTCATTTTGGTACCCATACTTGCATGGGTCCTATATTGTTAGTGCCCTTGGGGACCCAAATCTGCTTGATTTTGGGTCTCATATGCATGGAATTGTAATAACATTTGGCAGCCTTGTGACCAGTAGTGTAGCACACAAATCTTTTGATATGATGCATGTTTGTGTGTGTGTGAAAGTTCTTCCTCCATTTGCACTTGTGTGGGATATTGATTATCCTCCTGTTGGGCTGATATTCCTTCTTCCATGTGTTCTTATGTTTCATCGTTTGTGAAGAGTATGTTTTACTTCTCTTGTACCTTCGGGTTGGTTCGTCGAGTTAATCTCATTGAACTCAACGATCCTTCGAGGTTGGTGAGTAGGAGCTAGATTACTCTTTTCTTTTTTGAAACCTAGACCAGCATGAGATCCCTTGCTCCTAGGAATATGGATTGAATCAGATGAGCAGGGTTTGACAGGCTCATCCCTCTGTGAGGATTTCACAAATATAATGCCTCTACTAAAACCTGAGGCATTTCTAGTGTTAATATCCTTTTCTTTTACCACACATGACTCTGAGGTAGGTTCCCCAAAGCCTAGCCTGTGTTACATCGAGGCGCTTCTCTGAATAGAGATTAAGGAATCCATGGATGAAGAGGATTTATTCCATGTAGAGATAGTCTTTTCTAGATCCTCAATTTTTGAGGTTAGACTAGACTCTCTTTTTGCACTGAGCTCATTTGTTTGTCTAGAGAGCTTATTCTCAGCTTCAAGCTCAGAGAAAGAATTAGTACTGAGAAGAGCAGTTTCTAGTTCTTCATGAACCTTTTCTTTCTCCTTTTGAAGAAGTGAATAATCCTTAGGCAGAACTCTAAACCACTCCATATATTGGTGTATATCTAATGTTATGCCATGTAATGCAATTCTAAGATCATCAATATCTATATCAGGAGAATTAAAGTCAAATACCTCGTCGATACTTACTTCATGTATGTTGGAGTTACCTTGTCCCTTGCACTTTTGGCCATTAGGTAGAGGTTAGCCATTTGGGGATCTTCATCGTCTCAGATTACAGAGTTGAGTCATTATCGAGTCACTCCACGATCCTCCGGCTTCTGAGGCCTTTGTCTTTCTTTCTTTGGTCTCTTGTTGCCTTTGTATTCCTTCTTTGCATGTGATTTCTTTTTGAGTTCTTCTCTGAGAGGTTTATTGCAGTTGGAAATGAAGTGACCAGGTTTCTTGCAGTTGTAGCATAGGTCATTCATTTGTTCCTGGCTGTTGTAGTTTCCAACTTTCTTTGGCTTGCTGGTTCTACCTTGTCTCATGAATCTTCTTAGTCTTTTAACTAGCATTGCAAAGTCCTCATCATCATCTTCATCGTAGTCAGAATCAACTTCAGTGTTGATTTTGGAGGTGTTTTCAGTTACTTTGAGCGCAACACCTTTGTCCTTCTTTCTTCCTTCAGATAACGTTTTGATTTCGTTGTGTTAGCTCCGGTTAAATGCGTGAGGAGGTTGCCATATAACTGTTGAACAGTCATTTCATGTAGATTCTTTGATTCTCTAATGGCAGTGGTTTTGGCATCCCACTTGCTTGGTAAAGCTCTCATGAACTTTATGATCAGATCTTTATTTGGATAGATCTTTCCATAGGCTCGTAGAGAATTGAGCAGAATATTGAATCTTTCGTATGTAGCAGTGACGTTCTCTCCTTGAACATGGGCAAACATCTCATATTGTTGAGTCAAGAGAGATTGTTTGTTTTCTCGACTTTTTACATTCCTTCATGCATAATGAGTAGTGCTTCCCAAACCTCCTTTGCTGTTTTGTCAGTTGACCACGTTTTCAAATAGATCATCTTCTAATGATTGAAATAAAATGTTCTTGGCCTTTTTGTCAAGTTGGACAGCTCTCTTCTCGTTCTCTGTCCATTCTCCTTTGACCTTAATCTGTACTCTGTCTGGATCATCTGTAGTTGGTGCAAGCTTTGTAGGAACATAGGGCCCATTACGAGCAACGTTTCAAATAGATCTTCATCTATTGAATCCATGTAGCTTGCATCCTAACCTTCCGGTTAGCAAATTTATCTTTGTTGCACATAGGTGGCTGCTTTGCCTCCTCCGGTCTTTGATTAAGCTTGGTAAGTGTGCCATTGGATCTACTCAAGCTTTGTAGGTTGTATTATAGAACCTTCTTCTACGATACCAATTATTAGTTCCCGAAGGCACAATAGTTATCTAGAAGGGGGGTTGAATAGATATTAAAAACTTTTCTTTGTTTAAAGAATGTTTTGATAAATCTTTAAAGCACTGTGGAATTATTGATTCTTGAAAAACCTTTTAGATACCGGAGTTAAAAGAGAAAAGCGATTATTGCGATTATAGCGATTATAAAGACACGATTGTTTTTAAGTGGTTTGAGCACTCAAAGCTCTAGTCACTCTTCTACTCCTTGAGTAGGAAATCCACTAAGGATGTCTTTTACACTTTACGAATCTCTGATTCCTTCTAGACCAATGATCTAAGCACTTCTAAGTTCACTCTTGAACTCTTCAAGTCCAATGAGACTTGGCTCTTTCTGATTCACTTAGAACTCTTCAAGTCCTTTTGACTTGGAACTTCTTACTTGATAGATTGATAGTTGTTGAGTTGTGATTGAGGCTACTCGATTGCGATTAAGCACTTGTTGAAAAAAGCTGAGTAGGTGAACAAGCTTTCTCCTTTTTTCTCAGATCGTAGAGTTCAGCGTTTTGTGTTTTTGTGCGTTTTGTTCAATACTTGCTTACTTCTCTTATGTGTCTGTATTATGTATATATGAGATCCTTAAAATCTATCCGTTGAAGTCATCTGATGAAGCATTAAATGCGTTTGACATTTCTAAGCTTTGATGGAACATTTACGCACATCTTGAATTGCATTATGGCCCCTTGACACGGTGATTGCTTTCTCACCTAACACGAAAAGGTGTTTTCCTCGACCAATGGTCCTTTTCTTAGCTTCTTGACTCGTTTCTTTTGATCAATACTAAGGATATCTTTTGTACCATTGGGAATTTGGTGAGAAGCTTCAACGTTCAAAGCCCATTCCTTATTTGTTGGAGTCTATCTTCAATTGAGCGATAGGGCTTGATATTTACGACACAAGGCGGTGACACTCTACTATTCAAATTGTAGTGTCTTATCATATTGATGCTTGCTCTTAAGAGTACACTACGCTTTCTTCACACGGCGATCATCACTTGCTCATCTTTGCAAACTCTACGTTTCGAGAGCACACTACGATCTACGAGTTAGCTCGGCAAGCGTCTGGACCACTCTACGATTCTGGAGAGGCCCTTCAAAGGCGGATACACTACGATCATCTCGACTCTGCGATCTGCTTTAGCTTACGCATTACATTGATCGAGACGGATAGACTACCGCCTATTTATTTCTTTCAGCCATAGATCGACCTATGATTTGATCTCTTTATCTATATAGGTAAAACACTTAAAGGCTAAGATCAACCTAACAACTTTGATCTATCACTAAGTCCTTGTACATATATTCTTTGAAGGACTTTACATAATCATGCATTCTTCCAACATATATATGTTGGACCTTTTCAAACAAATTTCATAAAACATCAAATCACAATATCGCATTCTTCGCGGATAATACTCCTAAAATGGACACATTATATAGCATGTAACATTTCCATATTCCCTAAGACTAAACTACATATGTCTTTTTGTAGGGAAACAATTGGTCCTGTTACCCGTTCAAAGTCCAAAAAGGCAATAAGCCTACAACCAATCATGGATACATCTGGCCAGTCTAATCCTACTCCTGTCTCTCGCGAGGAGTTTGAAGGATTAAACAACCAAATTACAGAGTTGGCTGTTCTACTCAAAGAACTACACAAGTCCACTCAGGGCCCACAAATACCCATACATACAAAATCCTCTGCACATGGAGTAACCCAGGGTCCGGACAAAGAATCTCCAGTACCTGAGTCTCAGTTAGACAAAACCAACAAAACCCCTGAAATCACCCATCTTAAATAAGATCCAGACACCGGTGATATCAAGAAGAAAGTCCTATAAATGGAAGAGACCATTTGGTCTATCAAAGGGATTGGAGCACACGAGAGTGTTTCATATTCAGACCTTTGCATCTTCCCTGGGGTTCATTCCAGAAAAATTCAAGACTCCTAATTTTGAAAAGTATGATGGATTGGGAGATCCTTACACACATTTGAAAGTATTCATTAGAGAGCTCGGATCTTATGCCGAGGATGAAAAGCTTAGAATGCAACTGTTTCAAAAAAGTCTGACTGGAGAAGCCAGAATGTGGTACACCAGATTAGACAACTCTAAGATTCATAGCTGGGAGGAGCTAGCTCATGCCTTCCTCAGTAAGTATAGTTTCCAATCTCAGATGGCTCCAGACCGGTACTAAATTACGAAGGTCAAGAAACAAGCCAATGAGTCTTTTAGAGAGTATGCCCAAAGATGGAGGCGTTTGACTGCTCAATTTATTCCATCTATGACTGAGTCTAAAATGGTGATGACGTTCATAGACATTCAAGAAGCTCCCTTCTATGAGAGGGTCTTAGCTGGTATAGGCAAGCCATTCTCTAAAATGATCAAACATATAGAAATGGCTGAGATGGGATTGAAATCAGGGAAGACTCAAGACCTTGCCTCTCTAAAAGCTGTAGCTGAGCACATCCAGTCTGGAAGTTATGGAAACAACCCCCGGAGGGTCCATAAGAAGAAAGAGGAGGATGTTTCCTTGATACTACAAGGATAAAAAGGCAGTCAGAACACGCCTATTCAGAGGAGAAACTATTCCCCTTTCAAAGCACAGTCTTCAAACCCTCCATTGCCAAAAAGTGGAGAAGTCAGACGTACCAGAGTGTTCACACCCTTAGGGGACTCACTCAAAAATATTCTCAATCTTCTGACAGATCAAAAGAAAATTACTCATCTTCTTCCACCGGCCAACCCGAGTGGAAAGGGTTTTAATGCTAGCAGAAAGTGTGCTTATCATGCCGGAGCTCCAGGCCATGACACTCAGGATTGTTGGGCTCTGAAGCATAAGATCCAAGATTTAATTGACAATGGTGAGATCGTGGTGACTAAATCTGACCAATCCCATGTGCAAGACAACCCTCTCCCTCAATACAAAGAACAAGAGGTTAACATGATTAATTGGAGTTGTAGAATAAGTTCCCATTACGGTGGTGAATCCTCCCAAACCAGCAAGGATAGTGCTGACAAATGGGTTTATGTACAGTTCCAGTTTATGATGGAACAGAAAATGAAGGCTCTTTGCGAGCAAGTCAACCAATTGGCAGAACTGACGGTCCATCAACACCAAGTCACACGTCAATTATTCAGCCAGGAGCATGCTAGCGTCCTTCCTCTTGTTACAAGTACTCCACCACTTACTCCAGATAAAAGTAGTAAAAGGCCATGAAGTGAACTCCAGGCCAAATAGAAATATATATATATAAGCTGTAAACGCTGTGGATATCACTCCTAGGCTCAATCGAGCGAGTTCGATAATATATATATATATATATATATATATATATATATATATATATATATAATTTATGTAAACGCCATGGATATCACATTTAGGCTCAATCGAGCGAGTTCGATACTTGATATATATATATATATATATATATATATATATATATATATATATATAAGTATTTATATATATAAAAGCGATAGCGCATGCAGATGTATATCAGGCTCAATCAAATGAGTTTGATGAATATATATATATATATAGGGTTAGTTTCTATTAGGACGTCGCATTTTGTTAAAATGCGAGATTTTTTTGTTTTTTTTTTTAAAAACAACTAATTTTTAATATTTTATGGGCTGGAATTTTTCCATAATACTGATGTTTTGGGTGTGATTTGGATACATATGGTATGCATATACATATTTTGTTATATGTATCCAAATCATACCCAAAACACTGTATTATGAAAAAATTCCAGTTCCATAAAATATTAAATTTTTTTTAGTTGTTTTAAAAAAAAAGGCAAAAAAATAAAAAATTGTGTCCGTATTTTAATCAGGTCCGGACTCCCAGACCTGATCCTAGTTCTATATATATGTAAGTATTTATATATATAAAAGCGGTAAATGCTCCGAATATTATATTCGGGCTCAATCGAAGCATAGTTTGATAATATATATATATATATATATATATATATATAAAAGCAATAAAAAGCCACAGATTGATGATTCGGGCATACCCATATGACGCGACTCTCAACGTGAGTAGATATATATATATATATATATATATATATACAGAAGTGAGAAAAAGCTTAAAAATCTAAATATCTTACAATGGGCTGCCAAGAAGACTTCAGATAGCTTTTGACGAATGAAAACTCGGTTTCCACCAGTTAAATTTAAGTATGTTGTAAAACACGAGCTCATAAGTGTTTAGAAAAAGGAAGAACAAAATTTAGAACACTATAAAAGTGTGTACAGAGTGAAATGGGTAGAGTTTTCTCGCTCTTTTTCTTCTTAAAATGGCCAGCCCAAGACTTTTATTTATAGAATCGATGGTCATGGTGTATTACACATGACGATTCTTATGGTCTACACTACTCATGGTTGTCAAGGTTGCCCTGCCATCTGGGACCCATCATCTCGAAGTACGTGCACTCATGCAATGCGCTGTCCGCTCGAACCTTCATAACTTTCAATCTGGGCATCCGATTGAGGCGTGCTATACCTTTTTGGAATGCTTTTGTCGAGAGCTACACAATGACATGAGATAAGAGGTTGTACAAAGCCAGGAAGATGGGTCCATGACCAGATCTTTAGGTCTTCAAATTTTATCCGATGTGCTGTCTTGTTTAGTAGTTACTCGAGATTTTGAGTTATGGTTCTTGTGGGAAACTTCGTATGAAATATGGGTTGAAATGATGTAGAGATGACATGAATGTAGTATTTAGGTGGCAAAATGATGATTTTACCCCTTACCAGGGTTATCTCTGGCTTTATACAGATGTAGCAGTCGTTGTTCAGGGTTATCTCTGAGATTGGGCTTTTGTAGGTGCTGAATGTCCTCAGGGTTATCTCTAATGTGTGCCTGATCTCCCGGGGTTATCTCCGGGTTGGAACTGAGTGCCTCGGGGTTGTCTCCGAGGTTAGAACTGAATCTCCCGGGGTTATCTCCAGAACTGGATTTGCATCCCTCGGGGTTATCTCCAAGGTTGGAACTGAATCTCCTGGGGTTGTCTCCAGGATTGAAACTGAATATCTCGGGGTTATCTCTAAGGTTGAAAACTGAGTATCCTGGGGTTGTCTCCGGGATTGAGCTGACTTGACTTCCAAGGTTATCTCTAGAAGACTATTTTGCCCTCCTGCAAGGTTAGTAATAGGAATGCAAAATTTTGAGTTTCTATAAATGCCCCTCTTTATCATATTCATGTAATGTAATGGCATGGATAGGACAAAGATCATTAGACATTTGAAATGTGACAAGATAATCATGATGCAATGTAATGCATCATTGTGACTCCCCCAAAACAGGTATACATCACCCATCTTGGGTCGCCAAATACATGGTACATAATACAACTATAACTTAATTATACAGCTGTCGTACAGAATACGACATAACATAGTTGAGAGTTTTAACACGGATATTGTATCCTAGAAAATATCCAAACTTAAATTCAATCTCATTACAATTATTATCACACTATTTTATAGAATAGTGAGGACTACTAAAGCCACCATCTTGGACCATCACTCCATTCCCCGACTCGTCCCAGCTATATTCTCATTTCCTGAAGAGAACAATGAAAGAAAAGGGTGAGCTCAACTAGCCCAGTAAGAAATATTATAACTAAGATAATGCAGAATAAATTATCCTTAGCCTTCAACAATATAACAACTGATAGAATACAATAGACAACAAGTTTTAGATCAACAACTGCAGCGGAATAAGCAATCCATTAGAAGAGTCAAGTAGAGCATGATATCTACTATCTTCTATGATTTAAAAGTTTACCATCAATTTTATTGCTGAGACTTAGCTTAATAAATAATCCACATCACTGAATTATCCATGCACTACGAGCCAATGATATTCATTAATATCATGACCACGAATTATCCACGCACTATGGGCCAAGGATATTCGTGTTTTCACCAATGGTCATGATCATGCCAAACAACAATTCATCTTTGCACCCTTGGCCGAAGAGAACACATGGTTATGATCATACCAACATCTATCCATCAATGCACTATGGGCCAATGAGGACTTTTACCACATCATTTGTAACATTACGGTCATGATTATACCGACTAATCCTTGGTCATAATCATACCAATCAACATTTCATCTTTGCATTCTTGGCCGAAGATGACTTTCATCACAATATAAACATGAGGATGATGACAATGATATAAGAATTCAATTAAATGAAAGCAAGGATAAATTTTAAAGATTTATAATTTAATTTATCTAGAATTCAATAATATCCAAATTGTCAACATGATACTGTTTTGTGGAGTAAAATTCAAGAATAATATTATATCAAAAATGATTTGGATCGAAAAGAAATTAATTTTTTTCATGAATAGTACTCCGGATGAATATTACCCGAGTGAATAGTATCCCGTAAATAGTACTTTGGGAATAGTACTTCATGAATAGTACTTTTTGAATAGTACCATACTTATTAATAGTACTGTATTTATGAATAGTACTCATGAATAGTACTCTATGAATAGTACCGTACATATGAATAGTGCCGTATAAATGAATAGTACCCATGAATAGTACTCCAGTATGAAAAGCTTAAAATTTAACAAGAATGTTCAGAAAAATATCCTTGTGAAGCGATACTAGATGAAGCTCAAATTTCAAGGATATTCTACTAATTTCACAGAGTATAGAAGCAATACTTTAACAAAATGAGTATAGAATTCAGAATCTGAAATGAAATAATATTACTTACATACTACAGAGTATGGAAGAAAAATATTATTTCTTACAAATATTGAACAAAATAAAATTTCTTACGAATACGAAAAATAATATCGTACGCGAATATGAAATAAATAATATCCCTTACGAATAAGAAATAAAAACATCCCTTACCTTAGTAGAAGACTGGATACTACAATAGTGAAGTAGCAGAATACTCTTCTTCTTTCTCTCTATAGCTTTTCTCTCTATAATTGCTCTTATGAGTCTTAGTGAATTGGTGAGAATGAAAGAAGAATGAGCTTCTATTTATAGAAAAATATAATTTCAATAATTGCACGTTTTGGGGCTCGAATTATTACAGTATATTACCTTCATCTTTTCTTGCATTTTTAATTTAGTCCTACAAGTATTATCAAACTTGCACCACATCCCCTAATAGTACATCATGTGAATCAATAGTTCCATTCATGTGAACAAATAGTTATATGCATGTGAACTAATAGCAATTAATTGCTCATTTATCTGATTAATTACACGATTGGTGATGAGTGGGATTTATACCTGCGAATCAGATCCTTTGTGGTTTAAGTTGTTGCTTGTTTTTAGTTATTTAGTTAGCTTTTATTTATAGTTTGTTGTTATTATGTTTAATTTCTATGATGCAGGGCTTACATATCTTTTCCAGCTTCCAGGGTCATAATGGGCATTTTTGCTGTACTGGCGCCGCAATGCCAGGGATATACTTAGAGCCCGCTTCGCAGCGCCGTACCACCTTGGAACATATTGGAATCTGGCGCCGCAGCGCCAAGGATTAACTAACATCCGTACAGCTGGCCTACCCCTATCTTGGGTGACGTTAGCCTCGTATAACGTCAAAGTCCCTTCACGAGTCATGTTTGTAGCGCGACCTCCGTGTTTTTAAGCTTTATGTGGTGCCACAGCGCCACTTGCTAGTTCAATGCTCGCTTGCCGGTATGAAACTCAGGTGTCCGTGCACTAAAGATCTTTTAATGACCTAAAGACAGAGGGTATCAGATATACTTAATACTTAGCAGCCGCCTGCGATAGATTCAGACAGGGAGCTTAGACTAGGATTTTTATTACAGTTCCTTAGAAGAGAAGAGTGCGTGCTTGAGGAGGAAAATTTATTGCATCAAATGAGCTCGGGAGCTACGATGAAAGAGAAGATTTAGAGGAAGAACACTTCAAAACATGGGTTTTCTTATTCCAAATCTTCCATTTATTTGTGTATTACTGAAAATATGGAATGTAATAAAAATGTGTTTTAGTACCATGGATATGAACTAATTCCATTTTTAGGATTGCAATGTAACCTTTTGTTTAGCTTAATTAACTTTCTCTCCTATTTTATATAATGAATCATTTTGGAATGGGTTATTGTATTTCTTACTTAATGACTAATTGCTTAATAGAGAAATGGGTATTGATAGTAATGGAAATTGACAAATGAATGTTATTATCTAGCCTTTAAATACAACAACACCTGTTATGACCATGCCTATGGAATGTGTGCATAAACTGCTAATAGGATAGACATATCTTTATTTGCCTTGTGTAGCCTTGAGACTAGCTTAATGACCCTAGTCTAGTTTCTTTCACCAATAGACATATTGTGAATTATCTAGCTAGGGATGTGCATTAGACCTTCGACAGAAGCTTTTGTGTAGTTATTATTCTCGGTTGACCATTCTTTGATTCTTTTGTAATGTGTAGAGTTAGGAGATTAGGCGACACATTAGAGGAATTGTAATCCTATCTTGACTTCCTAGTACAACTACTTCTCTTATTTCTTCTCTTTGTAATCAAATAGCTTAACACATCATCTTTTATCACTTGTTTAGATAAGGTAGTATAGACTTTACCTTAGTATTTGACTAACACTTAAGACTTTGTTCTCGTGGGATCGACAACTCTCTTATCATTATATTACTTGTGGACCGTGTATGCTTGCGCGTGATTTAGCAATAGTGAAATCGAGCAACAAGTTTTTGGCGCCGTTGCCGCGGACTTAGTATTAATTGTTTATCGATATTAAAACTAAGTCATTACGATCTTAATTTAAACTGATTCATCTGTTTAACTCTCTTTTCAAGTAGTCTTCATTGTTTATGCCACCTCGAAGGGGTCAGAACATAATACCTCTCGATCCCGAGGTTGATAGAACATACAGATGACTGCAGAGAGAAAATTCTCATGACATACCTACTCCTGTTAAAATGGCTAAAGAACTTCAGAAATCCTTAAGGGAGTATGTTATGCCTCATATCGACAATCTCCAAGCGAGCATTCTTAGGCCCGCCATCCAAGCTAATAATTTTGAAATCAAGCCGAGCACCATTCAAATGTGCACTAATATCCAGTTTGGGGGTGTACCAAATGATGATCCCAATGATCACTTAATAAAATTCTTGGAGATCTGTGACACTTTTAAGTGCAACGGAGTGTCAGATGATGCCATCAGACTCCGATTGTTTCCATTCACCTTGAGGGACAAAGCCAAGAGCTGGCTACATTCATTACCGTCAGGCTCCATCACCACATGGGCTGATTTGGCTCAGAAGTTCATGGTGAAGTTTTTCTCGCCTGCCAAAACCGCCAGGCTCAGACATGATATCACTTCTTTTGTCCAGTTCGAATCAGAATCCTTGTATGACTTGTGGGAGCGATTCAAGGATCTTCTGAGAAAATACCCCCACCATGGATTGCCAGAATTACTTCCCATCCAGACCTTTTATAATGGGCTATCCGGATCTACTCGTTCGAGTATTGATGATGCTTCTAGAGGGGCCTTCATGGCTAAACATCACACAATAGGGTATGAACTAGTGGAAACAATGGCGACCAATAATTATCAATGGCCAAATGATAGGCAAGCCCCTAGAAGAGAAGCAAGGGTATATGAAGTTGACTCGATCACATCATTAGCAGCTCAGGTTGTAGAGCTAATGAAATGGCTCGACACTATGGGAGTGCCAGTAGTGCAGAATGTGCAGAGTGTCGCAGTCCAGTGTGAATTGTGTTAAGGGAGCCACCCAACTGATCAGTGTGCAATAAGCCCCGAGTCAGTTCAATTTGTTTCCAACTATGGGCGGTAACAAAATACTAATCTCCCCACTCATTACCATCCAGGCTTGAGGAATTATCCAAACTTCTCTTGGGGAAACACCAACACAAATCAAGCACAACCTTCTGTGACACCCTCGAATCCGGGTCCTCTGACCCCGTTCCGGTCATCACGATAAAATACAAACATCCACCTCTAAACAACATACGATAACTAAAATGCGGAAAATGATAAACGTACGTCATTCATTCAAAAGGTGTTACTAGTCCCAAGATACGATAACCTTAATATCATCTTATAAACATACCCTAAAATGAACATTAGGGTTCATATTATATAACAATAATTTAAACTAAGCGTAAGTTAAAGTCTGTTCCTTGACACTATTCTACATCTTTCCTTTACCCTTGTCCTTCCCTGAGGTCTCGGGCTTAGCTGCAATATAATTAATGATATAGCAAGGATGAGTAACAAGTTTGCTCAGCAAATTTAAATACAACAATAAGGATATATCATGATGAGTGGAAAATATCCGACAATGAATTCAATAATATAAATATCCGAAGGATTCAACAGTATAAATATTAGAAGCAAAGATAATGATTGCTTTTAGAATAGCTGCTAATCAAGTACACTTTGAACTATAACACTCCAATGGAATCAATAGCTAATTGACCCTTTGGTTACTGGCTACAGAATAAATACTTGAGGGGATCAGCCTCACATACACTATGTATATGCATAACATTTAAATCTGCTCTTTGTATCTTATATTAGATACCCGAGGTACTCCCCTATTAAAAAGGGGTGTTCTTTCAGTCTAAGAATCCTTAACATCAATTGGTTTGGATAGCTTTTGTAAAACTTCTTACTCTTGTCTGACCGAACAAAGGTTTAGACTCTATCTAACACAGTTCAAGAATTATTGAACTTTAAATGATGTATAAGTACAAGACTGTACAAACTTAAGTGCACTAAGTGCGAATATCAATAATATCGATGTGGAATAATTATAAGGTAATTAAACCACTTAATAGCATGCTTGGAAATAAGATTCAAGCTTAAATGAATAACTTTCAATTAAACAATAACCTGCTCAATACAATATGAGAAGGAAATGAAATTTTCATAATAAAAGTATGGTTCAAGGAACTTGCACAACCAAAGAGTGAAGTTCAAGGAAAGTTGCTCAATAATAATTTGAGTGAGATTAGGGAACTTGCCTATTTGCTCAGCTACAATTAATTCTAGCTTTAATTAACTTGCGTTGAAATGACCTAATGTTAACAAGTCGATCTTTTCAATTAGTATGTGTAAACTAATATACGTCTACACTTACAAGAATCAAGTCTTCACATAGCATACTACCCAATACATAATATGGCATATTGGTCACATATTACAAGGTAAAGAAATCATATAAGCATGCCTTGAAGCTTCAAACCAAAAACAGAATCTTGGTAAGACTGCAGGGCGGCACAGCTGCGCCTGGTCTAGGCTTAAGGATGGCACAGCTGCGCTATCCCCTGGCCAGACTAGGTTTGAGCTTTGCATTCCTGACTACAGTCCAACTCTAACACACCAATTACATATGTATTTTAACATACGTACATGCTAGAGTTTCACACATAACACATGATCATTCTTGAGTTCATTACCACAAGTTTATCTTACAATTTATATGTCATTAAATTATAAAAAGGTCATATAATCATCATGCTTTGTAACTTGATTATACAATACTCAGTAGTCATGCTTGTATATAGACAACACATGTATACTTTACTCACATAGTTCATATTTTAGAAATTTCCTTTTTATGACTATGTGTGCATAAGTGAAAACTATACCTTAACCAAACGATGCTCATGCTAATATAGTTATAGGCATAATGAGTCCTAATATATATGCTTGCATGGTCATAACGTACTTTACTCATTACTTGATAACATTAGCTTCCTCATTCTAACTCTCTTTGAATTTTTACAATAAGTTAACTTAGTATCTACAAGGCATCTTAACACATAACTCTTATGCATTTGCAACATATATTAAAGCCACATATACATGTTCAAATGGTCAGAACTTACTAGAAAAAAGTCTTGGTCATGTTCACTTTGAAAAGTCTTAAGTTTCTTATCTTTGGAATAGTCTTAATTTCCAATCACGTATGCTAGTATGTTTAATCACTCTAATCTTGCATTTCATGTCAATATAAACCATATTATTATGTTCATATAGTCAGAATGCTCACATGATGTGTTCGTGACAAATTTCACTTTTGAAACTACAATTTCATTTCAAGACCACAAGTATTGTGTCCATTGTAGGTACTAACATGGTTATACATGTTCATACTACATGCATATGCTTATGTGTGTGTGCTACAATAGTTTATATGCTTGCTCTAACCAAGTGCCAGTAAGTTTACACGAATAGAAATATAATAGAACACACAAGACACAGTGCGGGAATGGCCAGCGAAGGCGCACTGGCAATGATAAAACTAAGCATAGGCTACTTGCAGTCATCGGCCGAGAGACAAACCTTCGCTTCTTCTTCCCATTTCTCAACAACCTATCACACAAATTCCTTATGAAAATTGTTTCTAGCTTAACCCAACACATTTAGAAGCTTGTATAGCACTAAGAAACATAACCCAAATCAAATATCAACTAATACATGCTTAATTCAAAGAATCAATTCACTAAGCAATTTATCAAAAATGAAGAATAGGAATGGAAGTTATACCTCTGTAAATCATTTCAGCTGCAATATAATAATTTACTCACTCTTTATAAGCTCCTTAGCAACTAATTCTTAACAATTGAAATGAGGAAAGGTGAGGGTCTCATTTATAGAAGAATGGTTATATGGATAATGTAATTACCTCCCAAATCAAACCAAAGGATTTCAAGAATGTATAATGGTTAAGAGAGATTTGGTGAGAGTTGGTGATTTTACTCATGAATCCCAATCCCCATCCACTTATTGCTCTAGGTTTGTAGAGTTTGAGATGAAGATAGGTTAGCTAGATTTTCACGTGGGGAAGAATGAAATAGGGCTCTTATTATGGGACAAGAGAAAAACCTCAGTTCTTGCACAAAATGTAATACTAATACAACATTTGGTTTATACTATACACATAATATATACTTTGGTTGTTTAATATATGTATTTCATATAACATAGGTTATAATGATTTAAAGGGCATACAATGTATTCCCTAATTACAAGGTATCAAGTAGTGCACATACATATAATCCATGTACATTTTCTATTACTACCAAATAAAATTGTGCATTGCTTATTATTTATTACCACGACTATTATTATCATAATAACTTAATGAGATCATTATTAATTTAACAATTGATCTTAATATATGTCAATAAGGTATAAATGAATTTTTACGCACACACTTCATATCATATAACAATATTATTATGCAACTCACATGAATGCAAATAACTCTTACTATATAGTCTATATATATAATATATAGACATATTAATGTGCCACCTTGTACAATATAAAAATATAGTTAACTACTATATAATAAAGGTTTACTATATTGCATGCTTGCACAAATTAATTAAGTAAATATATAATGTGACGCCCCCAAAATAGGTATACATCACCCATCTTGAGTCGCCAGATACATGGTACAGAATACAAATACAATCTTTAATATACAACAAGAGAGCTGTGAGTTTTAATACAAATATTGTCTTCTAGACAATATCCACTCTCAGAATAAGTCCTCATTACATTTATTGTCACACTATTTAACAGAATAGTGAGGACTACTAATGCTATCATCTGAATGTCAATGGTTCTCCCCGACTCGTCCCGACTATATTCTCATTTCACAGAGAATAACGGTGAAGGAAAGGTGAGCTCAACTAGCCCGAAGAAGAAAATTATGACTAAGATAATACGTAATAAATTATCATTAGTCTTCAACAATGTTAAATTGATAAAATACAATAGACATCAAGTTTAAGCTGCAATGGAACAAGCAATCCATTAAAAGAGTCAAGTAGAGAATAAAATCTACTATCTTTTATGATTTAAAAGTTTTTCATCACTTTTATCATTTGAGACTCGACTTAATAAATAATCCACATCATCAAATCATCCACGCACTCACAACGGCCGAGGATATTATTTAGTATCACGACCACGAATTATCCATGCACTACGGGCCAAAGATAATCGTGTTTTCATCAACAGTTCCGATCATGCCATAAAATAATTCATCTTTGCTCCCTTGTCAAGAGAATCCATAGCCATAATCATACCAAAAAAAGCGTCCATCAATTCACCACGGGCCAATGAGGACTTTTTCAACATCATTTGTAACATTACGGTCATGATTATACCGAATAATCACGGTCATAATCATACCAAGTCCATCTATGTACTACTGAGTGCCACGGATGACTTTCAACAAAATATAAACATGAGGATGATGACAATGATATAAGAATTCAATAAAACAAGTTCAAGAATTAAATTATTAGGGAACTAATAACATCCAAATTGTCAACATGATACTTCTTTGTAGAGTAAAATTCAAGAATGCTAGGAAGAATATTTCCATGAAAGATATCTTTGGATGAAGCGCAAATATCAAGGATATTCCACTAATTTCATAGAGTATAGAAGTCAAAACTTTAATCAACCGAGTATAATAAAGAATGGAATAACAAAAGAATCACCATGCATGCGGTACTCAGATAGACAAAAGTTATTCAATGAGAATAATAAATAACGGAACCGGTCAAAGCGTAATACTCACCGGCAGGATATTCCAATGTAATAATAAAGAATGGAATAACAACGAAATCACCATGCATGCGGTACTTCACATAGGCAAAGTTATTCCACGTAATAATAAATAACGGAACCGTGTCGGTGAAATTGCGACCTGGCGAGGATGTTCAACGAGAATAATAAAGAATGGAATAACAACGAAATCACCATGCATGCGGTGCCAGATGTATAAAAGTTATTCCAATGAATAATAAATAACGGAACCAAAGTTAGGCAAAATTCGCAAGCTAATGGATGTTCCAATGAGAATAATAAAGAATGAAATAACAATAGAAATCACCATGCATGCGGTGCTTCGCAGATAGGCGAGTTATTCCAATGGAATAATAAATAATCTGAACCGAGTCCAAACAGAAAAGCGCATTGCATGGGATATTCCAATGTAATAATAAAAAGCGGAACCAGTGCAGCGTAAACGCACGAATAAGATATTCAAATGCAGAATAATAAAGAATGGAATAATAGAAGAATTTCACCAAGAATAGGGTGTAGCCAGCGTATCTGAGGTTTTTCCAATAGAATAATAAATAATGGAATAATAGAAGTTCTCTTCATGAATACGAAAGAAATAATACCCCTTACTTTATAGAAGAAACTGGATATAGAAGTAGTGAAGTAGCAGAATACTTTTCTTCTTTCTCTCTATAGTTTCTTTCTCTAGAGTTTCAAGTGAATTCGTAAGAAATAATGAAGGAATGAGCTTCTATTTATAGAAAATGGACTGCATAGTAACTAATTCATGAACGGTCCAGATTGATTTACTTTTTAATCTGGACGGTCGATTTAAAGCAAAATCTTTTAAATAAAATATAATATATTCTATTTATAATCTAATAAAATGAATAACTTTATAAAAGTATTTTGTTTTATATAAAAGATTTTACTATGCAAAACACTATGTAGGCACTACGCAACACTATGCATAATAAAATATAATATATTCTATTTATAGAATAACTTTATAAAAGTATCCTTTTTATATAAAAAGATTTTACTATACAAAATACTATGCATAATAGAATATAATATATTCTATTTATAGAATAACTTTAAAAGCTTTTTACATTTTATTACATTAATAATACTAATAAAACAAAACTTATATATATATATATATATATATATATATATATATATATATATATATATATATATATATATACAATCAACAATAATTGAATCAAATAATGTGAGATACTATGCAAAGAACTCATCGTAGCAATAATTGAACAAAACCGAGTGACTTCTCACGTAAGCATCAATAATCAATAAAGGTGTGCTACTTATGCAACCCACGTATTCATCGTACTTTTACTACCAAAGTAGTTCAACAAGATATTAACGGTAAAACTTTCGCCGTTATTTTCATAAAAATATTTTATCGTTTTCTCAATCCGATAATAATTTCGTTGTGGGGTCCACTAATGATTGTGCCGTCGTACGAATATTCCCCGACACAAAGAATATTTCCCGACCAATCGAATATAATATAACAACTTGCATACTTTGAAAAATTTATAAATATTACCCACAATTATAACATTATATTAAATCCACACCATAATATTCAAAAAAAAAATTCGAGAAATTTAAATCTTTATTCGTAAAATTTGGGATTTTACAATCTCCCCTCCTTATGAAATTTCGCCCTCAAAATTTACGTACGTACCTGGTATACCGAACAGATGAGGACACTTCGTCCGATTCTAACTCTTGAGGTATAACCTTTGAGTGTTGAATACATTCCAGGATTTTAACAGGTACATCTTCATACGTTAAATTATCCGCTATTTCGTCCGGTTCTAAATCAATAATGTGGTTCGGGTCGTCCACATATTTACGTAACATCGATATGTGAAAAATGTTATGAACACGCGACATACTTGGCGGTAAAACGAGTCTATAGGCCACATTTCCTACTCGATCAAGGATTTCAAATGAGTCAATAAAATCGAAGGTTGAGATTTCTTCTCTTCATCGATTCTTGCTTCTAGAATAACGCCTTCTTGAACCTTCTTTTTCACATTCATCAGCTCTGAGTATTTAGCTTGAGCGGCTTTAACTTTATCGATTAAAGTTGATTCTACTCGTATATCCGCTATCTTCACGTAAGTTCGTATATTCGCACTCGTAAACGCATACAATCTTCTACTTAACACGTCAACTACCACGTTTGCTTTTCCTACGATGATATTGAATGGTACGATCATAATCTTCAACAGCTCAAGCCAACGTCTTTGGCGCATGTTACGTTCATTTTAGTTGAAGAAATATTTGAGGGTTTAAGAAATGAGTTTTGTATTGGGGGTCAATACAAAATTCGATCTCACGCTCTAGGGGTAGACTAGGAAATCTTTATGAATACGTCAGGAAATTTATTAACGATAGAAATATCATTCACAACTGTGACTCTCATCTAAGACTTGGATAACACGTCACATTGATACCTATCAACTTGCCATCGCGTGTTCATAACGTTTTTCATGTATCGATGTTACGTAAATATGTGGACGACCTAAACCACATTATTGCGTTAGAACCAGACGAGATAGCCGAAGATTTAACGTACGAGGAGGTACCTGTCAAGATCTTGAATAGGAAAGAGCATGTCCTATGCACAAAGGTTATACCATAAGTTAAGGTTTTGTGGAGGAACCATGCTATTGAAGAAACGACCTGGGAGTTGGAATCGGAAATGAAAGCGAGGTACTCTCACCTTTTCGAAACACCAGGTGCGTACGTCAATTTCGACGACAAAATTTTATAAGAAGGGGAAGTTGTAAGACCCCAACTTATTATAAATAAAATTGAATTTCTCTATTTATTATCTTGAAATAATAAGGTGATAATTTGATATAATACTTTGGTTATGGGTGAAATGTGCAAATTTTGCAAAATAAGCAAATGGTTATAAAATATTCATTGTTGTCGGGGAATATTTGTTTGGTCGTGGAATATTCTTGCTGTTGGGGAATATTAAATTTACGACACACTGACCATTTTCAGGGCCCCATAATGTAATAACCGCGGATGAAGAAAATGACAAGTTTGAGTTTTTATAAATAACGGCATAGTTGTTATCATTAACACTTTTGGAATATCTGGTGGTTAAAATACAGTAATGGCATGGTTGCATTAAGAGATACACCTCAGATTGCATGATATTTTGAATTATTGATTCTTACGTATGAAGGCCTTTACTCAATAATTATTACGGTAATTCTTTATTCAATATTTTATTTTATTGGTTCAATAATTCTTTGCGTTGATATTTTATATTATTGTTGTTTCAATAATTGTCACGAGACAAGTATTTTCCATTATCGGATCAATAATTCATATTATTTGAATAATATTATTAGATAGCATTATTGGCAATGTCTAGAAAGTTACGTCGAGGAGAGGTTTGGTCACCTAATTGCGCGCATGATGAGGAGAAATCCTTATCGAAAGCCCCTCTTTCACAGGAGCGGCACTGGTTGTCATTATTGTGACTCTATAATATTATTTGTGAATAATTATTTATTGATTTATATGATAAGGAAATATTTATTTTTGTGGATATAATTGATGGATATTTTTATTATATGTGGTTATAAATGAAGGAATTAAAGCTGATGTGTTTTATCAGTATTTTGTCGGAATGGAGGTATTAAATAATCAAATCAAATTGTTCTTAAAGCTCTATCAACGTAGTTATAATTTTAATCAAACTGATTGGATTGTTGTGATTTTTGGATATGTTATACATATATAAGTTGAGTATATATGTACACAAATTTTGAATCGTTAAAAATTAACATTATGATTTGTTATGAATTTTATGAGGTATTGAAAATCGATAGTTTGTGGATTTTAATATTTTACATTTGGAATTTGGAAAAACTTAAAGCTACAAAGTTTTAGATAATTCGATTTCGTATGGAATAGACATAAAATTCGTATTTTTATAATAAAAGGGCTATTTATTATGAATCGTTGATGTTTCGGAAGTTAAAATGTTTTTATTAAAATTATGGGTGGGACCCGCTTTTGGTTGGTGTAGAAATCATGTGCTGATTTAATCTTTCAATTATGGTGGGCTGATTTGGTTCAAAGGCATGCGTAGAAAATGTAAATTATAATATTATTTTATTATATAGTCTCCTATGGCGTTCTATCATTTTTCTATAAATAAGCGTTTAAGTTAGAATTAAAAATCACACCAGAAACATAAGTTTTCTCTCTCTATATTGTCAAGCGTATTTTTGTGAGTATTTAGATACTTTGAGAGTTGCTATTCAGTGCAAGTTTCCTTCGACTTTACATCCGATATTCCGATCAGAAATATTGTTATTTTGAGGTAAGGGATGTTATTTTCTTCTTAAATGATATTATTTTCTTCAATATCATTATGCCGAAATATTGATATGAGTTTGATTGTGGAATTTCTACCTTTTTTTATCAGGGTTACTATTCACGTATATGGCACTATTCACGTATATGGCACTATTCACAAATACGACACTATTCACCGAAAAATAAATTTTCTCTTCTTTTTCCCAGATGTCTATTATGGTTACTATCTTTGATTGTATCTATGTTTTTGATCTTTATTCTTAAATTTTATTCCATTATGATTTATTATGGAGTATTTTTAAACTTTAGTTATCTAAAGTACGAATCTCTAAACTTTATCCTTTTATCTCACTGGATTCGTTCTATAAAATGTTTTTTATCATCCTCTGTCCTTGATGGTGATACTTGATGAATATCTTTGGCACAGTAGTAAAGATGTATGATTACTCGATGAATATCTTTGGCCGTAGTGCAAAGATGAGCAGTGTTGAGATGAACATGACCATTTGGTGATACAAATGAATATCTTTGTCCGTAGTGCAAAGATGAATATTTGATTCAAGATGTATATTGATTGATGTTCTGAGGGATAAAATATTGATGATGGACTTTTAAATTCATAGATGATAGTAGATTTCATTCTCTACTTAACTCTTCTAATGAATTGTTGTTTCTGCTGCAGTTGTTGATCTAAAACTTGTTGTCTATTATAATATATCATATTTTTTCCTATTGAAGACTAAGGATAATTTGTTATATATTATCATAGTCATAATATTCTTTATTGGGCTAGTTGAGCTCACCCTTTTCCTTTTTGTTCCATTTTTCTTCTTAGGAAGCGAGAACATAGCAGGAACCAGTCAGGGTATAGAGTGATGGTCCTAGACGGTTATTTTAGAAGTCCTCACTATTTTTGTAAAATAGTGCATCAATAATTGTAATGAGAACTTTATTTGAGTGTGGATATTGTCTAGAAGACAATATTTATATTTAAACTCACAGTATGTGTTGTCATATTTTGCACGACAATTGTAATAATAAAGTTGTAATTATTTTTTGTACCATGTATTTGGCGACTCAGAATGGGTGATGTATATCTATTTTGGGCGCGTCGCATAAGGCATGCCATCTCCTAGTAGAATTGGAGCACATTGCCATTTACTGAATAGTAATTATAAGAAAAAAAATTGAATACTTTTATTTCATAAAATTCGGGGTCTTACAATCTCCCCTCCTTATGAAATTTCGTCCTCAAAATTTATGTACTTGGTATTTAAAAAAGTTGAGAATACCTTGCTTCCATTTCAGATTCTATCTCCCCTGTCATCATGATTTCTCCATTGCTCATCTCCTGTATTTCAGATATCATTCTAGAATACAGCTTCAAAAACAAAGGTTAATTTAACAAATTAACATATCACATAATATCCCGATATTATGACTGACCAACAAATAAGCTTTGGTAGGACACACTAGCGAAGGATTTACTCATCTCTCCCCTCCTAGTTCTAATCCCGATCTCCGTCAGAGATCATATCCCTAAGCTCTGATACCAACTATGACGCCCCCAAAACAGGTCCATTCCATCCAACCCATTCTGAGTCGCCAAATACATGGTACAGAAAATAACTACAACTTTATTACAACAATTGTCGTGCAAAATACAACAACACATATGCTGTGAGTTTGGATACAAATATATATCAACTGTGACTCATATCCCAACCGTGGACAGCAACGTTAACGGGAGTCTATAGGCCACAGTTCTTACTCGATCGAGGATTTTAAATAAATCAAAGGTTTGAGTTTTCTTCTCTTCATCGACTCTTACTTCTAGAATAACGCCTTCTTGCACCTTCTTCTTTATATTCATCAGCTCCGGTGTGTAGCTTGAGCGGTTTTAACTTTATCAATTAAAGTCGATTCTACTCGTATATTTAACATCATAACGTGGGTCCCTAGAGTCTTTAACTTTATCTTTATCCTTTGTAAGTCATACAAAATGGGTCTTTGTGTTAACAACATCGCACTCGTACCCACATATGATCTTCTACTCAACGCGTCAGCTACTATGTTCATTTATTCCAGGATGGTATTGTCAGAACAGGTGTCGAAATGAGTCTCCTATTGAGTTCTTGGAAGCTCTTCTCACATTCCTCGTTCTATCTGAATTTTGTATCTTTATAAATCAGCTAAGTTAACGGAGTAGCGATTTGAGAAAATCCTTTCGCGAATCTCCGATAATAACCAGCTAAGCCTAGAAAGCTATGTATTTTGATTACTGACTTAAGTTGCTCTCAACTGTGACTCATATTCCAATCTTGGATATCATGTCACAATAGCACCTATCGTTTTACCACCACACAAATATAGCATCCCCTACTGAGAGTCTGGCTTTGGTGTATTCCACAAAGGAAGTCACCAGATAGAGGCTTGAGTACCAACTCTTGTAGTTGGATTTTAACTCCTGAAGTTCAATAGGAGCCATTCGATAAGAGATTTTAGAAATGGGTTTTGTACCGGGTTTAAAGTCGATACAAAATTCAATATCACACTCTGGGGGTAGGCTAGGAAGTTCTTCAGGAAATACGTCAGGAGATTTACTAACAACAGAAATATTTTTCAAGTCCATAACATGGGCTAAGAAAGCTTGACATCCGTTTTTTAATAAACGAATGACTTTATGGCTTTATATGACTGTGATTGACTTTAGTGGTTTGGTTGCTTGGATTCGCATAACAGGTTGGTTAGGAATATGAAAACTAACAACCTTACGAAACAATCAATTTTAGCATGATGAGTGGTTAACCAATCAATCCCTAAAATCACATCAAATACAAGTATCTTTAAAGAGATAAGATCAACAGGTAATGTGATGGTGCCAACTTGAATCAAGAAAAATGTTGAGCACAAGCAGGAAAGATAAAAGAATGGGTAGAACCGGTATCTAATAAGGTATAAACTTCGCAAGAATTTATAATTAACTAACCCGTGCTAACTTTATTCAGGTTACTCGCTTTTTGAGAAGTCACAAAAAACACTCTTCCTGAAACTTTTGACTTTATTTTGTCCGTATCCGCCTTTGGTGCCACCATCCCAGCTGGACTTGATTTCGCTACAGGACAAAATCGAGCTGTGTGACTGTCTTTTCCATAATTAAAACATACCTTGGAAGGCTGTGAACAGTTTGGACTTATATGTCCCTCTTTTCCGCATCTGTAGCATCTAACTGGCGGTCGTTCTCCTCCCCTAGAATTTGTTGCTGGTGCTGCTTCCGACGTCTTCCCGTCATCGTTAAATCTTCTCTTCTTGAAATTTCCACTTGAATTATTTCTTCTATTATCTTGGCCATGATTACCATCGAAGTGGTTACCATTTCTGGCATGATAATTTCCTCCACGATGGTTATCATTGTTCCGATGACCGTTGCCACCAGTACGATTATCATTGAGTTGTTGGTCGTTATTCTTCGGGTGAACTGACTCATTATCGCGCTCTAATAACTGAGCCCTATTCACAACATCTGAATATAAATAAAGTTTATGAGAAATGAGGTATTGACGTATTTCGGATTTCAAACCTCGTAGAAACATTCGCGTCATTCTCTCCTCATTATCAACCAAATGGGATGCAAATCAGGACAACTCGGCAAACTTAGCTTCGTACTGCGACACGTTCATATTGTTTTGCTCCAGCTTGATGAACTCTACCTCCTTCATGTGACGAATACTTTCAGGAAAATACTTGTCATTGAATAGTTTCTAAAATGTTTCCCAAGATATATTGAGTGCGGCGGCGAGTGAGTGCGCTTCTGATTCCCACCGAAGTCGCCTCACCCACGGAACATAAAGGTGGCGAATGGAACCTTTTGTTCCTCCGTGTATCCCAAGACATCAAATATCTTGGTAATTTGCTTAACCCACGTTTCTGCCTTGATCAGATCCGGCTTTCCCCAGAATTGTAGTGGTCCCAACTCTTTAAACTGCTTGGCTGTGACAAATCGGGCGCTGTTATCATTTCCACCCGTATTTTTTATACGAGTCTCCCTCGTCTGATTTTGCATGAACTGCAAAAAGTTTCTAAACATCCCATCATTCATCGTTTGCTCGTTAGTGTTGTTTACAGTAGGAATATTTCCTTCCTGTTGCACGTTCTCCTGATTGGTGACTAAAGGTGTTTCCACAGTCTCATACACTCCATTGTTAACGTTCTCAGCTGTCATTCTTAAATACTATCATAAAACAAGGGTTAATTAAATAAATTAACATATCACATAATATCCCTATGTTATGATCGGCCAACAAATAAGCTTAGGTAGGACACACTAGCGAAGGATTTACTCATCTCTTCCCTCCTAGTTCTATTCCCCGATCTCCGCCAGAGACCATATCCCTAAGCTTTGATACCAACCGTGACGCCCCCAAAATAGGTATACATCACCCATTCTGAGTCGCCAAATACATGGTATAAAAAACAACTACAACTTTATTATTACAATTGTCGTGCAAAATATGACAACACATACTGTGAGTTTAAATATAAATATTGTCTTCTAGACAATATCCACACTCAAATAAAGTCCTCATTATAATTATTGATGCACTATTTTACAAAAATAGTGAGGACTACTAAAACAACTGTCTACGACCATCACTCCATACCCTGACTAGTTCCTGCTATGTTCTCGCTTTCTGAGAAGAAAAATAGAACAAAAAGGAAAAGGGTGAGCTCAACTAGCCTAGTAAAGAATATTATGACTAAGATAATATACAAAAAATTATTATCCCTAGTCTTTAACAGGGAAAAATCTGATAGATTATAATAGATAACAAGTTTTAGATCAACAACTGCAGCAGAAACAACAATTCATTAGAAGAGTTAAGTAGAGAATGAAATCTACTATCATCTATGAATTTAAAAGTCCATCATCAATATTTTATCCCTGTAACATCAATCAATATACATCTTGAATCAAATATTCATCTTTGCACTACGGGCCAAAGATATTCATTTGTATCACCAGTTGGTCATGTTCATCTCAACACTTGTTAATCTTTGCACTACGGGCCAAAGATATTCATTTGTATCACCAGTTGGTCATGTTCATCTCAACACTTGTTAATCTTTGCACTACGGGCCAAAGATATTCATTTGTATCACCAGTTGGTCATGTTCATCTCAACACTTGTTCATCTTTGCACTACGGGCCAAAGATATTCATCAGGTAATCATACATCTTTGCACTACAGGCCAAAGATATTCATGAAGTATCACCATTAAGGACTTAGGATGATGAAAAACATTTTAGAGAACAAATCCAGTGAGATAAAAGGATAAAGTTTAGAGATTCGTATTTTAGATAACTTAAGTTTAAAAATACTCCATAATAAATCATAATGGAGTAAAATTCAAGACTAAATATCAAAAACATGGATACAATCACAGATAGTAACCATAATAGACATCTGGGACAAAGAAGAGAAAATTTCATTTTTCGGTGAATAATTTCTTATTTGTGAATAGTGCCGTATACGTGAATAGTGCCGTATACGTGAAAAGTAACCCCGACACAAAAAGGTAGAAATTCCACAATCAAACTCATATCAATATTTCGGCATAATGACATTGAAGAAAATAATATCATTTAAGAAGAAAATAATATCCCTTACCTCAAAATAACAATATTTCTGATCGGAATATCGGATGTAAAGCCAAAAGAAACTTGTACTGAATAGCAACTCTCAAAGTATCTAAATACTCACAGAAATACGCTCGCCAATATAGATTGAGAAAACTTATGTTTCTGGTGTGATTTTCAATTCTAACTTAAGCGCCTATTTATAAGAAAATGCTAGAACGCCATAGGAGACTAAATAATAAAATAATATTATAATTTATATTTTCTACGCATGCCTTTGAACCAAATCAGCCCACCATAATTGAAAGATTAAATTAGCACATGTTTTCTACACCAACCAAAAGTGGGTCCCACCCATAATTTTAATAAAAATATTTTAACTTCCGAAACTTCAATAATTCATAATAAATACCCCTTTTATCAGAAAAATACGAATTTTATGTCCATTCCATATGAAATCGAATTCTCTACAACTTTGTAGCTTTAAGTTTTTCCAAATTTTAAACAAAAAATATCCGAAACCCACAAACGGACGATTTTTAATACCTCATAAAATTCATAACAAATCATACGTTAATTTTTAATGGTTCAAAATTTGTGGACATATACTCAACTTATATATATATATATATAACACATCCAAAAATCACAACGATCTAACGATCAGATTAAAATTATAACTTACGCAATAGAGCTTTAAGAACACCGATTTGATTATTTAATACCTCCATTCCGACAAAATACCGATAAAATACCTCAGCTTTAATTCCTTCATTTATAACCACATAAAATAAATATATCTATCAATTATATCCACAAAAATAAATATTTCCTTATCATATAAATCAATAAATAATTATTCACAAATAATATTATAGAATCACAAGAATGACAATCAAAGTAGTTCCGTGAGAGAGCGGACTTTCCGATAAGGATTTCTCCTCATCTTTGGCACAATTAGGTGACCAAACCTCTCCTTGATGTAACTTTTAGACATTGCCAATAATGCTATCTAATAATATTATTCAAATAATATGAATTATTGATATGATAATAAGAAATACTGTGCCGTGACAATTATTGAAACAACAATAATATAAAATATCAACGCATCAATTATTGAACCAATAAAATAAAATATTGATAAAGTAATTACCGTAACAATTATTGAGTAGTGCCTTCATACGTGAAGAATCAATAATTCAAAAATACTATGCAATACCGTAAAGCTACTTGTGTAACCTCAAGATATTACTATATTTTAACCACCGTGTATTCCAACAAGTGTTAATTAAGAATAACTATGCCGTTATTTATAAAAACTCAAACTTGTCGTTTTCTTCATCCGACAATTATTCTGTTATAGGTTCCACAAATGACTGCGCCGTCGTATGAATATTCCCCGACAATAAGAATATTCCACGACCAAACGAATATTCCCCAATAACAATGAATATTTTATAACCACTTGCTTATTTTAAAAAATTTGCACATTCCACCCATAACCAAAGTATTATATCAAATTATCACCTTATTATTTCAAGATAATAAATAGAGAAATTCAATTTTATTTATAATAAGTTGTGGTCTTACACCTTACCATAGACAAGCCTATACGGAGACATTCCGATAGGCGCTTTGTAAGCGGTGCGGTAAGCCCACAAGGCATCGTCAAGCTTTTTAGACCAGTCCTTGCGATTTGGGTTAACAATCTTCTCCAAGATTCGTTTCACCTCACGATTTGAAATTTCAGCTTGGCCGCTAGTCTGTGGATGGTAGGCAGTGATGATCTTATGGGTCACCCCATACTTGGCTAGAAGGGCTTCAAAGTATTTGTTGCAAAAATGAGACCCTTCATCGCTAATAATAGCCCGAGGCGTGTCGAAACGGGTGAAAATGTTTTTCTTAAGGAACTGAAGCACCACCTTAGCATCATTAGTCGGCAAGGCAACTTCTTCCACCCACTTGGAGACATAATCTACTACTACGAGGATATAGAGATTGTTGAAGGAGGACGAAAATGGACCCATGAAGTCGATGCCCCATAAATTAAATAATTCCACCTCCAAGATATTCTGCAGTGGTAATTCATACCATCTTGATATGGTGCCCACCCTTTGGCATCTGTCGTAGTGCAACACATATGTGTGTACATCCTTGAATAGGGTGGGCCAATAAAATCCAGACTGAAGCACTTTAGCTGCAATTCGTTGACCTCCAAAATGACCTCCATAGTTTGACGAGTGGCAATGATGTAGCACACCTTCAATTTCCTCATTCGGTAAGCATCTCCTCAGAATTTAATCGGAACATTGTTTGAAAATGAAGGGCTCATCCCACAGATATTGCTTGGCATCTTTTAGGAATTTCTTCCTTTGTTGATAGCTCAAGTTTTGAGGAAGCACTTGGCAAGCGACATAATTCATGTAAGTCCAAGATACCACGAGAACTTCACGATTGACAACAAAGAGTTGTTCGTCCGGGAAGAAGTCATTTATGGCTTTGTCAGCATCTCCCGAATGCGTGGTGTTTTCCAACCTTGATAAGTGATCGGCAACTTGATTTTCTGTCCCCTTCTTGTCTCAGATCTCTAAGTCAAACTCCTGGAGAAGCAGAACCCACCTTATTAATCCCGGCTTAGCATCCTTATTTTCAATTAAATACTTGATTGCCGAGTGATCGGTGTATGCAATCACCTTCGTTCCAATGAGGTAGGAACGAAACTTATCAAAAGCATAAACTACTGCCAGCAGCTCCTTCTCAGTGGTGGTATAATTCAACTGAGCATCAGTTAATGTCTTGCTGGCATAGTATATGGTGTGGAAAACCTTCTCCCTTCTCTGGCCCAACACTGCCCCGATTGCAAAGTCACTGGCGGCACACATTAGCTCAAAAGGGAAGGTCCAGTCTGGAGCTATCACAATAGGTGCCGAGACAAGTCTTTTCTTTAATAACTCAAAGGCACTCAGGCAGGCTTCATCAAATTCGAAAGGCATGTTCTTTTCCAATAAAGAGCACAACAGTTTTGTAATCCGTGAGAAGTCCTGGATAAACCTTCTATAAAACCCGGCGTGCCCAAGGAAACTCCGTACCCCTTTCACTGAGGTGGGTGGTGGAAGGTTATTGATCACATCTATCTTTGCCTTATCAACCTCAATTCTGCCAACAGAAACCCGATGGCCCAGAATAATGCCCTCCTCAACCATGAAGTGACACTTCTCCCAATTCAACACCAGGTTAGTTTCGACACATCTATTGAGAACGACAGTCAGATTTGTCAAGCGATTATCAAACGAGCTCCCGAATACTGAGAAGTTGTCCATGAAGACCTCTGGGGTCTTTTCAACCATATCATAGAAGATCAACATCATACACCGCTGAAATGTTGCGGGAGAATTGCGTAGCCCAAAAGACATTTTTTGGAAGGCAAAGGTCCCATACGAACATGTGAACGTCGTCTTCTCCTGATCTTCAGGAGCAATTAAAATCTAATTGTACGCCGAGTACCCATCTACTAGGCAATAGTATTCATGCCCAACAAACCTGTCAAACATCTGATCAATAAATGGAAGAGGGAAGTGATCCTTATAGGTTGATTTGTTCAATTTCCTGTAATCTATGCACACTCTCCACCCAGTCACTATTCTGGTTGGGATCAGCTCGTTGTTTTCATTGGGCACTACCGTCATTCTACCCTTCTTTGGAATGCATTGGATAGGACTGACCCAAGGGCTATCAGAGATGGGGTAGATAATGCTCGCATCTAATAATTTAATGATCTCCTTCCAGACGACCTCTTTCATATTGGGATTTAGCCACCTCTGATGCTCTATAGATGGCTTCGACCCTTCCTCCAGTAAAATTTTGCGCATGCATAGAGTCGGGCTGATCCCTTTTATATCAACAATTGACCACCCCAGGGCCGTTTGTATTGCTTGAGCACTAGCATCAACTTTTCTTCCTGGCACTTAGTTAGAGAAGCAGAAATTATCACAGGTAAAGTAGATGAATTCCCTAAGTAAGCATACCTTAGGTGATTGGGCAAAGGCTTTAGCTCTAGGACATGAGGCTCTATGATCGACGACTGAGCCTTGGACGTTGATGCCTCATTATCATTTAGAGACTCAAACTATCGATGGAATTGTTTGGATCTTTGGGGTTCATCTAGCCACTTGGCACATTCCACATGTGTTGGCTCTTCCGTAGTACTGGCCCGGTTAATGTAGCTTCCAAAGGGTCTTGAATGCAAGTTTCTAAGAATACTCCCCTTATTGAATTATCAATTGTATTAATCTGGAAGCAATCCTCAGGGGTATTAGGATACTTCATTGATCTGAAGACATTAAACGTCACTTCTTGATCCTGTACCCTCATTGTTAACTCCCCTTTCTGTACATCGATCAGGGTCCTCCCAGTCGCCAAGAATGGCCTGCCCAATATTATAGGTACTTCCCTGTCCTCTTTAAAATCTAGGACTATAAAATCCGCTGGGAATATGAACTTTTCAACCTTGACAAACACATCCTCTACAATCCCCTTCAGGTGCGTTAGAGACCTATTAGCCAATTGCAAAGTGACGCTTGTAGGTTTAGCTTCATTTAGGCCCAACTTCTTATATATAGAGAGGGGAATCAAGTTGATGCTAGCCCCTAGATCACATAGAGCCTTGCCAATAAATTGGTCCCCAATAGTGCATATAATTGTAAAGCTCCCCGAATCTTTTAGCTTCGGTGGAAGCTTATTTTAAAGGATGACACTACACTCCTCTGTCAGCGCCACAGTTTCATAATCCCCCATTTTTCGCTTCTTAGATAGGATATCCTTCATAAACTTGACATAACTCGGCATTCCCTCCAATGCCTTCGCAAATGGGATGTTTATGTGAAGCCTCTTTAACACCTCTAAGAATTTGGAAAACTGCTTGTCCAGCTTCTGTTTCTGCAATCGCTGGGGGAAAGGTAACTGAGGGAGAGGCTAATTTACCATACTCATTGGAGGAGATGGTGTTGGAGGGCTATCTTGACTACTTTCTTCATCCCCAAATTTCTCAGTATTCTTCTCCACTGGAGGTTCTTTTTCAATCACTCCATCTTCCATTGGAGAACTCTCTCCACCTTGATCATTAGTACTGCGCCCACTTCTGAGTGTCACTGCTTTACATTATTCCTTGCCTTCCCATTTCGGGTTGACATCAGTGTCACTAGGCAATGTGCCTTGTGGACGGCTATTTAAAGCAGTGGCCAATTGTCCCATCTGTACTTCAAGATTCCTAATGGAGGCTTCTTAATTGTTACTTCTAGTTTTATTCTGGGCAATGTACCTTGACAGAAGATCTTCTAAACTGGGCTTCCTCTCCTGTTTAGGTGGTGGATGGTGGAACTGATTATGAACGCTTTGCGTCTGTGGGGTGAACTGATTCTGAGATTGGAATCCAGGAGGGTTAGAAGAATTCGGCCTGGTGGATGAAGGTTGTGGTTGATTGGGGTTGTTGTTGTTGTTGCCCCATGAGAAGTTGGGATGATTTCTCAAACCCGGGTGGTAATGAGTGGGAAGATTGGTGTTTTATTGCTGCCCATAGTTGGAAATGAATTGAACTGACTCAGGGCTTATTGCACACTAATCAGTAGGGTGGCTCCCTTGACATAACTCACACTGGACTATGACACTCTGCACACTCTGCACTGTTGAAGGTCCCATGGTGTCTAGTCATTTCGTTAGCGCTGCAACCTGAGCCGCTAACAATGTGAATGAATCAACTTCATATACCCCCGCTGCTCTTCTGGGGGCTTGCCTATCATTCGACCATTGGTAATTATTGGCCGCCATTGTTTCCACTAGCTCGTACCTTACTGTGTGATGTTTGGCCATGAAGGTCCCTCCAGACGCTGCATCAATACTCGAACGAGTTGATCCAGATAGCCCATTATAAAAGGTCTAGATAGGAAGCCATTCTGGCAATCCATGGTGCGGGCATTTCCTCAGAAGATCCTTAAACCGCTCCCACGAGTCGCATAAGGATTACGCTTTTGAATCGGACAAAGATGTGATATCATGCACGAGCTCAGGTTTGCTTTTGGTTGGGAAAAAACTTCACCATAAATTTTTGTGCCAAGTCAGTCCAAGTGGTAAAGGAGCTTGTAACGCCCCAAAATTCGGTCTATCTTTACACCCGGATTCAGTACGTCATGAGTACATCATTCATCCAAATATACATCATTATATACTGAAATATAACAACATACATTATAAATTCCCAAGTTTTAAAACCTTATAATTCCTTTTCATTACAAATAACGATAATTACATTATTCTTTATCTTTTACAAGAGTGACTTTTATTCGCCACCAAGGATATATCACCGTTCCTTAAACTATTCTAAAGTTCATTTAACTTATTTTATATTACAAGTCTTCGTTTGATCTTTTCGCTCATCCACATTCTGAATGGCACTTCATCTGGATACCGTCAGCTTGATCTTTATGGGATCCTTAAGTTCTTCTAACATTGTTCACTGAAAATGTTTTTCATTTAAAGCAAGTGTGAGCATTCAATTGCCCAGCAAGTCATAGTAGTTGAACAAACAACTTCAAGAGTTTAAACGTTCCTTTAGAACTTCGATAACCGAACAAAGGTTATGAAGCAGCTTAAATAATAGGAGTAACCTCGATTCCTATCATTTTAAAACATTATTCAAATGCACTTTGAAATACTTCCATTCTTCTACCTTTTCCATACACATTTTGTCTGCCTAGAATCATTAGCACATACTTAACAATAACGAATCATGTATAAATAGAGAATTCTCTTATTAAACAGTTAAATCACAGAATAGTTCATCTCATAGAAACACCGAAGTGTTCACATTGTGGCCCAAGGCCTCATACGTTCTACCACCTTGTAGAAATATCTCACATTAGCACATAGGCAAAACTTCTCAAGTTCAACATCTGAGAAGTTTAAGAAACTAGCATTCATTTGAAATATGAATGAAGTTAGGAAACTTTCCTTACACCCAGCTACAGCTTATGCCGAACTGTTCATTTCAATTCCTATATAACACATAAGAAAACACCACATACACCAATTAGTCATATATATTTGACTTATGCATTGATTTGTTTAACTTTACTTCTTAGGGTTCGCGTTCTTGCAACCTAAGTTTACGCGACCACTTTCATTACCGTTCTATGGTTTCATGACATACGGAGATGTCTTACTTTTACGTTCATCATCTTTGATATTTTACATTCTTATCTTCTTCTTATAACTTCTCTAGGACTCAGCACACATCGCTTCTCTGCTAGTAGTCCATATGGTACTCTGAGTGGTTTCCCACAAACAACCAACAAACAAGTTCCCGTCTCATCTACACTGCCCATAACAGTGAGTTAGATCGGTTGCCAGTTTTGTATATACCTTCGCTCTATGAAGGAATTGTTTAGCCCAGCTCCCATATGTCAACCATCAAAGGTTACGATTGTACTGCAACTTAACTTATCTTAACTTATCCGAACTTACTAAACTATAATCTTCGTTAAGTTAATTTCTCATTCCTTATGGCTTCCTGGCAACTAAATGCCACCCCTCAGGATTCATTCTTATACGACTCACCTTCGGCTTTTATTACTCTTATTATTGTTCATTACGGCTTTCTCGATAATTCATGTCTTACTTACTACCTTTGTCAACATCTAGGTCATACAACCAGGGTATACATAGAACGTTTGTCTGACGCAAATACGATTCACGAGGATCGTTTACATATTCAACGTTCACGTTGCTCGTCTTTTAATGTCTCATTCAACCTTTACTCAAGGTTTTAATTGCTTTCGATCGTTATTCATCCCATGAACCCCATGTTCATTATTCTTTCTTAATGTCAAAGCCATACTATTCATTGTATGCTAAGACTACTTGCAACTGCGTTACGTTTACCTTCATTCTCTTATTGATCTTTTAATCTCTTTTGACCATTTCGTTCAACCTGTACTAAAGGTTTAATTCACTTATTTAAGTGTTATATTAGTTGAACATTATGTTCTTTATCTTCTCGTACGTTTCCCCCAAGAGTTGAGCGCTTAAAAGCTCTTCTCTCGCTTTTTTCCCCTAATTTGGCAGCCATTTTGGCTACTATCCTTCTATCTCTCGCATCATGGCGTGAGTTTACTGATTACCCGGCTTAAGATTCAGCCTTCTGATGCCACCTTATACAGCATGGTTGGTAGCCAAGGCCAAGCCCTAACCCTAGAAAATTTCTCTAAGTGTTAAATCCAATTTGAGACGCTTACTTCTCGTTTCCATAACTCAGAATGAGGTAATTCCAAAGACATTCTCTTCCTTATCTTACATACTTTAATACCCCCAGATAGAACTTCGTTCTGAATGCATTAACATGCCATTCGATTGGCTTTATCTTCACCCTTCGTTCATTTTGCGTTTTTAATGCTCTTCGCTTGTTCGTCCGTAATTCGGTCATCCGAACTCGGAATTCGTTCGTTCTTGAGTCCACGACTCACGTTTTCTATGTTCTCTTACATTCTTATGAAACCCTACATGTTCGGGTTCATTTACTAACTTTCTAATTCTCGTTTGTCTTTTACGAAATTTTCGCCTTAACTTCATTATAGCTAAGTTTTAATCCGTTCTTCATGAACGTTTCTACCATTCCTAACCAAGCAATATGCATCTAACTTATACGCGATGGTTTTAAACTTTTCCATCAACAACAAATATCCTACGATGGTTTTAAATTTGTCCATCAATAACGTTCTTCGTGTTCTTCACATGTTCTTCGTTCGTTCTTCGTTTTAATCGATATTTTGGATTACGATTTCACTTTTTATTGAAATTTGATGTTATAGAACATCATTACTTACTTATTTCACCTACTTATTTATATAATCCACTCGGATCGTCCTAATTTATTACAAATCTTATACTTCCTTAAGAAATTTATTTACTAAACTTTAAATTCTTATTTCTTCATTTTCTTACGATTTCAACCATATGAAATCATTCCTAACTTCTTTTACTCCTTATTCTTATTAAGCTAAGTTTTAAACATAAAAACTTAGAAAAAGTTAACTTAGGAGTTAGGTTTTAATACCTTTCCTCTTTATTTTTCTTCCGCTAGACAAAATCGGCGATTTGCTAGCTTTTCTATTTCACGAACACTTTCGATCCGATCATTCATGATCATGCTCTTCCTTCTCCTTCTTCATCCGACGCTTTCTCTCTCTAGATGTAGGATTTTTAAAATCCCATTTAAATGAATTAAGCTTACTATTTATAGATTTTCAAGGCTAAGGGTATTTTAGTCATTTCGCCACCCAACCTCCTTACTATTCACACCTCCTTACTACTCATGACTTAGGTGTTAAGTTAACTTAGTCCTTAAGTCTACTTAGCCTTTAAGTTTCGTGGTTCCGTCTTTCGGGTTTTCGTCCGACAATTTTAAAAACTGCGATTCTCGGAATCCAAATATTTTTGGATATTTCGTCTTTCCTTTACTGATTAACTTTTACGTATTCTTCGAATTTCTAAAAAAATGAAAAACACTTTTTGGTGTTAAGCGTTTTCCTTCATGTTTTCTCCTAACGTAGCTAAATGAATGAAAAGTACATAATAGTACTTTTTAAATGCGTTTATATTTCGTCAGGATTTCATGCGTTTTTAGAAAAACTTTTTATAAACTTACTTAACTTTTCACGATATTTTATCATCAAATCTTTCAATGGAATGTCATTTCAACATACCTAACTCTCGGAAAGGCTTAGGTTATTCAAACCCTAACCCTTAGGTTTCATCGGGTGAATAGTGCCTATTTCGTCTTTTTTTCCCAAAAATATTTTTGTTCCCAGAAAATTTTCATTTTTGTCTTGAAAATTATTACTCGTTCAGTCTAGCTTGTAGCCAAAATCCTCCTGACTTATAATCATCCTAGGTTCTAGAATGATTAATAAACACATAGTACATAATATTATTAATAAAAATTCATTTTATTAATAACTAATTCTTTAAACTTAAATTCTGGACGATTCGAATTTAGAAGTCGTTCTGAGAACTGACACTAAGAATGAATGTAGCCTTGACTCTTGGCCTTGTCCCTTAAGGTAAATGGAAACAACCGGAGTCTGATGGCATCGTCAGACACTCCATTGCATTTAAATGTGTCACAGATCTCCACGAAATTGATTAAGTAATCATTGGGATCATCATTCGGTAGTCCCCCAAACTGAATGTTGGTGCACATTTGAATGGTGCCCGACTTGATCTCGAAATAATTAGCTTAAATGGCGGGCCTTAGAATGCTCGCCTGGAGATCGTCAATGTGAGGCATAATGTACTCCCTCAAAGATTTCTGAAGTTCCTCAGACATTATGATAGGATCAGGTATGTCCTCGGGTGTGTCCTCAAATTTTTCTCTCTGTAGTCGTCTGAATGTTCTATCGACCTTGGGATCGATAAGTAATATATGTCGTCCCTTTCGAGGTGGCATAAACAGTGAAGACTACCTGAAAAGAGAATTAAACACAAGAATCGGTTTAAAGTAAGATCATAATGACTTAGTTTTAATATTGAAAAACAATTAATTCTAAGTCCCCGACAACGGCACCAAAAACTTGTTGCCTGATTTAGCTATTGCCAAATCGCGCGCAAGCATACGTGGTCCACAAGTAATATATGAAAGTAGAGTGTCGAACCCACGAGGACAAAGTCTTAAGAGAAAAACAATTACTAAGGCAAAGTCGTTACTAATCTTATCTAAACAAGTAAAAACAAGTGGTTGGTTAAGCTATTTCAATAAGACTATAAGAATAAGAGAAGTAGTTGTGCTAGGAATTCAAGATAAGATTACAACTCCCCTAATGCATCGCCTAATCTCCTAACTCTCCAAATTACAAACGAATCAAGGAATGGTTGACCGAGAACAATAAATACGCATAAGCTTCTATCGAAGGTCAAATGCACATCCCTGACCAGATAAATCACAATATGTCTATTGGTGAAAATAACTAGTTCAAGGTCATTAAGCTAAGTCTCAAGGCCACACAAGGCAAATAGGGATATGTCTATCCTATTAGCATTTTATGCACACATTCCATTGGCATGGTCATAACAGGTGTTGTTGTATTTAAAGATAGATAATAACGTCCATTTGTCAATTTGCATTACTATCAATACCAATTTCTTTATCAAGCAATCAGTCATTAAATAAGAAATACAACAACCCATTCCAAAATGATTCATTATATAAAATAGGAGAGAAAGTTAATTAAGCTAAACAAGAGGTTACATTGCAATCCTAAAAATGGAGTTAGTTCATGACTACGGTGCTAACACACATTTTCAATACATTCCACATTATCAGAATTACACAAATAAATGGGATTTTTGGAATAAGAAAACCCCTGTTTTAAAGTGTTCTTCCTCCAAATATTCTCTTCACTGTGCAGCTTCTGAGCTCTGTCGGATGCAATAACTCTCCTTCCTTGAAACACAACTTCTTTCTCTTCTAGAAATTAAAAGACAAAAATAAAACCTAGTCTAAGCTATCTGCAATAAAAGTTCTCTCTGAATATCTCTGATATTCTTCAATCATGAATGCAGGCGACTTGTCTTTCTTTATATACTGCTCCCCTCTTTCTTCTAGGTTATTAAAGACTCTTTACTATTTAGCACGGAGCTCGTCTTTGCAGCGGTAGTGAAAGCATAAGCTTGACATAGTGGCGCTGGCAAGACCAATATGGATGAAGAAATTAGAGTTCGCGTTGACTCTGGCTAGGGGCTATGATTTCGATAGCTAATAGCAACATCCGGCGCTGCGGTGCATATCATTATACACTCATTGTCGCCGGGGCGCCACTTTACAATAGGCTTTAGCAATGTATGTATGGGGGTATGAAGTAGGGAGTGGGCGCCACTTTCTCAATAGCTACTAAAGTGGCACGGTATGACTGCAATGCGGGCTCCAATATATATAAATTTGGTAGGCCAAGAGACAACAAAATGCCAATAAACCTAAAAACAATATGCAAAGCCTGCATGATAGAACTTAAACAAAATAATAATAAAATATAGATAAAAACTAACTAAGAGACTGAAAACAGGCAATAACTTAAGCCACAAAGAAACTGATTCGTAGGTATAAATCCCACTCATCATTAGCTTCAATATAATTCATGATATAGCAAGGATGAGCAACAACTTTAAATACAACAATAAGGATATATAATGATGAGTGGAAAATATCTGAAAATGAATTCAATAGTATGAATATCTGAAGGATTCAACAGTATGAATATTGGAAGCAAAGATAATGATTACTTTTAGAATAGCTGCTAATCAAGTAGAGTTTGAACTATAACACTCCAATGGAATCAATAGCTAATTGAATTTTTGATTCATCGCTCTAGTAATAAGTACTTGAGGGGATCACCTCACGCATACTATGTATATGCATAACATTTAAATCTACTCTTTGTATCTTATATTAGATACCTGGGGTACTCCCCTATTAAAAAGGGGTGTTCTTTCAGTCTAAGAATCCTTACCATCAATTGGTTTGGATAGATTTTGTAAAACTTCTTACTCTTGTCTGACCGAACAAAGGTTCAGACTCTATCTAACACAGTTCAAGAATTATTGAACTTTAAATGATGTACAAGTCCAAGACTGTACAAACTCAAGTGCACTAAGTGCGAATATCAATAATATCGATGTGGAATAATTATAAGGTAATTAAACCACTTAATAACATGCTTGGAAATAAGATTCAAGCTTAAATGAATAACTTTCAATTAAACAATAACCTGCTCAATACAATATGAGAAGGAAAGGAAATTTTCACAATAAAAGTATGGTTCAAGGAACTTGTACAACCAAAGAGTGAAGTTCAAGGAAAGTTGCTCAATAATAATTTGAGTGAGATTAGGGAACTTGCTTGTTTGCTCAGTTACAATTAATTCTAGCTTTAATTAACTTGCGTTGAAATGACCTAATGTTAACAAGTCGATCTTTTCAATTAGTATGTGTAAACTAATATGCATCTACACTTACAAGAATCAAGTCTTCACATAGCATACTACTCAACACATAAAACGGCATATTGGTCACATATTACAAGGTAAAGAAATTATATAAGCATGCCTTAAAACTTCAAACCAAAAATAGAATCTAAGAAGAGAAAAATAGGGGATTATGAAACAGTGGCTCTGACAGAGGAGTGCAGTTCCATTCTAAAAAACAAGCTTCCGCCGAAGCTAAAAGATCCAGGAAGCTTCACAATTCCTTGCACTATCGGGGACCAATTTATTGGCAAGGCTTTATGTGATTTAAGGGCTAGCATCATCTTGATGCCTCTATCTATATATAAGAAGCTGGGGCTAAATGAAGCCAAACCTACAAGTGTCACTTTACTACTGGCTGATAGATCTCTTACGTACTCGAAGGGGATAGTAGAGGATGTGCTTGTCAAGGTTGACAAGTTTATCTTCCCAGCAGACTTTATTGTCCTAGATTTTGAGGAAGACAAGGAGGTCCCTATAATACTTGGCAGGCCATTCCTAGTAACTAGGAGGACCCGAATTAATGTACAGAAAGGAGTTGACAATGAGGGTATAGGATCAAGAAGTAACTTTCAATGTCTTCAGATCGATGAAATATCTGAATACTCCTGAGGACTGCTTCCAGATTAATGTGATTGATAATACAGTTAGGGAAGTGTTCTCAGAAACTTGCATTATAGACCCTTTAGAAGCCACATTGACAGGGGCCAGTACTCCGGAAGAGCCCACAAATTTGGCAAGTGGCTAGATGCACCCCAAAGATCCAAACAATTCCAAAGACAGTTTGAGTCTCTAAATGATGATGAGGCATCAACTTCCAAGGCTCAGTCGTCGATCATAGAACCTCCTATCCTAGAATTAAAGCCTTTTCCCAATCACTTGAGGTATGTTTACTTAGGGGACTCATCCACTTTACCTGTGATAATTTCTTCTTCTTTAACCTAGTGCCAGGAAGAAAAGTTGTTGCTAGTGCTTAAGCAATATAAAACGGCCCTGGGGTGGTCAATTTCTGATATTAAAGGGATTAGTCCAACACTATGCATGCACAAAATCTTACTGGAAGAAGGGTCTAAGCCGTCCATTGAACATTAGAGGCGGTTGAACCCCATTATGAAAGAGGTGGTTCGGAAGGAGATTATTAAATTGCTGGATGCAGACATTATCTACCCTATCTCTAATAGTCCTTGGGTCAGTCCTATCCAGTGCGTGCCAAAGAAGGGCAGAATGACTGTAGTTCCCAATGAAAACAATGAACTGATTCCAACCAGAACGGTGACTGGATGGAGGGTGTGTATGGATTACAGGAAATTGAACAAATCCACCTATAAGGATCACTTTCCTCTTCCATTTATTGATTAAATGCTCGATAGACTTACTGGGTATGAATTTTATTGTCTGCTGGATGGTTACTCTGGATATAATTAGATTTCAATTGCTCCTGAAGATTAGGAGAAAACTACATTCACATGCCCCTATGGGACATTTGCCTTTCAAAAAATGTCTTTCGGGCTGTGTAATGCCCCTACAACATTTCAGCGATGCATGATGTCGATTTTCTCTGATATGTTTGAAAAGACTCTGGAGGTCTTCATGGATGACTTTTCGGTATTTGGGAGTTCATTTGATAACTGCCTGAGAAATTTGAGTGTCGTTCTCCACAGATGTGTTAAAACTAATCGTGTATTGAATTGGGAGAAGTGCCACTTCATTGTTGAGGAGGGCATTATTCTGGGCCACCAGGTTTCTGTTGGCGGCATTAAGGTTGACAAGGCAAAAATTGATGTCATTAATAACCTTCCACCGCCGACATCAGTAAAAGGGGTAAGGAGCTTCCTTGGGCATGCTGGGTTTTACAGGAGGTTTATCCAGGACTTTTCACAGATAACCAAACCGCTGTGTACACTATTAGAAAAGGACATGCCTTTTCAATTTGATGAAGCCTGCCTGAGTGCTTTTGATCTATTAAAGGAAAAACTTATTTCGGCTCCTATTGTGGTAGCCCCTGACTGGACCTTCGCTTTTGAGCTAATGTGCGACGCAAGCGATTTTGCTATTGGGGTGGTGCTAGGCCAAAGAAGGGATAAGGTATTCCACACAATATACTATGCCAACAAAACTTTAACTGATGCTCAGCTGAATTACACCACCACTGAGAATGAACTGCTGGCAGTGGTCTATGCGTTTGATAAGTTCTATTCCTACCTCATCGGAACGAAGGTGATCGTCTACACTGATCACTCGGCAATCAAATACCTAATTAAAAAGAAAGATGCAAAGCCGAGATTGATAAGGTGGGTCCTGCTTCTCCAAGAGTTTGATCTGGAGATCCGAGACAAAAAGGGGATAGAAAATTAGGTAGCGGATCACTTATCGAGGTTGGAAAACCCCCCGCATTCGGGAGATGCTGAAAAAGACATCAATGATTTCTTCTCGGATGAACAACTTTTTGTTGTCCAAAGTAAAGCCCCGTGGTATGCAGATTTTGCTAATTTTGTCGCTTGCCAAGTGCCTCCCAACCTGAGCTATCAACAGAGGAAGAAATTCCTAAAAGATGCCAAACAATATTTATGGGATGAGCCCTTCTTATTCAAGCAGTGTTCTGATCAAATTTTGCGGAGATGCTTGCCAGAGGAGGAAATTGAAGGTGTGTTCCATCACTGCCATTCCTCAAATTATGGAGGTCATTTTGGGGGTCAAAGAACGGCAGCTAAAGTGCTTCAGTCTAGATTTTATTGGCCCACCCTATTCAAAGATGCGCACATATATGTATCGCACTGTGATAGATGCTAAAGGGTGGGAACCATCTCGAGAAGGCATGAATTGCCCTTGCAGAATATCCTCGAAGTTGAATTATTTGATGTCTGGGGTATTGACTTCATGGGTCCATTCCCGTCCTCTTACAACAATCTTTATATTCTTGTGGCGGTTGATTATGTCTCCAAGTGGGTTGAAGCAGTTGCCTTGCCGACTAATGATGCGAAGGTAGTGCTTAATTTCCTTAAGAAAACATCTTCACTCGTTTTGGCATGCCTCGGGCTATAATCAGTGATGAAGGGTCGCATTTTTATAACAAATATTTTGAAACCCTTCTAGTTAAGTATGGGGTGACCCATAAGATAGCCACTGCTTATCATTCGCAGATTAGTGGCCAAGCAGAGATTTCTAATCAAGAGGTAAAATGCATCTTGGAGAAGATTGTTAACCCCAATCGAAAGGACTGGTCGAAGAAGCTTGATGATGCCTTGTGGGCTTACCGCACAGCTTACAAAACGCCTATCGGAATGTCTCTGTATAGGCTTGTTTATGGTAAGACTTGTCATCTTCCAGTGGAGTTGGAACACAACGCCTATTGGGCTATCCAAAAGCTAAACTTTGATTTAGAAGAAGCCAGTGATAAACATCTTTTGTAACTCAATGAATCAGACGAGTTTCATCTGCAAGCGTATGAAAATGCTAAGTTGTACAAGGAGAAGACAAAGAGGTGGCACGATAAGAAAATCCTTGAAAGAAATTTAGATCCAGGTCAAAAGATGCTTCTTTTCAACTTCCGTCTAAAATTATTCCCCGGGAAATTGAAGTCCCGATGGTCGGGGCCATTCACGGTTGCTAAGGTGTATCCGTATGGGGCAATAGAGGTTGAGGACCCTCATTCAGAAAAAACCTTCGAGGTTAATGGTCAGAGCTTGAAGCACTACTGGGGTGGCAAGGTAGACCGGCAAAATACCTCCATCACCTTGGGAGACCCGGTGTAAGGCGGGAAAAAAGTCAAGCCGATGACTCTAAATTAAGCGCTTGATGGGGAGGCAACCCCATCTCAATATCAAACAAATTGCTTCTGTTTTCATTTAATTCAGTTTTATTTTGGTTTTCATTAGTTACTCTTTGTAGTATCAAGTGCATGTTAGTATGTTTAACAATATGTGTTTTAGGGTCTTTAGTAGTTAGATGCTATTTACAGTGTTTGCAGTCTTCTTTTGTTGTGTTGTTGCCTGATATGAGGTTTTGGCTTGTGCAAGATTATTTAACTTAGTATCAGAAATTTAGATGTCGCGCCGCGGTGCCACATTTTATATTGGTACTCGCGCCGCAGCGCTGTAGTCGCGCTGAGGCTTCATTTTCCACGCTGCAACGCCAGACCAAGAGGTTACCCACTAGAAACTCAAGCCGCAGAGCTGAGTTTCATATACAAATTCACGCTGTAACGCCATGGCTAAGGAGAAATACTGTGAACTCACACCCCAACGCCATTCTCCGCGCTGCAGCACCAAGGCGCATTGGTACCTACTGGAAACTCGCGCTGCAGCGCCACCCCATGCTCTAACTTTCACGCTGTAGCGCCACCAATGGGTATTACATTCTTAAAACTCGCACCGCAGCGCCGAGTTCTCGCGCCGCAACGCCAAATTAAACCCATGCCCACGTCACAGCGCTGCAACGCCAAGTCTGAACTTTTGTTTTTAAGACGCGTCTTCTCAGTTCTTTTGAAGTAGTTATTTTCCTTTCAACAGTTTTTCTCCTCCGTCCCCTTTTCTTGCAAGAGCCGTTAGGCTGCCCAACTTTTGTGACCATCAGTTTCCTACCGTTCAAAGGCCAACCATTGTGTAGTTATTGTTCAGACCGTTGTTTCCTCTCTCCTCTCTGACGCCTATGTCTATATAAGTAGAGCGAGGTAAGGATTTTGTATTTGTTCCTTCTCTGTGTCAGTTGGGTGTGAAAATTTTTGAAATTAGTACAAGTCTTTGGCTTTTCGTTCTCCTAATCATGGGTTCTAAGTGTCCAAGAACTAGTATTGGGCCCCTCCTCCACCGTCTTCTAGTACCCCTGTTACCCGTTGGGATGCTGTCAAATTCCCAACGGAGGATGTCTGGAAGTGTTACACTTAGAACTTTTCATGGAGGAGTCTGGTGCCTGAAAGAGGGCTTAGGCCGGATGACAATACTGATGGTCAGATGATGGCCATGATTGTCAATATGAAGTGGGTTCATTTCACCAAGCCGCCTGAATCGACAGTGATCTCAGTGGTGAAAGAATTTTATGCTAATGCCAATGCTGATGACCCTTTAGTGGTACCAGTTCGGGGAAATTTAATTTAATTTGATAGCCGAGATATCAATGCAGTGTATGGGACTCCTAATTATGACGGTCATGACTATCTACGGGCTGTGGTGCTTGAGTTCTGATCACGAATGAGTTAATTACAAAACTGTGCAAGCCTGGGACTGTCTAGAAGACTAATGAGTACCATGGTGAAAGAACTTCCTTCCCCCAACAGGCTTTAAGTCGTTATGGTAAGGCGTGGCACTCGTTTATTTATGCAAATATAATGCCCACACGTCACCTAAGCGATGTGACCCGGGAGAGGGTATTTCTGCTGTATGCTATTATTACGGGCTTAAAGGTTGATATCGGGGTGCTTATTCAGGAGTCTATCAAAAAGGCCATTCGGAGTAATGTAATGTCGGGCCTCCCTCACCCATCTCTTATCACACGACTTTGCAAGCGAGCGGGTGTTTTGTGGGAGAAAGAAGATGTAACGCAGCCACCAATGGCTGTAATTGATCACCACATAATAGCCCTTTATGGAGTATGGGAAGGAGCGCCATCGCATCCTTGAGGAGAGGGCTTTTTTTCGGTACCATAACCGCCGCCATCTGATGAAGCTGGGACTTCCACGCAAGTGCTTAAGCCCCCAACACTGATGCCATTCCTCCTGGGGCCTTAGAAGAAATTTTGAACAGCCTGAATTTCCTACACTGCAAGGTTGACACTGTGGCCCAATGGCAGAGCCAATTCCACCACTATCACGCTGAATTTGCGAGCACACTCTCCAATATCCATATTGCACAGGGAGGAGATGACGCAAACTTCATGCCTTTACAATTTCCCGAGCCTCCAGTCTATGCGCCTTATCCGCCATAATTTCTGCCTCGGGAGAAGGCCTGCGAGGAAGAGCCTGTCAATGTGGAGAATGATGAGGATGATAATTGTGGCGATGTTCAGGATGCGTGATGCTACAAGTTTGGAGGCCATTGAGGACTTTGCCAAATTGCAAGTTTGGAGGGGGGGAGAGAATTCATTATATTTTAATTATATATGAATTGTGTTAATTTAGTATTATTTGAACTACTATGATGTGTAAGTTTATTTATGTTTATTGTGTGAGGGTTTAAGAGAATCACTTGGGCTGGATAGCCCCAGGCTATTTAATTAGCTATGTTTTATCTATGTTGATTATTATTGTGATTAATGGTTTGATTTATTTTGGATGCATGCTCTTGGTTGTATATCTTTTGTGATTGTGTAGTTGCCAGGTGATATTTGGGGATATCTTGATTAAATCAGATATTATTTTGTGGATAGCCATAGTTTTTTGGGTTTACACTGATTATTGGTATACTTAATTCCATGTGTTATGGCTTTGCCCTATTTTGGCAGGGGTGCTTTATATTTTATAGTTTTTTGCCTATTATATGTTGGTTAACTCTATCCCCCGGGCTATAATTGTTTATATGCTGGGTTAGGGTATTATAGCGCTTAAGTTTTGATTGTGGCTAATGACAAGCGCCAATTAATTATATTGTTTTCTTAGAGTAGTGTCAAATCTATCTGAACTAGGGGCGTGTTAATTGGATAAGTCGAGACTGTCTTGGATCCATCCGTTAACGAGCACTGACCAATTTTCTTTTCTATTTATGTGTCCAGATTTAGTTTATCTGTTTATTGTGTTAAAAATTTGTACGCTGTTAAAGCTTTGTTGATTCCAAGATAATAAAAGACTTAGAGGCTTTTACACTTTTGGGTCTATAGTTCTATTATTAAAAAAAACTATTATAATAACAGTATTGCGATGGGTTGAGATGGAGAGTGGAAACGCACTCGCCCATAAACGTAGGCTGGTAAAATCTATTTTGGAATTATGTTGATTACGTGGCCTTTGTTGCTTGAGTAATTAGATTCATAGGGGTTTTCTACACCTAGTGCCCTAAAGTCATTTGGCTTGGGAGTTATTGATCGAAAGCTTGCTAATGAGTGCTCTATTTAGCCTAAAAGTAATAAAGTACTGTCTGAGTCAGAATTTACTTCATTATACTAGAACCTTTTGATTCTTTCTTGTTTTTGCTTCTTGTTCTTAATGCTTGTTAATTATGTGAGTTACAAAGTAAGCTTATTGGTTATCACGGTCTACTGTGTGATCTTAATTTGGGTTATGACTAGTTAAGATGTTTGGTCTACACACACACACATATAGAATGGATCGAGTACCGTCTCATGCTTATTAATTGACATTAAGCCCTCATTCATATGTGTGTTTGTACTATTCTCAGAGAGGGTTTATAATTGTGCTTAGAGGCCATGATATTAGTCTATAGAATTTTTCTTCATTCGTGTTTTATAGTAGTGTAGGTTTAGGTGTTGGTTAGTTTGCTTGAGGACAAGCAAAAGCTTAAGTTTGGGGGTATTTGATGAGTGGGATTTATACCTGTGAATCAGATCCTTTGTGGTTTAAGTTGTTGCCTGTTTTCAGTTATTTAGTTAGCTTTTATTTATTTTTTGTTGTTATTATGTTTAATTTCTATGATGCAGGGCTTACAGATCTTTTCCAGCTTCCAGGGTTATAATGGGCATTTTCTTTGACTAAGCGCTTGTGATCTTGCATTACCACCTTGGAACATCTTTGGAATCTGACAGTGATTGCCAATTGAAAGATTAAATAACATCCTGTGGCTAAATCCTCGCACTCTTATCTTGGGGTGACGTCATTTTCGCATGGCAGCTTTAAAGTCCCTTTATGGAGTCGTGTTGCAGCGCGACCTCCGGTGTTTTTAAGCCTACGTGGCGCCGCACCACCACTTGCTAGTTCAATGCTTGCGCCGCAGCGCGAGCTCCGGTGTGCAAGCACTAAAGAGCTTTTAATGACCTAAAGACAGAGGGTATCAGATATACTTAATACTTAGCGTTGCGCTGCGATAGATTGAACATGATAGAGCTTAGACTAGGATTTTTATTACAGTTCCTTAGAAGAGAAAGAAGCTGTGCTTCAAGTAGGAAAAGATATTGCATCCGACAGAAGCTCAGGAGATACATAGTGAATAGAAGATTTGGTGGAAGAACACTTCAAAATAGGGGTTTTCTTATTCTAAATCTCCTATTTATTTGTGTATTCTTGAAAATGTGAAATGTATTAAAAATGTGTTTTAGTACCATGGATATGAACTAATTCCATTTTTAGGATTGCAATGTAACCTTTTGCTTAGCTTAATTAACTTTCTTTCCTATTTTATATAATGAATCATTTTGGAATGGGTTGTTGAATTTCTTACTTAATGACTAATTTCTTGATAGAGAAATTGGTATTGATAGTAATGGAAATTGACAAATGGATGTTATTATCTAGCCTTTAAATACATCAACACCTGTTATGACCATGCCTATGGAATGTGTGCATAAACTGCTAATAGGATAGACATATCTCCATTTGCCTTGTGTAGCCTTGAGACTAGCTTAATGACCCTAGTCTAGTTTCTTTCACCAATAGACATAATGTGAATTATCTAGATAGGGATGTGCATTAGACCTTCGATAGAAGCTTTTGTGTAGTTGTTATTCTCGGTTGACCATTCCTTGATTCGTTTGTAATGTGGAGAGTTAGGAGATTAGGCGAAACATTAGGGGAATTGTTATCCTATCTTGACTTCCTAGTACAACTACTTCTCTTATTTCTCCTCTTTGTAATCAAATAGCTTAACACATCATCTTCTATCACTTGTTTAGATAAGGTAGTATAGACTTTACCTTAGTATTTGACTAGCACTAAGACTTTGTCCTCGTGGGTTCGACAACTCTCTATCATTATATTACTTGTGGACCGCGTATTCTTGCGCGTGATTTAGCAATAGCGAAATCGACCAACAATTGGTCAATTTAATCTCCAGAAATCAATTATTATCAAAATAAATGTTGATTTCCACTAATATTAATAATCCTAACACAATGAAAATATCAATTTCATCTTAAATCAACAAAAACTTATTCATCATTAATATTATAACTCATAGTATTTAATAACCAGATCATTCCTAGGAAAGAGGGGGCTTTCAGATAAGGATTTCTCCTTATTGGCACACAATTAGGTGACCAAACCCCTTTCCTCGACAGAACTTTTTAGACATCGTCAATATTGCAAATAATAATATGAATAACTTTGTCGTCTCAATTATTGATTTAAAAATATAAAATATTATGCAGATGATACTGTGACAATAATTGAATCAATAATATGAGAGATATTATGCATCAATTACTGTAGCAATAATTGAGTATAACTGAGTGACTTCTCACATAAGCATCAATAATCAATACCGTGTGCTACTATGCAACCACACGTATTACTGTACTTTTACCATCGAGTATTTCAACAGTTAACGGTAAAACTTTCGCCGTTAATTTTATAAAAAGATATTTCTATCATTTTCTCATTCCGATAGTAATTCCGTTGTGGGGTCCACCAGTGATTGTGCCGTCGTACGAATATTCCCTGATAAAACGAATATTCTCCGACCAATTGAATATTTTATGACAATTTGCATACTTTGCAAAATTTATAAATACTACCCACAACTATAACATTATATTAAATCCACACCTTAATATTAAAAAAAATATTTTGAGAAATTAAATCTTTATTCATAAAATTTGGGGTCTTACAACCTCCCATTCTTATGAAATTTCATCCTCAAAATTGACGTACGTACCTGGTATGTCGAAGAGGTGAGGTTACGTCGTCAGATTCTAACTCTTGAGGTCATTTGAGCGTAGAATATGATCCTTCTTATCCAAGATTTTAACAGGTATCTCCTCATACGTTAAATCTTCTGCTATCTCGTCTAGTTCTAATTCAATATTGTGGTTCGGGTCATCCACATATTTACGTAACATTAATACGTAAAAAACATTATGAACACGCGACATACTTAGCAGTAAGGCGAGTCTATAGGCCACAGTTCCTACTTGATCGAGGATTTCAAATGGACCAATAAAATCGAGGGTTGAAATTTCCTCTCTTCGTCGATTCTTACTTCTAGAATAACACCTTCTTGAACCTTCTTCTTCACATTCATTAACTCTGAGCCTGTAGCTTGAGCGGCTTTAACTTTATCGATTAAAGTCGATTTTACTCGTATATTCACTATCTTCACGTAGGTTCTTGGAGTCTTTAACTCTATCTCCATCCTTTGTAAATTATACAAAATGGGTCTTTGTGTTAACGACATCGTACTCATAAACGCATACGATCTTCTACTCAACACGTCAGCTACCACGTTCGCTTTTTCCACGATGGTATTAAATGGTATTATCATAATCTTTCAACAGCTCGAGCTAACGTCTTTGGTGCATGATACGTTCATTTTAGTTAAAGAAATATTTAAGATTTTAGAAATGGGTTTTGTACCGGGGTCAATACAAAATTCGATTTCACGCCCTAGGGGTAGGCTAAGAAGTCTTCCGGAATACGTCAGGAAATTTATTAACGATAGAAATATCATTCAAAACTGTGACTTATCCAAGACTTGGATAACACGTCACATTGATACCTATCAACTTGCAATCGTTATTCACGGCGTCCCTAACGGAGAGTCTGAATTTGGTTCATTCCAAGACTTGGAAGTCACCAGCGAAAGGCTCGGGGTTCTATACTTATGGCTTAATATGATAATGATTGACTTTAGTGGTTTGGTTACTTGAATTCGCATAACAGGTTAGTTAGGGAGGCTAAAAACCTTACGAAAACAATCAATTTTAACATGGTGAGTAGTTAACCAGTCGATTCCTAAAATCACATCAAAGGCAAGTATTTTCAAAGAGATAAGATTGACAAGAAACATGAGGGTGCCGATTTGAATCAAACAAGATTTATAAACAGTGGATGTAACGAAGGTTTCTCCTAACGGAGTTTCAACATATAAGTCAAAGTCTAATTTCTCTAGAGTCAAATTTAAACGTTGAGCACAAGTAGGAGAAATAAAAGAATGGGTAGAACCGGTATCGAATAAGGTATAGACTACGCAAGAGTTTATGATTAACTTACCCGTGATAACTTCGTTTGGGTTCCTCGATAAACGCTCTCACTTAAACTACCAACTTTGACTTGTCTGGGACATCCTTTGGTGTCACCATCCCAATTGGACTTGACTTCACTACACGACAAAATTGAGCTAGGTGACCTTCTCTTTCGCAATTGAAACACGCTTTGGGTTGCTGCGTACAGTTTGGACGGATGTGTCCCTCATGTCTGCATTTGAAACATACGACCGGTGGTCGTTCTTCTTCCTTTGAAACAGGTGCTGGTGATGCTGTCTTTCCATCATTATTGAACCTTCTCTTCTTGAAGTTGTTTTCACTTAGTTCACCTTTCCTATTATCTTGGCCTTGATTTCCACCGAAGTGGTTGCCATTTCTGGCATGATAATTTCCTCCACAATGGTTATCGTTGTTCCGATGGCCGTTGCCACCAGTACGATTATTATCGTGTTGTTGGTCGTTGCCTTTTGGTTGAGCTGACTCATAACCGCGGTCTAATAAATGAGCCCTATTCACAACATCTGAATATAAACAAAGTTTGTGAGAAATGAGGTATTGACGTATTTCGGGTTTCAAACCTCTTAGAAACATTTGCGTCATTCGCTCCTCATTATCAACCAAATGGGATGCAAACCGGGATAACTCCGAAAATTTAGCCTCGTACTGCGATACAGTCATATTGTTTTGCTCCACTTGATGAACTCTACCTCCTTCATGTGACGAATACTTTCGGGAACGTACTTGTCATTGAACAGTTCTTGGAACTTCTCCCAAGACATCTTTAGTGCTGCAGGTTGAGTACGCTTTATAGATTCCCACCAACGATCTGCCTCTTCACGCAAGATAAAGGTGGCGAAGGGAACCTTTTTCTCCTCTGAGCATTCCAAGACATCAAATATCTTGGCGATCTGCTTTATCCACGTCTCTGCCTTAAGTGGTTCTAGCTTTCCCAAAAACTCTGGTGGTCCCAGCTCCTTGAACTGCTTAGCGGTAACCAGCCGTGAGTTGCCAGTGTTTCCACCTGTATTTTGAACAGGAGTCTTTCTCGTTTGGTTTTGCATAAATTCTAGAAAACTCTTAAACGTAGCATCGTTCGTCATTTGGTCGGTGTTGTTGTTTACACGAGAATTATTGCCTTCCTGATGCACATTATCCTGGTTATTGATCGTCGGCGACTCAACGGTCACATGTGCTTCAATGCTTATCTCAACATTTTCAGATACCATTCTCAAACACTGTCATAAAACAAGGGTTAATTGACATACCACATATTATCCGTATACTCTGACCAATCAATTAAATAACAAATAACTTAGGTAGGTCATAATAGCGAAGGATTAACCCGTCTCTCCCCTCCTAGTTCTAGTCTCATATCTCAGTCAGGGATCATATCCCTAAGCTTTGATACCAACTGTGACTCCCCCAAAACAGGTATACATCACCCATTTTGGGTCGCCAAATACATGGTACATAATACATCTACAACTTAATTATACAACTGTCGTGCAGAATACGATACAACATAGTTGAGAGTTTTAACACGGATATTGTCTCCTAGACAATATCTAAACTCAAATTCAATCTTATTACAATTATTATCACACTATTTCATAGAATAGTGAGGACTACTAAAGCCACCATCTTGGACCATCACTCCATTCCCCGACTTGTCCCAGCTATATTCTCATTTCCTGAAGAGAACAATGAAAGAAAAGGGTGAGCTCAACTAGCCCAGTAAGAAATATTATGACTAAGATATCTTTGCGAATAAATTATCCTTTGAAGACATTCTAACGAGTAATAATAAAGAGCGGAACCGGTCCGGTAAAACGCATGTGAACGAGGATATTCCAATGAGAATAATAAAGAATGGAATAATGAAGAATTTCACCAAGTATAGGGTAGCTCAGCGATACAAAAGTTATTCAACAGAATAATAAATAATGGAATAACAGAAGAATTTCACCAAGTATAGGGTAGACCGCATATACAGGTTATTCCAACAGAATAATAAATAATGGAATAACAAAAGAATTTCACCAAGTATAGGGTAGACCGCATATACAGGTAATTCTAACAGAATAATAAATAATAGAATAACAGAAATTCTCTTCATGAATACAAAAGAAATAATACCCCTTACCTTATAGAAGAAACTGGATATAGAAGTAGTGAAGTAGTAGAATACTTTTCTTCTTTCTCTCTATAGTTTCTCTCTCTAGAGTTTCAGTGAATTCGTAAGAAATAATGAAGGAATGAGCTTCTATTTATAGAAGAATGGACTAAATAGTAACCAATCCATGAACGGTCCAGATTGATTTACTTTTAAACGGACGGTCCAGATTGGTTTACAATAAAATATAATATATTCTATTTATAATCTAATAAAACGAATAACTTTATAAAAGTAATCTCTTTTATATAAAAAGATTTTACTATGCAAACACTATGCAGGCACTATACATAATAAAATATAATATATTCTAATTATTGTCTAATAAAATAAATAACTTTATAAAAGTATTCTGTTTTATATAAAAAGATTTTACTATGCAAAATACTATGCATAATAGAATATTATATATTCTATTTATAGTATAATAAAACGAATAACTTTATAAAAGTATTCTATTTTATATAAAAAAATTTCTGTTTTATTACATTAATAATACTAATAAAACAAAACTGAGTGACTTCTCACGTAAGCATTAATAATCAATACCGTGTGCTACTATGAAACCACGCGTATTACTGTACTTTTACTACCGAGTAGTTCAATAGTTTTAACGGTAAAACTTCCGCCGTTATTCTCATAAAAATATTTTTGTCATTTTCTCAATCCAACAATAATTCCGTTGTGGGTCCACCAATGATTGTACCGTCGTATGGATATTCTCCGACAAAAAGAATATTCCCCGACCAATCGAATATTATATAACAACTTGCATACATTACAAAATTTATAAATACTACCCACAACTATAACATTATATCAAATCCACACCATAATATTCAAAAAAATTATTTCGAGAAAATTAAATATTTATTCATAAAATCTAGGGTCTCACAATCTCCCCTCCTTATGGAATTTCGCCCTCAAAATTTACGTCACGCATACTGGTATCTTTCAAGAGGTGAGGTACCTTGACTTCATTTTAGATTCTAACTCTTGAGGTATAACCTTTGAGTGTCGAATATAATCCTTCTTATCCAAGATTTTAACACGTATCTCCTCATACGTTAAATCATCCGCTATCTCGTCCAGTTCTAAATTAATAATGTGGTTCGGGTCGTCCACATATTTACGTAACATCGATACGAGTCTATAAGCCACAATTCCTACTTGATCGAGGATTTCAAAATGGGCCAATTAAATCGAGGGTGAAGATAATGCCTTCTTGAACCTTCTTCTTCATATTCATCAGCTCTGAGTATGTAGCTTGAGCGGCTTTAACTTTATCGATTAAAGTCGATTCTACTCGTATATTCGTTATCTTCACGTGGGTTTGTATATTTGTACTCATAAACGTATATGATCTTCTACTCAACGCGTCAGTTACCACATTCTCTTTTCCACGATGGTATTGAATGGTATGATCGTAATCTTCAACAGCTCGAGCCAACGTCTTTGGCGCATGTTACGTTCATTTTAGTTGAAAAAATATTTAAGGGTTTTAGAATTGGGGTTTTGTACTGGGGTCAGTACAAAATTCGATTTCACGCTCTAGGGGTAGGCTAAGAAGTCTTCCAGAATACGTCAGGCAATTTATTAACAATAGAAATATCATTCATAACGGTGACTCTCATCCAAGACTTGGATAACACGTCACATCAACTTGCCATCGTTATTCACAACGTCCCCTACGGAAAGTTTGGCTTCGGTGCATTCCACACAAGGAAGTCAACAACGAAAGGACCGGGGCTCTTTACTTATGGCTTGATATGACAATGATTGACTTTAGTGGTTTGGTTACTTTGAATCCGCATAACAAGTTGGTTAGGAGTATGAAAGCTAACAACCTTACGAAAAGCATGATGAGTAGTTAACCAATCGTTTCCAAAAATCACATCAAAGGCAAGTATTTTCAAAGAGATAAGATCGACAGGTAACATGAAAGTGTTGATTTGAACAAGATTTATAAATAGTGGAGGTAACGAAGGTTTCTCCCAACTGAGTTTAAACAGATATATCAAAGTCTAACTTCTCTGGAGTTAACTTCAAACATCGAACACAACTAGGTGAAATAAAAGAGTGAGTAGAACCGGTGTCTAACACGGTATAGACTTCGCAAGAGTTTATGACTAACATACCCGTGATAATTTTATTCAGGTTCCTCGTCACGAAAAAAAAAACACTATCTCTTAAACTACCGGTTTTGGCTTATTTGGGACATCTTTTGGCATCACCATCCCAGATGGACTTGACTTCACCATACGACAAAATTGAGCTAGGTGACCTTCTCTTCCGCAATTAAAACACACTTTGGATTGCTGCGTACAGTTTGAACGTATGTGTCCCTCATGTCTGCATTTGAAACATACGACCGGTGGTCGTTCTTCTTCCTTTGAAACGGGTGTTGGTGCCGACATCTTCATGTTACTGTTGAACCTTCTCTTCTTGAAATGTCCATTCTTATTGTTTTGGCCATGATTACCACTGAAGTGGTTACCATTTCTGGCATGTTGATTCCCTCCATGCTTATTGTCACCGCTTTGATGGCCGTTATCACCGGTATTATCATTTTGCCTGGGCTCCTCTCTTTTGGTTGGGTTGACTCATTATCGCGCCCAATAATCGAGCTCTACTAACAACATCATCGAATCTTGCATACGGTTTATGAGAGATAAGATATTGACGTATCTAAGGTTTCAAACATCTTAGAAACATTCGTGTCATTCTCTCCTCATTATCAACCAAATGAGATGCAAATCGGGACAACTCGGCAAACTTGGCTTCGTACTGCGACATGGTCATGTTGTTTTGCTCTAGCATGATGAACTCCTCCTCCTTCATGTGACGAATACTTTCGGGAAAGTACTTGTCGTTGAACAACTCTTGGAACTTCTCCCAAGACATCTTGAATGCGTCAAGCTGGGTACGTTTTACAGATTCCCACCAGTAATCTACCTCTTCACGCAACATAAAGGTGGCGAATGGAACCTTTTGCTCCTTGGAGCATCCCAAGACATCAAATATCTTGGTGATCTACTTTAACCACGTCTCCGCCTTAACTGGTTCTGGCTTTCCCAAAAACTCCGGTGGTCCTAGCTCCATGAATTGCTTAGCAGTGACCGACCATGGGTTGCCATTATTTTTACCTGCATTATGAACAGGAGCCGCCTTCGCCTGATGTTGCATGAATTCTAAAAAGCTCCTAAACGTACCGTCATTCGTCAGTTGATCAGTGTTGTTGTTTACAGGAGGATTATCGCCATCCTGTTGCACATTGTCCTGATTATTGATCTATGGAGACTCAACAGTCTCCTGTGCTCCATTGCTTATCTCAATATTTTCAGATGCCATTTTCAAATACTGCCACAAAATAAGGGTTAATTAACATATCACATATTATCTCTATACCCTAACCAACCAATTAAATACCAAATAACCTTAGGTAGGTCATACTAGCAAAGGAATTCCCTATCTCTCCCCTCCTAGTTCTTGTCTCACATCTCAGCCAGGGATCATATCCCTAAGCTTTGATACCAACTGTGACGCCCCCAAAATAGGTATACATTGTTAGGTTTGTAATATTCTTGGACGCAATCAAATTGCACAAAATAGCGAAAACGTGGAAAATCAGAGTTTTAAAATTTTACAAACCATATACCCGGATCACCCTTTATGCACAATTATTAATTAAATGAAAAAGAAAGAACAAGAATCATACCCTTGAAGATTTGAGCTTCCTCAGGTACAAGTTCACCTCCAATCCTTTTTACGTTCATCGTGAATCCACCGGGTTTGGTTCCTTCCTTTGATCAACGTTAACCACCCAAGTGTTTGGCCTCTAGAGGTGATCCACCAAGAAAGAATAGAGATTCAAGAAGATGGGTATTTGGCAAAACCCTAGTTTTCTATCTCTATAGAAAAGGCGTACTCTCCCAACTATTGAAATTACGTCTGTTGTTAAAGTCAACAACCACCTCACCCATAATAAGACTCCTCTTATTTATAGACGTGGGCAACCCTCCTTAACAATTAAGGAATTGAGTTTTATTTTAATTAATTAAGCTCCTTAATCTTATTAGGGATAATTAATTAAACTCTTTTAGTTAATTTGCCTCCTAATCCTATTAGGATATTTGAGAGTACTTTTATTAATTAATTCCCAAACTCCTTTAGGAATTAAATAATAATAATAGTAATAATAATAATAAGACTCCTCTTATTAATTTATATTTAATATTTCAAAATATTAAATAATAAATATTAAGCTATTTAATTTATTCTATCACCATAGATTAAATTAAATACACTTAACTTATTATTACGATTATGCCATTAACTTCTTAAATAATTATTCTTCCTTTTATGGTGTGACCTTTTTAGGTTCTCCATATTAAACGGATGTGAATAAATCAATTAGAATAATTCTAATCTTATTTAAATAAATAAATTAAACTAATAATTTATTTAAATAAATAATATTTATTCTACAATAGGATAAGCCTCCTAGCGATCAGCACTTTCCGGATAATATAGATTTCAACTTAATCATAAAAGAACCTTTGAGTAAATAGTTACCGTACAATTCAATCCTTCCACCATACAATGTCCCAATTAAATATAAGACATGGAATTCATGTCAAGTCTTATTTTAGTTAATTATATGTATTTCGACTCTTAAATGCACAACTCAAATAATGCAAATTAGAAACTCCTTTCTAATTTCATTCATACCGCCAAGGACTCTTGAGTGAGTCATTTATCGAATCACATAGGACATTTCTCTTCTTTTACTAGAAGTGGTAGATTCTTTATTGATCATACATTATCTCCATATACAACTTATTATACCCAAGCATACCCTTTGATATACCCTAAAGGTCTTAAGGAATAAGTCAAAGTATAATTCATTATACACAAGATACTATGATGATCTCAAGTCCAAGGATCACTTGTATTACTATCACTACTGAGAATTCCTATTGACAAAAGGGTAAAACTCCATTAGGTATTCTTGGCGAAGTCGCTGCGTTCAAAGTGAACTTATTCTCTAATAAGCACCTACACACTTGTTTTAGTGTCTCCACACAAATTATCACGAGATCAATCATCCTCATCTAATGAGCAAGCAACGTATGTACCAATCTATCCGGATTCACTAATCCCCAATTTAGTAATCCAATGATTAGGAACAATTTTAGTTTTAAGCTTTCTAAGAATTTAGATCTCATTAGAATGATCATCATCATTATTCTAAAAGCATTGCTTAAAACTATGGGTTTATCACATATTATAAAGCAGCATCATGCATGTAGATAATTAAAAGCCTTTAATAAATAAATACTTTTTATTAATAAATGAATAAGATTGTTACAAAGTATATGCTTTATCATCAAATATGATTGGCTTGTGTGCATACTACTTTTATACATCACATATCTTGAGTCGCCAAATACATGGTACAAAATTTAAATACAACTTAATTATACAACAGTAGTGTAAAATACGAAAAAACATATGCTGTGAGTTTTAATACAAATATTGTCATCTAGACAATATCCACACTCAATTGAGTCCTCATTACATTTATTATCACACTATTTAACAGAATAGTGAGGACTATTAATGCTATTATCTGGACCGTCACTCCGTTCCCCGACTAGTCCCTGCTACGTTCTCATTTCCTGAAGAGAACAATGAAAGTAAAAGGGTGAGCTCAACTAGCCCAATAAGAAATATTATGACTAAGATAATACAGAATAGATTATCGTTATCTTCTTCAAATGATGTTAAACTGATACAATATAACAAACATCAAGTTTAACTGCAGCGGAACAAGCAATCCATTAAAAGAGTCAAGTAGAAAAAAAATCTACTATCTTTTATGATTTAAAAATTTTTTCATCACTTTTATCGCCGGGACTCAGTTTAATAAATAATCCACATCATTAATTCATCCCTGCACTACAGGCCAAGGATATTATTTAGTATCACGACCACGAATTATCCATGCACTACAGGCCAAAGATAATTTTGTTTTTATCAACGGTCCTGATCATGCCATAAAACAATTCATCTTTGCTCCATTGGCCAAAGAGAATCCATAGCCATAATCATACCAAAAACTGTCCATCAATGCACTACGGGCCAATGAGGACTTTTTCCACATCATTTGTAACATTACGATCATTATTATACCGTAATCCCTGGTCATAATCATACCAAGTCCATCTATGTACTACAGGCCACAGATGACTTTCAACAAAATATAAATATAAGGATGATGACAATGATATAAGAATTCAATAAAACAAGTTCAAGAATTAAATTATCCAGGAACTAATAACGTCCAAATTGTCAACATGATACTTCTTTGTAGAGTAAAATTCAAGAATGCTCGGAAGAATATTTCCATGAAAAGATCTTGGATGAAGCACAAATATCAATGATATTCCACTAATTTCATAGAGTATAAGTCAAAACTTTAACCAACCGAGTATAATAAAGAATGAAATAACAAAAGAAATCACCATGCATGCAGTGCCGATAAAGCAAAGTTATTCCAATGATAATAATAAATAACGGAACTAGTTCTAACGTAATACGCGCAAGCAGGATATTCTAATGTAATAATAAAGAATGGAATAACAATGTAAATCACCATATATGCGACGACGTCACATAAAAGTTATTCCAATGGAATAATAAATAATGGAACCGGTGAGAGGCAAAATTTTTGCTGGATAGGATGTTCCAATGAGAATAATAAAGAATGGAATAACAAGAAATCACCATGCATGCGGACTTTGATGTAGGCAAAAAGTTATTCAACAAAATAATTAATAACGGAACCGGTCCGGCAGTGAAAAACGACAACAGGATATTCCAATGAGAATAATAAAGACGAAAACCAGTCCCGTAAAATGGGATGTACATGATATTCCAGCAGAATAATAAAGAATGGAATAATGTAAGAATTTCACCAAGTATAGGGTAGCTCACATCTACAGAGTTATTCCAGCGAATAATAAATAATGGAATAATAGAAGAATTTCACCAAGTATAGGGTAGACCACGTATATACGAGTTATTCAACAAAATAATTAATAATGGAATAATGTAAGAATTTCACCAAGTATAGGGTGAATCAGCGTATCAAAGTTATTCCAATGAATAATAAATAATGGAATAACAGAAGTTCTCTTCATGAATACAAAAAAAATAATACCCCTTACCTTATAGAAGAAACTGGATATAGAAGTAGTGAAGTAGCAGAATACTTTTCTTCTTTCTCTCTATAGTTTCTTTCTCTAGAGTTTCAGTGAATTCGTAAGAAATAATGAAGGAATGAACTTCTATTTATAGAAAAATGGACTGAATAGTAACCAATCCATGAACGGTCCAGATTGATTTACTTTTAAATGGACGGTCCAGATTGGTTTATAATAAAATATAATATATTCTATTTATAATCTAATAAAACGAATAACTTTATAAAAGTATTCTGTTTTATATAAAATTTTTTTACTATACAAATACTATGCAGGCACTATGCAAACACTATGCATAATAAAATATAATATATTCTAATTATTGCCTAATAAAATAAATAACTTTATAAAAGTATTACATTTTTATATAAAAAGATTTTACTATGCAAAATACTATGCATAATAGAATATTTATATATATTCTATTTATAGTCTAATAAAACGAATAACTTTATAAAAGTATTCTATTTTTATATAAAAGTTTTTATGTTTTATTACATTAATAATACTAATAAAACAAAAGCTGAGTGACTTCTCACGTAAGCATTAATAATCAATACCGCAGGTGCTACTATGCAATCACGTACGACATCGTACTTTTACTACTCGAAAGTAGTTCAACAATTTTAACAGTAAAACTTACGCCGTTATTCTCATAAAAATATTTTTGTCGTTTTTTCAATCCAATAATAATTCCATTAATGGGTCCACCAATGATTGTAAAATCGTGCGGATATTCTCAAACAAAAGAATATTCCCTGACCAATTGAATATTATATAACAACTTGCATACATTACAAAATTTATAAATACTACCCACAACTATAACATTATATCAAATCCACACTATAATATTCAAAAAAATTATTTCGAGAAAATTAATTATTTATTCATAAAATCTGGGTTCTCACACTAAGGGTCTTAAGGAATAAGTCAAAGTATAACTCATCATACATAAGATACTATGATGATCTCAAGTCCAAGGATCACTTGTACTACTATCACTACATGAATTCCTATTGACAGGCAAGTAAAACTCCATTAGGTATTCCTTAGCGAGCCACGCTTAGGTGTACTTATTCTCTAATAAGCACCTACATACTTGCTTTAGTGTCTCCACACAAATGATCATGAGATCAATCATCCTCATCCAATGAGCAATGTTAACGATATACCAATCTATCTGGATTCACTAATCCCCAATTTAGTAATCCAACGATTGAGAACTATTTTAGTTTTAAGCTTTCTAAGAATTTAGATCTCATTAGAATGATCATCATCATTATTCTAAAAGCATTGCTTAAAACTATGGGTTTATCACATATTATAAAACAACATCATGTAGATAATTAAAAGCCTTTAATAAATTAATACTTTTTATTAATAAATGAATAAGATTGTTACAAAGTATATGCTTTATCATCAAACATGATTGGCTTGTGTGCATACTACTTTCAGGAGGGATGTAATGACCGTGAATTTTAAAACTCCTTATTAATTAAATATGTGATTCAACTGTTATGAGTTAGTTTTGTGAGTCTATTTAAAACTTATGTGGTTATGTAAATTTATGAAATGATTAAAGGGAGTCACTAATAGTTTATTTAAATTAGTGGACTAACCCTAAGACTTTAATATCAAGGAATTGATAGGATTATTAATAATTAAATATTCAATGTATTTGAATATAGTGGTAAGATTTGAACATATTGGTTAATTTCAATTATGAGAAATTAAATGATAATATGTTGATTAATAATTATTATGAATAAATAATACTCCCTCCATCCCATGATAAAAGTCCTTATTACTATTTTGGGTTGTCCCATGTTAAATGTCTACTTTCCTTTAATAACCAAACTTTTACACATTTTTTCTTATTATACCCGTAACATTAAATATCTCATAGTTTTCTTATTCTAATTCTCTCACCATAATTAATGACATTATTATGGGCAATTTTGTCATTTCATTCTTCTTCTTAATATGCGTGAAAAGTCCACCAGGACTTTTATCCTGAGACGGAGGGAGTAATTAATAAGTAAGAGATTAATAATTTATAAAATGATTTTATTTACTTGAGTAAATTGTGCAAGCATGCAATATAATACACCTTTGGTATATGGTAGCTGGTTATATATTTTATATAGTACAAGGTGGCACATTAATATGTCTATATATTATATATATAGACTATATAGTAAGAATTATTACATTCATATGAGTACATAAATAATCCCTAAATTTCCTAATATGGTAATAATTATACATTAGTATTACATTATGGGAATTATAGTAACCAAACCAAGCTTGTTGCTGAGATTTTTGTCCCAAATTGAGTGTCACATAGTACATGAACAGTGGGCTATTTCTCCATTGCGTAAAACTTAGCAAATCAAAAAGGCTAGAGTTGTGTAGGGATGATGGCTAGAAATTGGTGGTTGGCCAACTCCAAATTTTCCAATGTTCTCTTTTAATGCACCATGAGTTCAACCTCAATGCAATCTAATTGACCAGTCCCAATTTTTTTTATAAATAGTAGCCCAATTCTCAGTTTACGTTGTTTTGTTTTGTATATGGAAACTCTGAAAATTTTGAGTTTGAGTGTGTATTGTCCAAAGAAGAGGATAGCAAACTCAGAGGAAAGAAACTAAGTTCATTTAGCTTCAAAGAAGTATAAAATCTAATTTATGTTCTTGAATTGGGTTTTGGCAAATTCTTGTAATTCTCATGAATTCCTTGAAATGTGGTATGAATTGGCTTAAGAGTGTGTTGTTTAAGTTAGTATGCATGCTTAGAAGTATTAGAAGTAGTTGAGTTGCAGCAAATAGATGTTTGGCAATGTTGGAGTTGAGCCTCTGTAGAAGCAGAGGCCATATTTTTCTTTTCGGTCGGAAGTGGCGCACGCGCCACTTCCCTAATCTTCATACATGGCAATGCACGTGTAATAGCAATCACAGATTGCTCATATGTTAGCTCCTTAAGATATTCTGAGCATGTTACTTTGAAATGAATATGCATACAAATGACCTGAACATGTGAACTTAGACTGTTATGTATAATAAGACATGTTAGTTGATTTTAAATTTGATTATTCAAAGAGAACATAAAGTGTAACGCCCCCAAACTCGGGTACTTAAAACCCAAACTCGGTGCTTTACGATACCATTTCTATGAGCGGAATAATACTAATAATAATAACAATAATATATAAATATCGAACTTAATTTACATACATCAGAGTCTAATCCCAAGTACACAACTTTTACTACATTCATTATAATACATGATAATAATAAATATCATTACCTTAATAAAGTTATACTATTACATAGAATATCATAACACTTATTTTGTATGCTTTCCTTTTCACTTGTTCTTGTCTAAACCTTCGAGTTGATCATGCCTAGCCGAAAACATTTAAATTTAAAGCAAGAATGAGTATTTGGTTGCCCAACAAGTAATAACAATTATAAATATAATTAGCTGAAAGAATTAAATATTTTCTTTGTACATCACTTCTACAACAAATCAATAGTTGTGAAGTAAACTGAACCGATAACAATAACATAACAATTCTATATCAAAATTTTGAAACTACGTATTGACTATAAATAAGGTTAAGGTGACATACTATGAACATTGTTTTCAATTTTTGAATAGGTTTAGCAGAACTTCATCTGCAAACCGTCATAACTTACGGGCGCGAGGGTGTACATCCCATGGGCCCTGTATTGATCAATACTACATGCAAGAACGATGTTATCTCTCACTCGTCCGCCTTGGGAGCATAAAAGTTTTCTCTTGATCGGGATGTTCATACTTAGTCCGGAATCCGAACCAAAATAATTTGATTGGAAACAAAAAGGTTTTATCATATTCAACGATATTTCTAAATCTATGTCTAGCTGGTTAAATAGCTTAGACGGCTTTTACTTAATGTATACCTACGGGGGATCAATAAGTATATATATATATATATATATATATATATATATATATATATCAACACGTGTTTAAATACAATGATTATCCAAGTGAGGACACTTGTATAACCATATTTAGAAATTAACGAACAAAATATATATATGAGTTATATAATATAATATCATGTTGATAAACAATGATCGGATATAATATATATAACAATAGGGTTAATAATTTGGTACAATAATAATATAATTCTGAAACTTTCTTACTCATGTCCATTGCATAAAGGAAATGCAAAGGTAGGATACTTGTCTAGTCTGCTGCTTACAATACGCAACTTAGTTTTATCTTTTATATCGAAACCTATCATTAATAAGATCATTCGTTCGATTAGAATAACATACTATAACACATAGCACTATTTATTGCAGTCAGCATATAACCTAATCACATTGTCACACATATTCAACAGTCATTGAATCCCAAACAAACATTAATACAGTCAAAATATCTAAGTCCAGATCAATTTCTGAAATATGTCGGTGCACCGACGGCTTTATCGGGTAATTATCGAGTCTAAGACTCTATCTTGTAGTTCAACATCTGTAAGTATCAGTCATATTATTTTTAAATGACTTATAATAATTTTTAAACATTTATCATGAATTTTCAAACACCGGAATCATTATTAAATAATTTAAATATTAAATAATTCTATTATCATTAATATTTAATTAATATTAAACTATTAATGAAACCATTGCCAAAATATTAAAGTTATTTATAATAACTCAAAGTATTTTTAAAGTTCTAATATTACCCTTAAATGATTTTTAAAATAATTAAAATTATTTTTAAATAATTACCATTAATATTAAAATATTAATGCATTATCTATCAAAATATCAAAAGTCATTAATTATAACTTAAAATATTTTTAATTCATTTGTATCCTTTTTAAATGATTTTTAGATTAATAAAACAATTTTAAAACAATTTATTTAATATAAGTTATATTTTATAACTTAAAATATCTTTAAACACTTTATTTTCATTTAAAATAATTTTTATAATATTAAAATCATTTTAAAACTAATTTATTTAATATAATTATTAAATAAATCTAATATTATTAATATTAAATAATTAATATTTTCATGATAAAATATCAAAAGTTATATTTTATAACTTCAAATATTTTTATAATCTTTAAATCATTTTATATGATTTTTAATTATTAATTTTATTTTTCATAATTTATTTAATACATTTATTAAATAACTTAAATATCATTAATATTAATTAATTAATAAAATTAATCACAAAATTTTAAAAGTCCTTAAAAATAACTTAAAATATTTTCTTATACTATAAATGATTTTTCAAGTATTAAAATTATTTTTAAATAATTAATTTAATATAACAATTAAATAAATTAAATATTTCAAAAATAATAAATATTTATGAAATATATTAAAATTATTAAAAACTAGTTTTAAGACTTTAAAATATTTTTTTAGGAATTTATTTTGTATTTTTAATAATTAAAAACTATCTTTCTATTTATTTAATAAAAATAATTATTTTCAAAATTTATTTGTCGCAAAAGGGTGCCTATAGCGACAGAACCGTCGCTATAGGTGTTCTTCGCGTTCTTGAACAAAGCCCATAAATACATGTCAGTCACTAGGGGTACCAGTTTGACCATCAATAATTCGTAACTCATGATGTTTCTGGAAAAGATAAACATCAGATCTTGTACTACTAGTGCAAAACTACATGATCTAACAAGAAACATGGCCAAACAACATAAAACAAAAGAGATTTAAGCCTCCAAAAATCATGTCAAAAGCTGTTCTTTATTTCTAGGTTTTCCAAAAATGAAGAATAATTCCAGCTGGCTACTTTGGATCTCTATAACTTGCATTCTGAGGTCGCTTAGTGTGATATAAAGATTCATACATGTAGTTTACATGTCATAGTACAAGTATATAGCATCAGATCACTCTAACAACAACACATGAACAAGATCTGGCATGGTCAAACCATGTCAGAGACCTTGTTCTTCATGAATCTGGGTTTTTCAGAATTGCTAATTCAGTGCGAGTGGCCTACTTTGACCACTTACTCCGTTCAATCTGTTGATTATTTAAAAGATCTAAAGCCTTAAATATAAAGTACTTATGCCAGGCTACAAACTGATTACAAAAACAACATCAAATCTCGTAATCAACTGACAGATCAAGACATTTAAAAAGCTTGTCAGACGCTGAAAACCCATTTCTGGGTTACCTAGATTTTAAAAAGTCATGGTCGGTCAATGACCTTTGACCATGAATAACTTCCAATATAAACCAGATCTGACCCTGATTCGAGTTCCAGATCCAAGACCTCATATCAGACTACAAGATCAAACACTTCAACAACAAAACACATATTATACAAAGATCAATGAGGACTGACATTTGACAGTCAGACACAAAAACAAAAATTTCCAAATTCTTGAAATCTTCAAATCTGAGCTTATAGATGTTATGGATCTAACATCTATCAACCCAGATAATTAATATACACTATAAACAACATATATTAACACTCAAAAATAACTTTAACATAGGATCAATGATCAGATTTCTAGGGTTAGGTTTATACCTTTATGAACAATTTCTTGATTCAAAGGTTCTGATTTTCTATGTGTGTTGGTGGGGCTTGGTTTGGGGACTGATACACATATAAATTTCGTGTGTCTTAGAGAGATATGGTCTTGGTAAAGAGTTGGTGATCAAATGGCCAAATACTGGACTTTTCTCTCTCCTTGATCTTATATATAAGCCTTAGATGCAATGAATTGGCTGGGCTATTGACTGATTGCTTGAATTTAATGTCACATGGAGTTGTTAGATTAGGTCACCAACTAAAGTGTTGGCCAAACTAACAAGTTAGCTTCAATAATGCACAAAAGGGTAATCTTGGCATTTGGCTTTTGATTTTAAAGGCATTTTGGTAATATTGACAAACCCTTAGGGTTTAACCCTAAGGTTTAGCATAAAAATTATAAAATTTCAAATTAGGCCGCAAAAATAAAATTTTAGTTTCTAAAATAAATAAATTATGGTTTCTTAATTAATTTAGGTTTTAATTACGTAGTACTTTGCTAATTAGGTTTAAGATACACTAATTAGCATTAAACTTCCTAATTTAGCGATTAGGGTTTACCATAAGCAAGTTAGGGTTTATAATTCAGAAAAATAATAAGGGTTTATACTTCAAAAAATTAGGGTTTTGAATAATTAAGATTCTCCCTAATTAGGGTTAATATCACTAATACCGGTCATTACACATTAATCATGGTTACATAACAGTCTTAAGCTTGCATTCGACTTTTGAATTAGGGTTTAATAGCTTGACACTAGGGTTTTCTAAGTTTTAGAAATTATGGTTTCTAAATTTTAATTATGGTTTACCTAATTAATCATATCATTATATAATACACAACATACATCGTATAACACAGTTATATAACAGTCTCGAATTCATCTTGAGTTTTAAATTAGGGTTTCACTTAGCAATTAGCTAATTACTGTTTAAGGTTTCTAATTTGAGAAATTAGGGTTTAAATCACTAATTAGGGTTTTATATAATTAACGTTTTTCTTGATTATTATAATTTTCATGAATTACATAACACCATTACTAAACAGATTTTAAAGTCTCACTTGACTTCAAAACTAGGGTTTATCAGTAATACGAGGGTTTTCAAATACTGCACCCTCATTGACCAATCATTAACAATGCGTATATACAGTACATATTTATAGCACCAAAAAATCAAAATATAATTAATATTATATTATTATTCTCATTCATTGATCAAAATCTAAAATTAGGGTTTGGATTCCATATCTGATTTATCTGTCATATATAACATTATTAATTAAGTTAGATAATTAGCTTAATTAATCAAATAAATTCATATAATAAAATAGTTATTATAATAATTTAATAATCATTTCATATATTATTTAAATAATATATAAACATATTTTCATGAAAAATAATTAATAAAAACATTTTTACTATAAAATTAATTATTATAAAAATATAATTTATAATGATCAATAATTCTAAAATAAAATTATCTAAAATTATTCATGTAATAAATAAATTTTAATTTATCACAAATATACATACACATTACCTGGTACATATTCTCACCTTTAAAATAATAATAAAAAATTAATTTATACGCAAAATTTTTGATTTATTTATATAGAAAATATCAGGTTATTACATTCACCCTCCCTTATAAAGATTCCGTCCCCGGAATCATCGTTTTAAAACCTATACATACCAGGGTACATAGCATACACAATCATTGCAATTAGATCTCGATCATAATTGATCGAACCGATCTTTAACTATTCAGCATAAAGCTTATCTATCTTCTTATACAGAAATTTGATTTCTAAAGGAACTCAAATTCCTCCTTCAAAATGTCTTTATAAAATAATTTACTATATATATATATATAAGAAAATCATATATAAGAAAATAAAATTTGTTTGAATAATACCTGGAGTTGCATCCCCGGCTGCTACCGAATCTTGAACAGTCACGTTGAAGACTCTTACGGTTGTTCTGTTGGTTTGTTTGTTGAAGTTGGTCCCGTTGTCGCCAATGTCCTGCTACTTTTCCCCGCATTTACGCTTCCTGCCTCCATTCTCCTTCTTGGATAGTCTTTCACCTTATACTCCATTGATTCATAAATAAAACACCCACTATACATTCTTGGATTGGAGCAGATAGGAGAGATATGTCCCTCCTGCCCACACTTATAACACACAAACTTTCTTTTTAATCACTCACCTGAGTGATTCTTTCCGCAGTTCCCACATTGCACAACATGTTTATGTCCCTCCTGGCATGTTTCTGGTATTCCCAAAATTATCTCCTTTCTCTTTTCTAGTCCTACTACCACTACTCCCTTCTTCGATTCTAGCTTGATTTGCCTCCCACCAGAAATTCGTCTTCCTTTTCATCGTATAGGTGGAAAAAGCTGTCTTTTGCCCCTTCATTACCCTAGCTATCACAAACGCGTTAACATGGTCAGTTGATCTTCTAAATCCTGACAGTATGATTGCCTTGAAGTCTTTGACGTTTGCCGATCAATTATTTGGCTGATTTCCCGTGGCTGGTATTCTGTTCTGCATAGCTTGATAGTCCATATTCACAAAATTTTGTATCGGGTCTGGTTGTCCTCCAGCTTTGTTGACAGGTTCTTCTGCCATTTGATTTAATTTTCGTCTCCTTAGAGGCATTATCACAAATTATTCTTTATTATCTTACATTATAAGCCTTATTGTGTACGTTTAACATATCACGCAAAATTTTCTACTCAAATAATCATATATTCAAAATATTAAAATTTGAAAACTGGGTTTACTATATTAACCAGTGTTCAGATTAAAAAAATACTATCTTTATACCCACTTATTTCATTAATACAACATAGATTCATATTCATAGCACTTGACATACCAAAGCACATACTGCTTTAAACATCTGATATCCCTTTGTGACTCAAAAGTCGGGAATCGCTGCCATAACTTATACAAAATATTACATTACTCAGACATACTTATCGTATATGCATCATAGAATCATACATATTCAAGTAATACTAATACTACTTATTTTCTACACCTTTACTAAAATCAATTGCTTAGTAATCTATATATTCTCATCATCCTCAATAATCCATTCACACATAACTATACCAAATTCGTCAAACCTACCACATATCATGAGTTTAAGAACTCATCACAAACATATGAGTTTAAGAACTCGAGCTTGACCTTATATTCTCTAATTATACTTTACCTATCAGTTATACTATCATTTCTGGGTCCGGTACTATATTTTCCAAAAGAACCACCTCATTGAGGTAACTTTCAATGTGAGCCTCTATTTCAGCTATTGGCTTAGATATTGGCTCGGTTATGGAGGTTGACTCCTTCTTTACGACCTGAGGGTATCCTAATCCTTATCCCACATAACATCTACACACAAACTATCTTGATTAACAAAGAATATATACACACATCAAATAATAGTTTTATATAAGTTATCTTTTATTTGATTTGACGATGAACTTATTCAATTCATCTCCTTTTTAAACTCTATATGAGTTATTTGTATTTTTAACGTTTTCCTCTGTTCTAAGGTTATAGCTTAAGGTCTAACCCACCTAAGGTTTTTAACCCTAAAGCTCTGATACCACAATGTAACGCCCCCAAACTCGGGTACTTTAAACCCGAACTCGGTGTTTTATGATACCATTTCTATGAGTGGAATAATACTAATAATAATAACAATAATATATAAATATCGAACTTAATTTACATACATCAGAGTCTAATCCCAAGTACGCAACCTTTACTACATTCATTATAATACATGATAGTAATAAATATCATTACCTTAATAAAGTTATACTATCACATAGAATATCATAACACTTATTATGTTTGCTTTCCTTTTCACTTGTTCTTGTCTGAACCATCAGGTTGATCATGCCTAGCCGAAAACATTTAAATTTAAAGCAAGAATGAGCATTTGGGTGCCCAGCAAGTAATAACAATTATAAATATAATTAGCTAAAAAAATTAAATATTTTCTTTGTACATCACTTCTACAACAAATCAATAGTTGTGAAGTAAACTGAACCGATAATAATAACATAACAATTCTATATCAAATTTTTGAAACTACGTATTGACTATAAATAGGGTTAAGGTGACATACTATGAACATTGTTTTCAATTTTAGAATAAGTTTAGCAGAACTTCATCTGCAAACCGTCATAACTTACGGGCGCGAGGGTGTACATCCCATGGGCCCTGTATTGATCAATACTGCATGCAAGAACGATGTTATCGCTCACTCTGTCCGCCTTGGGCGCATAAAAGTTTTCCCTTGATCGGGATGTTCATACTTAGTCCGGAATCCGAACCAAAACAATTTGATTGGATACAAAAAGGTTTTATCATATTCAACGATATTTCTAAATCGTGTCTGGTCTCAAATTGGTACTTAAATATAGCTTAGGATCAATAGGTATTTTACTTAATATATACATATATGTATTATAATATATAATGATTATCCAAGTGAGGACACTTGATTATAATCATATTTAGAAATTATTTAACGAGTAATATATATATGCGTTATATAATATAATATCATGTTGATAAACAATGATCGGATATAATATATATAACAATAAGGTTAATAATCTGGTACAATTATAATATAATTCTGAAACTTTCTTACTCATGTCCATTGCATAAAGGAAATGCAAAGGTAGGATACTTGCCTGGTCTGCTGCTTACAATACACAACTTAATTTTATATTTTATACCGAAACCTATTATTAATAAGATCATTCGTTCGATTAGAATAACATACTATAACACATAGCAGTGCTTATTGTAGTCAGCACATAACCTAATCACATTGTCACACATATTCAACAATCATTGAATCCTAAATAAACATTAATACCGTCAAAATATCTAAGTCCAGATCAATTTCTGAAATATGTCGGTGCACCGACGGCTTTATCAGGTAATTATCGAGTCTAAGACTCTATCTTGTAGTTCAACATCTATAAGTATCAGTCATATTATTTTTAAATAACTTATAATAATTTTTAAACATTTATCATGAATTTTCAAACACCGGAATCATTATTAAATAATTTAAATATTAAATAATTCTATTATCATTAATATTTAATTAATATTAAACTATTACTGAAACCATTGCCAAAATATTAATGTTATTTATAATAACTCAAAGTATTTTTAAATTAATAATATTACCCTTAAATAATTTTTAAAACAATTAAAATAATTTTAAATAATTACCATTAATATTAAAATATTAATGCATTATCTATCAAAATATCAAAAGTCATTCATTATAACTTAAAAATATTTTTAATTCATTTATATCCTTTTTAAATAATTTTTAGATTAATAAAACAATTTTAAAACAATTTATTTAATATAATTATTAAATAAATTTAATATCATCAATATTAAATTAATATCATTAATATTAAATTATTAATAAAATTATCCTTTAAATATTAAAAGTTATATTTTATAACTTAAAATATCTTTAAACACTTTATTTTCATTTAAAATAATTTTTATAATATTAAAATCATTTTAAAACTAATTTATTTAATATAATTATTAAATAAATCTAATATCATTAATATTAAATAATTAATATTTTTCATGACAATATATCAAAAGTTATATTTTATAACTTAAAATATTTTTATAATCTTTAAATCATTTTTATATGATTTTTAAATTATTAATTCTATTTTTCATAATTTATTTAATACATTTATTAAATAACTTAAATATCATTAATATTAATTAATTAATAAAATTTATCACAAAATATTAAAAGTCCTTAAAAATAACTTAAAATATTTTCTTATACCATAATATAATTTTAAATAATTTTTCAAGTATTAAAATTATTTTTAAATAATTTATTTAATATAACAATTAAATAAATTAAATATTTAATAAAAATAATAATATTTATGAAATATATTAAAAATTATTAAAAACTAGTTTTAAGACTTTAAAATATTTTTTTTAGGAATTTATTTTGTATTTTTAATAATTAAAAACTATCTTTCTATTTATTTAATAAAAATAATTATTTTCAAAATTTATTTGTCGCAAAAGGATGCCTATAGCGACAGAACCGTCGCTATAGGTGTTCTCCGCATTCTTGAGCAAAGCCCAGAAATACATGTCAGTCACTAGGGGTACCAGTTTGACCATCAATAATTCGTAACTCATGATGTTTCTGGAAAAGATAAACATCAGATCTTGTACTACTAGTGCAAAACTACATGATCTAACAAGAGACATGGCCAAACAACATAAAGCAAAAGAGATTTAAGCCTCCAAAAATCATGTCAGAAGCTGTTCTTCATTTCTATGTTTTCCAGAAATGAAGAACAGTTCCAGCTGGCTACTTTGGATCTCTATAACTTGCATTCTGAGGTCGCTTAGTGTGATATAAAGATTCATACATGTAGTTTACATGTCATAGTACAAGTATATAGCATCAGATCACTCTAACAACAACACATGAACAAGATCTGGCATGGTCAAACCATGTCAGAGACCTTGTTCTTCATGAATCTGGGTTTTCCAGAATTGCTAATTCAGTGCGAGTGGCCTACTTTGACCACTTACTCCGTTCAATCTGTTGATTATTTAAAAGATCTAAAGCCTTAAATATAAAGTACTTATGACAGGCTACAAACTGATTACAAAAATAACATCATATCTCTTAATCAACTGATAGATCAAGACATTTAAAAAGCTTGTCAGACGCTGAAAACCCATTTCTAGGTTACCTAGATTTTAGAAAGTCATGGTCGGTCAACGACCTTTGACCATGAATAACTTCTAATATAAACCAAATCTGACCCTGATTCGAGTTCCAGATCCAAGACCTCATATCAGACTACAAGATCAAACACTTAAACAACAAAAACACATATCATACAAAGATCTATGAGGACTGATATTTGATTGTCAGACACAAAAATAAAAATTTCCAGATTCTTGAAATCTTCAAATCTGAGCTTATAGATGTTATGGATCTAACATCTATCAGCCCATATCATTAATATACACTATAAACAACATATATTAACACTCAAACATAACTTTTAACATAGGATCAATGATTAGATTTCTAGGGTTAGGTTTATACCTTTATAAACAATTTCTTGAATCAAAGCTTCTGATTTGTTATGTGTGTTGGTGGGTCTTGGTTTGGGGACTGATACACATATAAATTTTGTGGGTCTTAGAGAGATATGGTCTTGGTAAAGAGTTGGTGATCAAATGGCCAAATAATAGACTTTTCTCTCTCCTTGATCTTATATATAAGCCTTAGATGCAATGAATTGGCCGGGTTATTGACTGATTGGTGGAATTTAATGTCACATGGAGTTGTTAAATTAGGTCACCAACTAAAGTGTTGGCCAAACTAACAAGTTAGCTTCAATAATGCACAAAAGGGTAATCTTGTCATTTGGCTTTTGATTTTAAAGGCATTTTGGTAATCTTGGCAAACCCTTAGGGTTTGACCCTTAGGGTTTAACCCTAAGGTTTAGCACAAAAATTGTAAAATTTCAAATTAGGGTTTGCAAAAATAAAATTTTAGTTTCTAAAAAAAACAAATTATGGTTTCTTAATTAATTTAGGTTTTTAATTACTTAGTACGTTGCTAATTAGGTTTAAGATACACTAATTAGCATTAAACTTCCCAATTTAGCGATTAGGGTTTACCATAAGCAAATTAGAGTTTATAATTCAGAAAAATAATAAGGGTTTATACTTAAAAAAAATTAGGGTTTTGAATAATTAAGATTCTCCCTAATTAGGGTTAATATCTCTAATACCGGTCATTACACATTATTCATGGTTACATAACAGTCTTAAGCTTGCATTCGACTTTTGAATTAGGGTTTAATAGCTTGACACTAGGGTTTTCTAATTTTTTAGAAATTATGGTTTCTAAATTTTAATTAGGGTTTACCTAATTAATCATATCATTATATAATACACAACATACATCGTATAATACAGTTATATAACAGTCTCGAACTCATCTTGAGTTTTAAATTAGGGTTTTCACTTAGCAATTAGCTAATTACTATTTAAGGTTTCTAATTTAAGAAATTAGGGTTTAAATCACTAATTAGGGTTTTATATAATTAGCATTTTTCCTGATTATTATAATTATCATGAATCACATAACACCATTACTAAATTGATTTTAAAGTCTCACTTGACTTCAAAACTATGATTTATCAATAATACGAGGGTTTTCAAATACTGCACCCTCATTGACCAATCATTAACAATGCGTAAATACAGTACATATTTATAGCACTAAAAAATCAAAATATAATTAACATTATATTATTATTCTCATTCCTTGATCAAAATCCAAAATTAGGGTTTAGATTCCATATCTGATTTATCTGTCATATATAACATTATTACTTAAGTTAAATAATTAGCTTAATTAATCTGAAATAAATTCATATAATAAAATAGTTATTATAATAATTCTAATAATCATTTCATATATTATTTAAATAATATATAAACACATTTTCATGGAAACTAATTAATAAAAACATTTTCTTTGTAATATTAATTATTATAAGAATATAATTTATAATGATCAATAATTCTAAAATAAAATTATCTAAAATTATTCATGTAATAAATAAATTTTTATTTATCACAAATATACATACACATTACCTGGCACATATTCTCACCTTTAAAATAATAATAAAAAATTTAATTTATACGCAAAATTTCTGATTTATTTATATAGAAAATATCGGGTTATTACATAAAGAATTGGAAAAATAGTTTTGATAAACCTTTTTGCAAAACCAGTTCTAACCTTGGATGCAAGTGTATTACGTTCTGATATGTCTTGACATGTGTCAATATGTTTGGTAATATAAGATATTCAAGCATGAAAAAGAGGAATTTTAAGAAAAATGACTATATTGGTTATGTATAAACAAACTATGTATACACTAAGTTTTGAACTTAAAGATATGCTCATGTGATCTATTATGTGATTATAAAAGCATGATTTAGACTATGCAAACTCATCTTGCATGCTTGAATGAATTTTACTAATTGAGACTTAAAGTTTTGAAAATGAACTTGATAAACTATAAGTTGAGAACTTGTAAGTATGCTTCTGATATCTAACATATGAATGTATCGTTGAGGCCAAAGGACCATATAGCATGTGTATAATGACTAGACATGATCGACCTTGTGAAGTCTTGTGTAAATGAAAACGAATAATAACCTGTGATATGTTTGATGAAGGGTTAAAATTTAGATAGTCACATAATAACATGTGTGTTGTGCATGATTATTAGTATATGTGCAAGATGTGAGTTCACTAACTTTCTGTAGAGCAACCATGTCTTGGTTTGCACCGGGCTTGACAGCGTCCGCCGTACTCCTTAGTATAAAACCAAGCGATCACATGTGATCTGCGATGAGATCTCGAGTTACATTAATAATTTAAAAGTTGATGCATACCTATATGGTTACTCTAATCTGTAATACTTGTCCAGTATAGTATTCATATGATAATAAACATGTTATTGAAAGAATCCTATGATGAATTAGTGTTTACAACTTTAAAATCAATGGTGATTTCAACTATGACATAGTGTGTTAGAAACTAATCGTGTAATGTAATGATACATGTATATAAGTATGCTATGTGATGACTTGATTCTTTTAAGTGTAGACTCGTACTATTTTACACATACTAATTGAAAAGATCGACTTGTTAATGTTAGGTCATTTCAACGCAAGTAATTAAAGCTAGAATTAATTGTAGCTGAGAAAATAGGCAAGTTCCCTAAACTAACTCCAATTATTATTGAGCAAGTTTCATTGAACTTCACTCTTTGATTGTGCAAGTTCCTTAATTCTTTATCTTTTACTTGAGCAAGTATTCGAACACCATTTTATTTGTGTTGCAAGTTTCCTAACTTAATTTATAGATGAGCATAGTGTCACCATGCAGATGGTTGTGGATTTCTTAGCTCATGTAGATACCCTTGGGCAGGAGCTTATAGAGTTACCTCCTTTTTCTGAGAGGGATTATATATTAGATTTAATAGCACTTTTATCCACGGGTTTGTAGATTAGCTTGGATTTTCCTGCATAGACTAGCTTAGTCATTTTTGTCATGTACAATACACATTGTATATATCAAACAGTATTATATAACAAAGAAATATTTTGATTTACTTCCCTTTTAGTTATGCCTTGTTACTTGCTTGATAGTTGCCTGTTCTGCAAGGCTTGTGATCTTGATGTATTCTGAACTCCCCCTTTATGGATGGACATTGAGGTGTCTCAGGATCTTTCAGAACGGGTCATTAATCTATGTATTCCCCTACCCTTTGGTGTCTTGGGACTGGTTTTTATATGTAGTTATGGAGAGGATTGTGGCTTTCCTCTATAAGGTTGACCGCCCCATAGATGGTCGTCGGTACTCATTTGTATTGGGGAGCCTAGGTAGTTCCATCTCTTATGGATTGGTGTTTCTCTTTAAGGACGGAACCGCAGCTTAGATGGTTGCCGATTCTCCTATTAGTATGGGGAAACTAGGTAGTTCCATCCCTTTGGTCCAAGCCGATGATGTGTGGTTTGAAGGTTTGAAGGATGATCCCAGTACCATTTGATAAGTTTTTGTGCTTTGGTAGGGGGTAAGACCAAACCATGAATGACTTTCTACGTACTCCCATTGAGAAGGGGGAGATCAGGTGTGACAACCGAGATTTTGTAATTTAATTTAAATATTTATTGGATTGAATAAATATTTTTCGATGAATTAATTATTAGATTAATTAACTAATTGATGAAGTTGTGATAGATTAATTTAATTATATGTGTTATATTTATTAAATTGATGTGGAAAATTTTATTATTCGATGTATGTATTTATGTGAGCTTATTGAATTAAAAGAAATATTTAATAAGCCTTTGTTATTTTAATTAATTTAATTATTAATTAGAGATTTAATAATTGATATTATTATTAAATGAGAAAATTTAATTATGTGACTATATGCATTATTAAGAAATCATTATATTTTATTTAAAGTAAATTAAATAAGATATTGATTTATTTTATAAAGGAGTGTGATATTATTTAAACTATATGATAATGTTTTATTAAATTAAATGGTTTTTGAATTATTTTCTTGCTAGCCAAACATGGCACTAAGGGAGGTTATGGGCAGTTAACCCATGACTGGGTAACTGACCACCAATGCGTCAGTTCTTTTTCTATTTATCATACGTTTTCTTCTTTTCTATTATTGTTCTAAGTCTGATAAAAATATCACAGAGAGAGTTTGAGAGAATTGTTGAGAGAGATTGCTTGGTGTTTGAGAATTATTGAGGAAGGCTTTAATTCATCTCCTATTATTTTATCTACGCTTGGGTAATTCTCTTCAACCCAAATTCTTATTTTGCGTCTTTTAAAGTTTTCATGAATATGACTTTCATTTATTCTGTAAGTCTCTGTAAATTGGGAAAGGGTGTTGTTATAGGGATATGTGTAATGATTCGAGTAGTATAGCATGTTTTAATATATATTATATGGGTTTCCATATCTTCAGTTTCATGAAATTATATAGTAAAAGATTTCAGAGTATGTAATATGGCCATATGGCCTTATACGTATTTTTTTTAATATGTCAACCATAAACTTTTCTACAAAATTCACACACTTATATGATTATGCATGTTAAAATGAACAAAACGAAATTTGAATGGTTGGATTTGGTTGTATAACGAATCCGTGACGTTGAATTTTAGGAAATTGTGTTCAAAACTTCAAGAACATCAAGAATAGTCCAATTTGCATGCTTTAATTCAGTAATTATATGTTTTTATGGATTAAAATCACTCTATATATGTTGGGTAATGATTATGTACGAATTATAACATGTGGGTATGTTTAATTTGGTGGAATTAGTGTTAAAGATGTGATGAATTCGCTGAACTCTGTGTTCTTCGCGAACTGAGAATCAAAATCTGGAGTTTAAGCGCCACGCCAACTCCGATCGAAACTCATATGCAACTGTGGCTGCACCGTACCACAAATACCATGTCTCTCAAAAAATGCAGCCAATACCCTTAAAGACAAAAGTGAAATACAAATACCTTAAAAGCAGAATGGTCTTAAATGAGAACATAAAACTTAGTCTAATGAATATAAAAACTTGTTAGACCTATAATGAAATGTTAAAATAAATTCTTAACATGTCCATAACATAATTATGTGTGAATTGAATGATCAAATGCATAGTTACCTTATTGTTTGTGAAGTCTTAATTTTTGACAATAAGTGTAGTAATTGACTAAATATAGTCATGAACTCGAGCTAGACAAAGAATAAACTTGTGATGTTTATTACGTGATAATTGATTGGTGTTGTGAACATGAATGATATGTAGTATTTAAATCAAAGAACGAGTTTTATTAACGTGTAATCTACGCACGAGGTAAGTTTCTAAACCTAAACTTTCATTGAGCAAGTTTCCTAACCCTACTTGTTATCGTTATATAAGTTGATTAATTCATCTTTCGATATTGAGCAAGTTCTCATTTTTATTGATCAAGCCTGTCTTGTATATTAAAGTTTATTAATCTTCAAGCATGATGTTGTTATACAATAATTATTCTATTGTATACCTTTTGAGATGTTATTCAAGTTAAATATTCATTTACTGTTAAACCTTGTTAGACTAGTGAACCCTTATTGATTCGACTAGTCCATAGTTGATGAGCGTTCTAAATTTCAAAACCCCTTGATGAATTATCCAAACCAAACTTCCTTTGGTGCGGACTCGAATGTCAAACTGAGATGAACAACCCTCAGATAGGGATTATTTACGCTTTAGCGTTAAGATATTAGGCATGAGATGGTACTAAGGGCTGATCCCCCTAAGTACGAGAAGAAGAGTCCATAGTCTTATGACTGTTAAAGGTTTCGAGTAATAACACTTGACAACATAGGACATAGTTCAAGGTCTTATGACCCTCAGAATTTCTTTTGATTCTTGTTATTCATTCTTGATTCAAAAGTTATGCTTTATATCAGAAGTTATTATTTCTCTCGCATGTTATTATTCATTGTTATATTGTTATACTTGTGGGCAATCGTGCTCACTCTTGCGTAATAATAACATTGCAGTTAAGAACGAAAGAACAGACGAACCTTCCACTAGTAAGGGCAAGGGCAAGCTTAGCAAGTAATGAAGACTGTTTAATTAATGTGGTTATGTGATGTAATTAGAATTGATGTTACTAAGACTTATTTGTTTATGTTTTCCGCACAGATGTTTTAAGGTTAGAGTAACCTGGGATTTATTTATTATTCAGTTGATGTAACCCCATAAGGGGAGATATTTATTATTTATTCTATCTATTGCATGGTTTAAAATTTATTTATGGGTAGATAGATAGATGATGCTTATACAGTGAACACCAAATCCTGTGGAAATGGAAGTACCAGATTTGGGGGTGTCACAGGTTGGTATCAAAGCTTTAGGTTATAAACCTTAGGTGGGGGAACAACCTTAGGTAATAGCCTTGTAGGAGATCGAGAACATAGTAGTGGTAAACTCTTATCGAGTTCTAAGAAATGAATTTCTAAATTCATTGAAGATAATAAAAGACTTTATGTGCTTATGTGTTAATCTATGTGTTCGCTAGCACGGATTAGTAACTAAAACTTAAAATTTTGTTGTCAGGATGTCGGATGTTGGAGGAGCTAGTCGAGTTGGGGAGGAGAAACCCCGATTACCTCTAGAGGAGGAGCCACGAGATATTCATGTCATCAGGGAACAACTTGTATAGAGAGAGCCATCTCCGTTGATCACTATTGCTGGTCAGGAGCATGAGCCGGAGACAGATCCAGAGGAGGATCCCGAGGAAGAGGAAGAAGAAGAAGAAGAGGAAGAATAGGAGTTCCCACTGAACTCCATTGATGTAGAGATGTATGTGCACTCTATGATCATAACATAGAGTTGCAGGATATGATCCCGGGATCCGATCAACAAAGTGTTAGTCGCCAGATTACTATTGAAAGCGATGAGGATAGAGATTATGACTCTTCACACACGTTTGGGAAAGCGTGGGTGGGATCCGTTCACTTAGAAGGGTCAGATCGAGCATAAGTCCGCAGAAATAGAGAAGTTAAAGAAGGATCTGAAGGAGAGCTCAGAGAGGATTACCATAGCGGAGAAGGGCTGGGTATGAGAGTCACATCGTGCTGATCTTGCAGAAGATGATCGTCGTGCGAAGAAGGCTAAACTTATAGAGACGTACTCTACACTACAAAATGCAATGGATGCGGTCCAAGATCGAGTTAGGAAGTATCCAATCCAGTTTGAGGATCTACCATCATATATGCTAGATCGCAGAATAATGTGTCGCATTATGGAGGAGGAACGTAGCAAGGCCATCCAGCGCCTTAACAGACAGTGATAGTATTAGTTTAATTATGTGAAAACTATTTGATAGTTAATGATGTAAATTCTGATGTGTTTATAAACAAAGGAATATTTTGATGTTTTAAATCCTGCAGATTCTTATTCTCAGGATAGTGGATGTAAATAGCAGTGATGCTATCTTTTTATGTTAAAGACTTTTGAATTAAATGAAATGTCAAAGTTTATTGAAGTAATGTGTTAAGTAAGATATGATTAAATGTTTAGTTAAGTCTTAGATGTTTTAGAGATTGAGTAAAGATCTAATAAGCGTATATTCTTAATAGAAATATGCCACCTAGAAGACAAAATCATCAGCAAGCCCAGGAAGGGTCAACAAACAATAACAACGATGCCAATGCTAACTCCGTTCAGCAATTGGTAAACCTTTTAGCTGGAGCACTTAATAATCAACCCCAAGCTCCACCAAACACCTCGTTTAAGGACTTCAAGGTGGTGGGACCGCCAGAGTTTAAGGGTTCCATAAACCTAATCGAAGCTCAGACGTGGGTAATGGAGATGGAGAAGGTGTTCGATGTTGCTAGGGTAAGGGAAGATCAGAAGACTACATATGCAATGTTTATGCTGAAGTTCAAAGCCAGCTATTGGTGGCAGGCAAACAAAGTGAGAGGAGGTGAAGGTGTAATAACCTGGGAGAGATTCAAAGAAATATTCTTCGAGATGTATTTTCTGACTAGTTCGCAAAATCAGATGGAGGTTCAGTTTCTAGAGTTAAAACAAGGGAATATGTCAGTAGCTGATTATGCGGCAAGGTTTAATGAGTTAGCTAGGATCGCCACGTACCAAGTACATACCGGTGAGAGGAAGGCGAGACGATTTGAACAGGGACTGAAGCCCTGGTTGTATAGCAAAGTGTCAATGTTCCAATTGAACACTTTGCTGGAGTGTTAGAGAAGGTCATACTCGCTGAAGGTGGAAGCGATGCGGTAACTAAGTACAATCAGGAGCAGAAGAAGAAGAAGAGTGGGAATGAAGGTAATAACAAGACTGGTGGGAGTAGCACTGGGGTAGCCATAATCAGAAGAGGAAGTGGACGAATAATTCGTCGGCTGGAAGTCAACAGGGAGGACAGAAGAAGAAAATTGAACCGTGCCCAACCTGCAGAAAAACTCATTTGGGAGTTTGCTTAAAAGGAAAACGAGTGTGCTACATTTGTGGTCAGGAAGGCCACATAGCACCAAACTGTTTAAACCCAAAGAAGGGTGCCTGTTTCACATGTGGCTCAAAGGACCATCTTGCAAGAGATTGTCCTAAGAAGGATCATGAGAGGACAGTTCAGAGCAAATAGAGGAAATACTGGTGGAAGCACTCTAACAATCGCAGCACCAACCACAACCAACCGACCAACAGCCAGAACGTTCAACATGATAAAGGCAAGACGCAGATGCAGCCTCGCGATGTGGTATCGTATCATTCGATCAATAAAGTTAATGCTTATGTGTTATTTGATTCGGTGCTACTTGCTCATTTATATCTGATGACTTCGCTAAGAACTTAGAATTGTTTAAGGACGAGTTAGAATACCCCATGAACATAGAAATTGCGAATAGAGAAATTATCCCTGTTAAGTATGTGCACAAGAACTTTAGAGTAGATATTAAGGGTAATATCATGAACGTAGATCTTATCCCTATTCGACTTGGATAATTTGATGTTATTTTGGGTATGGATTGGTTATCCAATTATGAGGCGGTAATTGACTGCCAGAAGAAGTGTATTAACCTTATGACTCCGTTGAAGGTTGTGTTTTATGGTAGCAAGTCGCCTAGACAAGCGAGTTGTCTGACGATGATGTAAGCCAGGAGATTGTTAAGGCAAAGCTGTGTAGGATATCTAGCTTACATAGTCGATGTCGGAAAGAGAATCCGAAAATAGATGAAATTCCGGTAGTGAGAGATTTCGCAGACGTATTTCTAGATGATTTGTCGGGACTTCCTCCAGATAGAGTAGTTGAATTCGTTATCGATTTGGCTCCAAGAACGACCCCAATATCGAAGGCACCGTATCGAATGGCACCGATAGAGATGAAAAACTGATGGTCCAACTACAAGAATTACTGGATAAGAAGTATATTCAACCAAGCGTATCACCGTGGGGAGCGCCAGTTTTATTTGTGAAGAAGAAGGATGGAACGATGCGGCTCTGCATCAACTCATAGAATTGAATAAGGTCACGATTAAGAATAGGTATCCATTACCGCGAATTGTTCGATCAGTTAATGGGAGAAATATATTTTTCAAAGATAGATTTGAGAAGTGGTTATCATCAACTGAAGGTGAGACCAGAGGATGTACTGAAGACAGCGTTTAGAACACGATACAGTCACTACAAATTTTTGGTAATGTCATTTGGTCTAACGAATGCTCCTGCAGCATTTATGGGCTTAATGAATGGAGTGTTCAAGCCATTTTTGGACAAATTTGTAGTGGTATTTATAGATGACATTTTGGTATATTCGAAAACCAAGGAAGAACACGAAGAGAATTTGAGGTTGACATTAGAGACATTGAGAAGGGAGAAGTTGTATGCTAAGTTTTCGAAATGTGAATTCTGGATTAAAAGAGTACAATTTCTTGGACATGTGATTGATAGAGACAGAATTTTGGTGGATCCCTCCAAAGTCAAAGTTTGTGATTAATGGGATCACCAAGACGCCGTTAAGTAAGTAAGTTTTCTTGGATCAAGGGGTTATTACGGAAGATTCATTCGAGATTTTTCAAGATCTCAACTCTGACGTAATTTGACTAGAAATTGGTGAAATTCGTTTGGACGGAGAAGTGTGAGGAAAGCTTTCAAGAATTAAAGAAGAGGTTGAGTACAACACGTGTTATCTCTTAGGATGACACAGAAATTTTATGGTATATAGTGATGCGTCGCATAAAGGACTCCTACCGTGTGCTTATGCAGAATCAGTAGAGTCATCACAGACGCTGCCACTTACAACCCAAAGATTATGAGAAGGGTATCCGACCCATGACTTGGAGTTAGCTACTGATTGGTTTTGCTTTGAAAACTGGAGGCACTATCTCTATTGGGAGAAGTGTGAAATATATCTGAGACCACAAGAGTCCCAAATATATTTTTACACAAAAAAGACTTGAACATGCGCCAAATAAGGTGGTTGGAGTTAATTAAGGACTACGATTGTGAGATTCTATACCATCCTAAGGCAAATGTGGTGGTGGCCGGGCATACTAAGTAGAAAAGGTCGGGAGAAATTGATGATGTTGACCGCTCAGGAGGAGCTAATTTTAGCAATGGAGAAGCTAGAATTGGAAGTGAAGTATCCTATGGAGTTTAACGAGAAGCTGTTCCAGATGCAAGCTGGTACAACTTTACTGCATAAAGTTAAGGAGGCTCAACTTGTGACGAAGAATGTGAGAAAGTGAAGAAGAAGATATCCGAAGGACCGAACCTAGATTTAAAATGAGCAGTTGAGGACTACAAAGATTTGAGAGCGTAATCTGGGTACCACCAAAGACTCGAGATTAAGGAAGAAATTTTGAGCGAGGCTCACAACTCAAGATATTCGATTCACCTTGGTAGCACCAAGATGTACCAAGATCTTCGACAACACTTTTGGTGGCCAAATTTGAAACGAGAGGTTGTAGAGTGTGTTGCCAAGTGCCTAACATGTCAGAAAGTGAAAACAGAACATCAAAGACCGAGTGGTTTGCTACAACCTTTAGAGATTCCAGAATGGAAATGAGAACATATTACGATGGATTTCGTAGTTGGCCTACCGACGACTCGAAAGGCTATGACGCAGTATGGGTTATTGTTGATCGATTGACGAAATTCGAACACTTCCATCCGATCAAAATCAGATTCAACCTAGATCAGTTGGCAAGGTTATATGTGAAAGAGATTATTTCAAGGCACGGAGTTCCGGTGTCAATTGTTTCTGACAGAGATCCGTGTTTTACGTCGAACTTCTGGAAATGTCTACAGGAATGCATGGGTACACAGTGAATGAGCACAACATATCACCCTCAGACAGATGGACAGAGTGAAAGAACAATTCAGACATTGGAAGATATGTTAAGAGCTTGCATAATGGATTTTAAAGGAAATTGGCATGATCATTTACCGCTTGAAGAGTTCGGTTACAACAATAGTTACCACGCTAGTATTGGCATGCCACCTTATGAAGCGTTATACGGCAGAAAGTGCAGAACTCCGCTATACTGAGATGAAGTTGGAAAAAGATAATTACTAGGCCCAGAATTGGTACAACAAACAGCAGAGATAGTCAAAGTGATTCGAGCGAGATTGATAGCAGCCCAAGACAGATAGAAGAAATACGCCGATCCACACCGTAAGAATGTTGAGTTCGAACCAGGTAGTTATGTGTTCTTAAAGGTCTCTCCTTGGAAGGGAAAGATCAGATTCGGAAAGAAAGGGAAATTGAGCCCAAGATTCATTGGACCCTTTGAAGTTTTGAGAAGGGTCGGAGAAGTTGGTTATGAGGTAGCCTTACCTCCATCTCTAGAGAATGTCCACAACGATTTCCATGTCTTAGTCCTACGCCCCTACAAACCTGATTACAAGCACGTGATTGAATATGAACCCCTACATTTTGACAAAGACTTGTCTTACGAAGAAATTCCTATTCAAATTGTCGACCGAAAAGAACAAGTTCTGAGAAATAAAGTAATATCTTTTGTTAAGGTAATTTGGAGGAACCACAACGCTGAAGAAGCTACGTGGGAACTCGAAGAGAATATGATGAAGAATTATCCTCATTTATTTACTTAGATTGTTATAAGCGACCTCGGGGATGAGAATCTTTTAAGAGGGGGGGGGAGAATGTAACGGGATGAATTGTTGAATTGTGATTCTGGGGACAGAATCCTTTTAAGAGGGGAAAGATGTGACAACCGAGATTTTGTAATTTAATTTAAATATTTATTGGATTGAATAAATATTTTTCGATGAATTAATTATTAGATTAATTAACTAATTGATGAAGTTATGATAGATTAATTTAATTATATGTGTTATATTTATTAAATTGATGTGGAGAATTTTATTATTCGATGTATGTATTTATGTGAGCTTCTTGAATTAAAAGAAATATTTAATAAGCCTTTGTTATTTTAATTAATTTAATTATTAATTAGAGATTTAATAATTGATATTATTATTAAATGAGAAAATTTAATTATGTGACTATGTGCATTATTGAGAAATCATTATATTTTGTTTATAGTAAATTAAATAAGATATTGATTTATTTTATAAAGGAGTGTGACATTATTTAAACTATATGATAATGTTTTATTAAATTAAATGATTTTTGAATTATTTTCTTGCTAGCCAAACATGGCACTAAGGGAGGTTATGGGCAAAGCTAACTCCATGACCGGGTAATCGACCACCAATGCGCCGCCTTTTCTATTTATCATACGTCTTCTTCTTTTCTATTATTCTTCTAAGTCTGATAAAAACATCACAGAGAGAGAGAGAGAGAGTCTGAGAGAATTGTTGAGAGAGATTGCTTGGTGTTTGAGAATTATTGAGGAAGGCTTTAATTCATCTCCTATTATTTTATCTACGCTTGGGTAATTCTCTTCAATCCAAATTCTTATTTTGCGTCTTTTAAAGTTTTCATGAATATGGCTTTCATTTATTCTGTAAGTCTCTGTAAATTGGGAAAGGGTGTTGTTATAGGGATACGTGTAATGATTCGAATAGTATAACATGTTTTAATATATATTATATGGGTTACCATATCTTCAGTTTCATGAAATTATATAGTAAAAGATTTCAGAGTATGTAATATGGCTATATGGCCTTATACGTATTTTTTTAATATGTCATCCATAAACTTTTCTACAAAATTCACACACTTATATGATTATGCATGATAAAATGAACAAAATAAAATTTGAATGGTTGGATTTGGTTGTATAACGAATCCGTGGCGTTGAATTTTAGGAAATTGTGTTCAAAACTTCAAGAACATCAAGAACAGTCCAATTTGCATGCTTTAATTCTGTAATTATATGTTTTTATGGATTAAAATCACTCTATATATGTTGGGTAATGATTATGTATGAATTATAACATGTGGGTATGTTTAATTTGGTGGAATTAGTGTTAAAGATGTGATGAATTATTTGAACTCGTGTTCTTCTTGAATCGAGAATCAAAATCTGGAGTTTCGTGCATGGCGCCAACTCCTGATCGAGAACCTCTCACCGCCATGACCACCACGCCACAACGACCATGTCTTCAAAGAAGGCGCCTCAAGGCCAAAAGCGCCAATACTGAAGATAAAAGTGAAATAGCAATACCACTTAGCAGAATGGTCAGAAATGAGTTTTTAAAAGTGTTCAAGTAAAGAGATGTGTTGATAACTTAGTCTAATGAATATAAAAATTTGTTAGACCTATAATGAGATGTTAAAATAAATTCTTAACATGTCCATAACACAATTATGTGTGAATTGAATGATCAAATGCATTGTTACCTTATTGTTTGTGAAGTCTTAATTTTTGACAATAAGTGTAGTAATTGACTAAGTATAGTCATGAACTCGAGTCAGACAAAGAATAAACTTGTGATGTTTATTACGTGATAATTGATTGGTGTTGTGAACATGAATGATATGTAGGATTTAAATCAAAGAACGAGTTTTATTAACGTGTAATCTACGCACGAGGCAAGTTTCTAAACCTAAACTTTAAGGGCAAGGGCAAGCTTAGCAAGTAATGAAGACTGTTTAATTAATGTAGTTATGTGATGTAATTAGAATTGATGTTACTAAGACTTATTTGTTTATGTTTTCCGCACAGATGTTTTAAGGTTAGAGTAACCTTGGATTTATTTATTATTCAGTTGATGTAACCCCATAAGGGGAGAGATTTATTATTAATTCTATCTATTGCATGGTTTGAAATTTATTTATGGGTAGATAGATAGATGATGCTTGTACAGTGAACACCAAATCCTGTGGAAATGGAAGTACCGAATTTGGGGGTGTCACAGGTTGGTATCAAAGCTGTAGGTTATGAACCTTAGGTGGGGGAACAACCTTAGGTAATAGCCTTGTAGGAGATCGAGAACATAGTAGTGGTAAACTCTTATCGAGTTCTAAGAAATGAATTTCTAAATTCATTGAAGATAATAAAAGACTTTATGTGCTTATGTGTTAATCTATGTGTTCGCTAGCACGGATTAGTAACTAAAACTTAAAATTTTGTTGTCAGGATGTCGGATGTTGGAGGAGCTAGTCGAGTTGGGGAGGAGGAACCCCGATTACCTATAGAGGAGGAGCCACGAGATATTCATGTCATCAGGGAACAGGTTGTACAGAGAGAGCCATCTCCGTTGATCACTATTGCTGGTCAGGAGCATGAGACGAAGACAGATCCAGAGGAGGATCCCAAGGAAGAGGAAGAAGAAGAGGAAGAAGAGGAGTTCCCACCGAACTCCATTGATGTAGAGATGTATGATGCACTCTATGATCATAACATAGAGTTGCAGGATACAGTCTGGGATCTGACTGAACAGGCGGTTAGTCAGCAGATTACTATTGAGCAGAAGGATAGAGAGATTGTGACTGTTCACACACATTTGGGAAATGTGGAGTGGGATCTGGTTCACGAGAAGGGTCAGATCGAGGATAAGTCCGCAAAAATAGAGAAGTTAAAGAAGGATCTGAAGAAGAGCTCAGAGAGGCTTACCATAGCAGAGAAGGGCTGGGTACGAGAGTCACGTCATGCTGATCTTGCAGAAGATGATCGTCGTGCGAAGAAGGCTAAACTTGAAGAGACGTACTCTACACTACAAAATGCAATGGATGCGGTCCAAGATCGAGTTAGGAAGTATCCAATCCAGTTTGAGGATCTACCATCATATATGCTTGATCGCAGAACAATGTGTCGCATCATGGAGGAGGAACGTAGCAAGGCCATCCAGCGCTTTAACAGACAATGATAGTATTAGTTTAATTATGTGAAAACTATTTGATAGTTAATGATGTAAATTCCGATGTGTTTATAAACAAAGGAATATTTTGATGTTTTAAATCCTGCAGATTCTTATTCTCAGGATAGTGGATGTAAATAGCAGTGATGCTATCTTTTTATGTTAAAGACTTTTGAATTAAATGAAATGTCAAAGTTTATTGAAGTAATGTGTTAAGTAAGATATGAATAAATGTTTAGTTAAGTCTTAGATGTTTTAGAGATTAAGTAAAGATCTAATAAGCGTATATTCTTAATAGAAATATGCCGCCTAGAAGACAAAATCATCAGCAAGCCCAGGAAGGGTCAACAAACAATAACAACGATGCCAATGCTAACTCCGTTTCGAAGAATTGGTAAACCTTTGTAGCTGGAGCACTTAATAATCAACCCCAAGCTCCACCAAACACCTCGTTTAAGGACTTCAAGGCGGTGGGACCGCTAGAGTTTAAGGGTTCCATAAACCCAATCGAAGCTCAGATATGGGTAATGGAGATGGAGAAAGAGTTCAATGTTGCTAGGGTATGGGAAGATCAGAAGACTGCATATGCAATGTTTATGCTGAAGTCTGAAGCCAGCTATTGGTGGCAGGCAAACAAAGTGAGAGGAGGTGAAGGTGTAATCACCTGGGAGAGATTCAAAGAGATGTTCTTCGAGATGTATTTTCGCAAAATCAGATGGAGGTTCAGTTTCTAGGGTTAAAACAAGGGAATATGTCAGTAGTTGATTATGCAGTAAGGTTTAATGAGTTGGCTAGGTTTGCCACGTATTAAGTACATACCGATGAGAGGAAGGCAAGACGATTTGAGCAGGGACTGAAGCCCTAGTTGTATAGCAAAGAGTCAATGTTCCAATTGAACACTTTTGCTGGAGTGCTAGAGAAGGCTATACTCGCTGAAGGAGGAAGCGATGCGGTAACTAAGTACAATCAGGAGCAGAAGAAGAAGAAGAGTAGGAATGAAGGTAATAACAAGACTGGTGGGAGTAGCACTGGGGGTAGCCATAATCAGAAGAGGAAGTGGATGGATAATTTGTCGGCTGGAAGTCAACAGGGAGGACAGAAGAAGAAAATTGAACCATTCCCAACCTGCGGAAAAACTCATTTGGGAGTTTGCTTAAAATGAAAATGAGTGTGCTACAATTGTGGTCAAGAAGGCCACATAGCACCAAACTGTCCGAACCCAAAGAAGGGTGCCTGTTTCACATGTGGCTCAAAGGACAATCTTGCAAGAGATTGTCCTAAGAAGGGATTGGGAGGGACGAGTTCAGGAGGAAATAGAGGAAATACTGGTGGAAGCACTCTAACAATCGCAACACCAACCGCAACCAACCGACCAATAGCCAGAACGTTCAACATGACAGTGCAGGACGCGGTGCAGTCTCGCGATGTGGTGTCAGGTATCATTCCGATCAATAAAGTTAATGCTTATGTGTTATTTTATTCAGGTGCTACTTTCTCATTTATATCTGATGACTTCGCTAAGAACTTAGAATTGTTTAAGGACGAGTTAGAATACCCCATGAACATAGAAATTACGAATAGAGAAATTATCCCTGTTAAGTATGTGCACAAGAACTGTAGAGTAGATATTAAGGGTAATATCATGAACGTAGATCTTATCCCTATTCAACTTGGATAATTTGATGTTATTTTGGGTATGGATTGGTTATCCAATTATGGGGCGGTAATTAACTGCCAGAAGAAGTGTATTAACCTTATGACTCCGTTGAAGGTTATGTTTTATGGTAGCAAGTCGCCTAGACAAGCGAGTTGTCTGACGATGATGCAGGCCAGGAGATTGTTAAGGCAAGGCTGTGTAGGATATCTAGTTTACATAGTCGATAGTCGTCAAGAGAATTCAAAAATAGATAAGATTCTGGTAGTGAGAGATTTCGCAGACGTATTTCTAGATGATTTGCCGGGACTTCCTCTAGATAGAACAGTTGAATTCGTTATTGATTTGGCTCCAGGAACGGCCCCAATATAGAAGGCACCATACCGAATGGCACTGGTAGAGATGAAAGAACTAATGGTCCAACTACAAGAATTACTGGACAAGAAGCATATTCAACCAAGCGTATCACCATAGGGAGCGTCGGTTTTATTTGTGAAGAAGAAAGATGGAACGATGCGGCTCTGCATCGACTAAAGAGAACTGAATAAGGTCACGATTAAGAATAGGTATCCATTACCGCGAATCGACGATTTGAAGAAGCTGCTTCTACCCACTTGGTGAAGTAGTCGATCATGGTGAAGATAAATTGATTACTATTACTGGCTTTGGGTTCGATGGGCCCGATCACGTCCATTTCCCACATTGAGAGGGGCCAGGACGAACTCATATTGTCGAGCTCCCTTGGAGGAACGCATATAGCATTCCCATGAATTTGGCATTGGTGACATCTTTTAATGTAATCATCACAGTAAACCTTGAGAGAGAGCCAAAAATGCATTGTTCTTAGAATTTTCTTAACAAGTAGAGGGTCTCTCATGTGCAGGCCACATACTCCACCTAGGATTTCATCCATGAGCCACTGAGCTTGGTCTTTGTCTAGACATCTGAGCAGGACTAATCCAGTATCTCTTTTGTAGAGTGCATCTCCGCTCAGATAGAATTTCATTGCCATTCTATGGATCCATTTTCTTTCAGCTTGACTTGCCTCAGCGGGTGTAGATCCATCTCGTAGATACTCCTTAATATCCTAATACCAAAGGTGTTGGATGGGAGGCAGCTCATCCGATAATTCTCCAATATAGTTTCCATAGGCTGGAGCCTTTTGTAGGGTAAATGTGATATTTGGAATATCTTCCTTATCAAGTATGTTGATCAAGGAGGCCAAAGTTGCTAATGCATCCTCAAAGTCATTCCTATTCCGAGGAATATGGAGGAAGGATATTTCTTCAAACTCTGAAGCCATCTGGATAACTTGCCGATGGTAAGGCAGCAAATTTATTTCTTTGGTGTGATAGATCCCAGTGGTTTGTCTGATTACCAATTTGGAATCTCCAAAGATAGTTAATCATCTGATGCCCATGGATTGGGCTAGTTTTAACCCCATGATACATCCTTCATACTTAGTTGTGTTATTGGTGCTGGTAAACTATAATTTGACAGTAACAGGATACTGCTTCCCCAAAATTGATACTAGAACTGCTCCAACTCCAGAACCTTCCATGTTTATAGCTCCATCAAAATACACCTTCCATGGTTGTTGTGTATTATCCTGATGGTGTTGCTGAATTGTTATTACCCCTTCATCGGGAAAGTATATTTCCAAGGGTTTGAAATCCCCTACAGGTGGGGATGCCAGTTGATCTGCAATTCCTTGACCTTCGATAGAATTTTGAGTCACGTAAATGATGTCAAATTGTTGTAGGATCAACTGCTATTTGGACAGTCTACAATTCAACATGGGTTTGCTGAACACGTATTTGAGAGGATCCACATGGGATATGAGATTGGTTGTGTAACCATGGAGATAATGTTATAATCTCATGGAAGCCCATGCTAATGCACAACAAGTTTTCTCAATCAGAGTGTACTTGTGTTCACTTCTGCTGAATCTTTTTCTGAGGTAATAGATAGCTCTTTCTTGGCCTCTATCATCTTTCTGCCCCAGCATGTAGCCAATGGCATTGTCATTGACTAATAGGTACATAAACAGGGGAACACCATCCTTGGGAGGTACCAAAACAGGAGCTTTGATTAGCTTCTCTTTGATGAAAAGGAAGGCTTTCTGACACTCATCATTCCATTTCATGGAGGAGTTCTTCCTTAGTAACTTGAAGATGGGTTCACAGGTTGCTGTGAGTCGGAAGATGAATCGGCTGATAAAGTTGATTCTTCCCAAAAATCCATGTTTTTCCCGCTCTGTCTGGGGTATGGGCATTTCCATGATGGCCTAGATTTTTGAAAGATCCAGCTCAATGCCTTTGTGGCTTACTAGGAATCCTAGCAATTTACTTGATTTAGCACCAACGACGCACTTGGCTTGATTCAAATTCAAGTTGTACTTACGCAATTGGTTGAAAAGCTTTTTGAGATGATCTAGGTGGTCTTCCTCCCTTCGGGACTTGACAGTGATGTCATACATATAGATTTCTATCTCTTTGTGCATTAAATCATGGAAAAGAGCCATTATAGCTCGCGAATAGGTAGCTCCGACATTGATGAGGCTAAACGACAACCATCTGTAGTAAAAGGTTCCCCAAGGAGTGATGAATGTAGTTTTTCACGATCCTCTTCAGTAACCATGATTTGATGGTACCTCATAAAGCAGTCAGCAAAGGAGTATATGTCATACTGAGATGTATTGTCAATGAGTATATGGATTAATGGTACGAGAAATCTATCTTTGAGACAAGCTTTGTTCAGATCCCTATAATCCACACAAACTCACACCTTCCCTTCGGGTTTAGGCACGAGGACTATGTTGGATAGCCACTCAGGGTATGTTGACACCATGATGACGCCGACTTGAAATTGTTTTATAATTTCTTCTTTTACTTTTAAACTCCACTTAGGTTTTAATCACCTGAGTTTCTGCCTGACTGGCTTGAATCCCTCTTTGATGGGAAGGCGATGAATGATGATGTTAGTTGATAAACTAACCATGTCTTCATAAGACCATGCAAACACATCCTGGAATTGGGTCAATAGAGTAACCAATGTCATTCATGTGGTTTGGAGTAAGGTCCGTACCAATCTGGATTTGTTTGGGGTTTTCTGAGGTTCCAAGGTTAAAAGAGGTGGTTTGATCAAGATTTGTCTTGGGTTTATCTTCGACCCATTCTTTGATCTCCTGAGGTATCTCATAGTCCCCTTGTTCAATCTCCATCAAGTAAGAGTCCAACTTTACATCAAAGTTACAGTCCTTATGAAAAATAGGCACCTCATCAGCTAGTTTAGGCACATCTAACTTTAGAGTCCTGAAATAAAATGCTTTCACTTAATATATGAAACTTTTTAATCATACAAAGTGTTAACATGAAATGACAAAAACAACTGCTAATATTGTACATCAAAAGTAAGCAGTTATTGCTATCTACAGGATAGAGGGAGTTTATGTCCTTTTTACCCTTGTCGGCAAATGCAAGGAGTGCTGCTCCAATTGTTAAGGGTTAAGTCCTGGTGGACAGCTGTGATGAAGGGGTTGTTGTCGTCCTCCTTCTCTTGAATGATGACCATGATGTTTAGATAGTTGTCATCTAAGATATCCTTGTTTATACCCTCGGTATGTTCCAGGAAGTACATCTTTGATAACCGCCTCTTAATATGTTGTTTACGCCTTTCATTCCATTCCTCTGCCTCTGGGTTTGGAATCAGGACTTCCTTTCCTTTAACTGGTATCAGCTTAGGAAAAAGCATAGCTACCATAGGGGGAGGAACCTTTAGTAAAGGTTGTACAGGATTAGCCCCTGTAGGTTTAGGCAACCCCCTTGTGGATGAAGGAACCGATTTATACTTGTGAGGGTTCCTGTGACTAGACCCAAAAGAGTAGCCTAATTTGGCTGTCCCTGTCTGGCTGGGAACTTGAATTGGGCATTTGATTCCCTGGTGATCCTTTTCTAACCCTTATCCAGGTTGAAAACCCAAGGATATCATCTCTTGACTTGCCGACATTACCTCGATAGAAACTCTGGGTTTTAGAGGTGGCGCCCCAATGGGTTGATAGTGAGTGTTGATCACCTCAAGGGCCTGGAAGCTGACAGGCTCAACTTCTTCATTGAAACTGATGAGTGGTGTATCACCTTGAACAGGACATTCTGGCTCAGCACTGACAGTGACCAGACTATTGTTGATGATATACTTGAGTAGCTGATGAAGAGTGGATGGGACGGCTCCTACCATATGAATCCAAGGTCTTCCCAACAGTAAGTTGTATTCTATAGTGATCTTAAGCACTTATAAAGATATGTAGAATGTATGTGGATCGATTTCCACGGGCAACTAAATTTCTCCAATAGCATTTCTCCTAGATCCACTAAAAGCTTTGATGATTATATGATTGCTTCGAATCCTGTTGAGATTGATGTTTATTTTTTCCAATGTGGCATAGGGGCGGATGTTTAGGGATGGTCCTCCATCTATTAGCACTCCTCTAACCACATATCCGAAAGAAATAACCTCTATGTGCAACTGTAATAACCCAATATTTTCTATATAATTAAATTAAAAATTTTGCGTATAAAATTTTTTTTATTTTATTTTAAAGGTGGGACTACGTGCAAGGTAAAGTATATGTATATATGTGATAAATAAAATTTATTTATTACATGAATAATTACAAATATTTTTTTTGAATTATTGACCATTATAAATTATATTTTTATAATTAATTTTGTAGTAAAAATATTTTTATTATTTATTTTCTATGAAAATATGATTATTATATTATTTAATAATATATGGAATGATTATTAGAATTATTATAATAATTATTTTATTATATGAATTTTAGTTCTGATTATTAAGATAATTATTTTAACTTAATTAATAATGCTATATATGCAAGGTAAATCAGATATGGAATCCAAACCCTAATTTTGGATTTTGATCAAGGAATGAGAATAATAATATAATATTATTTTTATTTCAGTGCTATAAATATGTACTGTATATGTGTAGACTGATAATGGTTGATCAATTATGGAGTATAATGTCATAACTCTAGTATTAATTTGTTAAACCCTATTTTGAAATTTAAATAGGAGTTCAAGACTGTTTAGTAACTGTATTATGTGATTAATGATTAGTATTATAGATTCTAATCTTAATTAGGAAAATCCTTATTATTAGAAACCCTAATTTCTAAATTAGGAACCCTAACTTCGAAATTATAAATCATAATTAGTAATTAAAAACCCTAATTACTAAACTAGAACCCTAATCGCTAAAGTATGAAGCTTAATGTTAATTAGGGAAACCCTAATTATTACTTAGAAAACCCTAATTACTAATTAAAACCCTAATTGTCAAATTAGGAATCCTAAATGCTAATATATGAACATAATTGCTAATGGTAAGCCCTAATTCCTAAGTTAGCAATCTTAATTGTAATTTGTAAAGCCTAAACCTAATTTTTCATGTTCTATGTAATTAAGAAACTAAGTATGATTAAGAAACCCTAATTTTTTATTTTTAAAAATTAAAATTTTATATTTTTTAACCAAATTAGAAATTCTAGAAAACTAATAATTTTTTTAACCTTAGGATTAAACCCTAAGGGTCAAACCCTAAGGGTTTGCCAAGTTACTTTAGTGCCATTAAAATCACAAGCCAAATGACTATTATTGTGAGACCCTAAATTTTATGAATAAATATTTAAATTTCTCAAAATATTTTTTTTTGAATATTATGGTGTGGATTTGATATAATGTTATAGTTATGGGTAGTACGTATTTATAAATTTTGCAAAGTATGCAAGTTGTTGTATAATATTCGATTGGTCGGGGAATATTCTTTTTATTGGGGAATATCCGTACGATGGCACAATCATTGGTGAACACTAATAATGTAAGTATTGTCGTAGTAATAAAACAGCGTAATTATTTTTTATGAAAATAACGGCGGAAGTTTTACCGTTAAAACTGTTGAACTACTCGGTAGTAAAAGTACAGTAATACGCGTGGTTGCATAGTATCACACAGTATTGGTTATTGATGCTTATGTGATAAGTCACTCAGTTATACTCAATTATTTCTATAGTAATTGTTGCATCATATCTCTCATATTATTGATTCGATTATTGTCACAGTATCATCTGCACAATATGTTATATTATTAAATCAATAATTGAGACGACAAAGTTTTTCATATTATTAAATTGCAATATTTACAATGTCTAGAAGTTCATCAAGGAGAGGTTTGGTCACCTAATTGCGGCTATGATAGGAGAAATCCTTATTGAAAGCCCCCTCTTCGTGGGAGCGATTTGGTTGTTAAATATTATGAGTTATAATATTAATGATGAATAAGTTCGTGTTGATTAAAGATGAATTTGATAGTTCCATTGTGTTGGGATTATTTGTGTTAGTAGAAATTGACATTTATTTCGATAATAATTGATGTCTGGAGATTATATTGTTCAATCGAAGTATTCGAGGGGCACTTTTTATGTTTGAGTACTATTCACGAGTTACTATTCATGAGTTACTATTCACGAGTTACTATTGAGTCACATTCACTTACTATTAGGGGAGTTGGTGCAAGATTGATGATACTTGCATGACTAAGTTAAAAATAGAGGTATAGATGGAGGTACTATACTGTAATTAATTTTTTCACATGTTTAGAACTATTGATTCACATGATTTACTATTAGGGGAGATGGTGCAAGTTTGATAATACTTGGATGACTGAATTAAAAATGAAAGAAAAGTTGGAGGTATTGTACTGTAATATTTTGAGCCCCAAAATGTGCAATTATCGAAACTATGTTTTCCTATAAATAGAAGCTCATTCTTCCTTCATTTCTCACCAATTCACTAAAGCTATAGAGCATTTATTATAGAGAGAAATTATAGAGAGAAAGAAGAAGAGAAGTCTACTACCTCTACTCCAAAGATCCGATCTTCTTTCGAGGTAAGGGATATTATTTGTTGTACTCAAGGGTATTATTATTTTCGTATTCATGAAGAGAATTACTTTCTTTCAATACTCGTAAGAGTTGTTATTCAATTCTTCATTATTATGTTGGAATAACTTTGCTTATTAAATACCGCATACATGGTGAAATTCTTCTATTATTCCATTCTTTATTATTACATTGGAATATATCACAGCCGGTTCGTAATTTTGCGATTTTGGTTCCATTATTTATTATTTTAATTATTATTACATTGGAATATCTGCATCTGTGTGTTTTACGCCTGACTGGTTCCATCATTTATTATTACATTGGAATAACTCGTCTACATCACAACCGCATGCATGGTGATTTTTGTTGTTATTCCATTCTTTATTATTCTCGGTTGGGACATCACAGCTTCGGTGCAAATTTCACATGACACGGTTCCATTATTTATTATTCTCGTTGGAATAACTCGCATATGCGACGCATCGCATGCATGATGATTTCGTTGTTATTCCATTCTTTATTATTCTATTGGAATATCCATGCTCATGTGTTTTACGGGACCGGTTAAAATCTTTATTATTACATTGGGAATAACCTATCTGTGCGGTCTCTATCGCATGCATGCTGAATCCTTCTGTTATTCTATTCTTTATTATTCTTTTGGAATAACCTGTATAAGTGGATTACCACATGCATGGTGAATGATCCTTCGTATTCATTCCTTATTAAATTGTGAAAATAATCTGGTTACGTTGATTATGATGAGAGTCATAATAAAAGCATTGGACTGATGAAAATCATGGGTATATGAAGTATTAGTAAGTGTTATGATGAGTTATGTTGGTTATTATGTGAAAAGATGAAAGTTTCTTAGAAATCACAAAGGGTTGAAAAATCAGATTTTGGTGAAAACGGAACATGAAATTCAATTGACCATATCTCCTATTATATTTTGAATTTTTGAGTGTGGTCAAGTTCTAGAGTTAGATCTATGAGTTTTGTAGCATCTCCAAGTGGAATCACTGTAAAAGGTGTTGTAGATTTTCGTGTGGACTGATTTTAGCTAAGGAGTCAAAAGCTGCAAATACCGAAAATGCTACTGTCCAGATTTTTAAAAGGACAGTTTCGACCGCTTAATTTGTGAGAAAAATTCGGCCTTTTGGGACATGAAAGTATATGGTATAAAGAACATCCTGTCCAAAAATGAGTTCATTCCGACTTAAAATGATCAAGTTATGACCATTTCAATATTTAGGTTTTTCCGACGAAAAACACTATAACTGGAGTTCTATAACTTCGATGACCATGAAATTTAAACTGAAAGCTCACGTTAACATGTGTAAGATCCTGCCAAGATTTGGGAATTTTTGGAGTTAAACTTATGGTAACTAATTTCTTAAGAAATTAATTAGAAAATAATTTTTGAAAAATAGTAACTGAATTTTAAAAATTCTGAGAAAAATATATGTTCATTATGGGACTATATTCTCGCTAAAATCTTAAAAGAATATTTTTTGGGTGATTTGGTATTTTTCATGAAAATGGTTTAGTTACGAACATATGAGTTAAATATGTTATGTGAAGTAACAAAGTTGGAAAATAGGATTTTATGGCTTGGAAATCCTATATAAGGTATATGCAGATTTTTGATGAGGGATTTGATCATTGGTGATGAAATCTTATGAGTATGGCATTTTTGGATGATTAAATGCATTATTTGGTAAAGTGTAAACAATTGAAATAAATTATTTATAAGTTTAGAGGTGATTAAAATATTGTTATAATATTAATAATATTAGATTATGAGTTTATTAAGTGATTGATAATATTTAGATAAATTTAAAGTCTTTAATATTTATCTTTGTTTTAGTTTGATTAATGCTTATATCATTGTCATCATCCTCATGTTTATATGGTGATGAAAGTTATCTTTAGCTTACGTGCGAAGATGAACTGTTGATTATTGAATTGTATATCTTTGGCTTACGTGCAAAGATGGATTGTTGATTATTGGTTTTCTTGTTGTATATCTTTGGCTTACGTGCAAAGATGGATTGTTGATTATTAGTTTTATTGTTGTATATCTTTGGCTTATGTGCAGAGATGGACTTGGTATGATTATGACCAGGGATTATTCGGTATAGTCATGACCATTGATAATTTAATGAATGTCCTTGGCCGTAGAGCAGGGATGATTCGATGATGTGGTTTATTTATTAAGCTAAGTCTCAGCGATAAAAATTGATGAAAAACCTTTTTAAATCATAGAAGATAGTAGATTTTATTCTCTACTTGACTTTTCTAATGGATTGCTTGTTCCGCTACAGTTAAACTTGATGTCTTTTATATTTTATCAGTTTAACATTATTGAAGACTAATGATAATTTATTCTGCATTATCTTAGTCATAATATTTCATACTGGGCTAGTTGAGCTCACCCTTTCTTTCACTGTTCTCTTCAGGAAATGAGAATATAGTTGGGACGAGTCGGGGAAAAGAGTGACGGTCTAGATGATAGCATTAGTAGTCCTCACTATTCTGTTAAATAGTGTGACAATAAATGTAATGAGGACTCCTTTGAGTGTGGATATTGTCTAGATGACAATATTCCTATTAAAACTCTCAGTTTATGTATTGTCGTATATTACACGACGGTTGTATAATTAAGTTTGTATTTGTATTCTGTACTATGTATTTGGCGACTCAAGATGGGTGATGTATACCTATTTTGGGGGCGTCAGAATTATGCCCTTGTTGTATTATTGTAGGAAACTTGTGTATCTTGCCAAATTTGTAGTGGGTAACCAACTAAGATCAACCATGTGACTGATATAGATACAAGTTAGCTATTTATATCTGCCATTTCATTTCATTCAAGTCATATATATAGATCAAGAGAGAGAAAAGTGTACAATATAGCCATTTGTGCAACCAATACTCAACCAACTCTCTCTCTCTCAAAACCCATGAATTTCTATAGTATTTTAGTCCCCAAATCAAGCCCCACTAACACTCACAACAAATCAGAGGCCTAGATTCAAGAATTTGTTCATAAAGGTATAAAACCCTAATAAAAAATCTGACCCTTTATCCTCTTGTAGACACTCAAAATTTCTTTTTCTTGTTACTAACTATGCAGGAGGACAAAAGCGTCTTTTTCACACTCCAGAGATAACCCTGGAGGACCACAACATAAATTCTAACCCCGGAGATAGCCTGGGAAATCAATTTCAAAGCCCGGAGTTAACCCCAGGAGGTCAAGCCAATCTCAAGGATAACCCTAAGGACATTCAGAGTCAACAGTAGGCCAACCTCAGAGATAACCCTCAGAAAAGACTGCTACAACGGTGCGAAAACCGAAAATAACCCTAGGAGGGGCAAAATGGTTATTTTGTCAACTTAACTTCAAATTAAATAAAATCAACTCATTTTAATACAAATTACATCAAAATATATCCCATAAGAACCATATCTTAACTTCTGAGCACAAACTACGCAAAATAGCTCAATGGACTTCATAACGGAGACCCGGGAATGCTATTTTAGTCATGGACCCATCTTTCTAGAATCAAAAAGGGCAAATCCTATGTCATTGCATAGCTTTCAGAAAGAGCTTTTTGGAATGGTATGGCACGCTTCCATCGGACTCCCGGATTGAAAGTTATGAAGGTTCGAGCGAACAACGCGTTGTCTGAGTGCACGTACTTCAAGATGGCGGGGCCCACATTGCCCGGGGCACCCCGGGCAGCCAGAGATACACCTGAGGCTCCCTCTCTATAAATAAAGGGCTTGGGGTGGTCATATTTGCAAGAGAAATGGCGAGGAAGCCCTGTCCAATTTGCTCTGTACACACTATAAACTGAGTGCTTTCTCATTTTAAACACTTGTGAGCTCATATATTGTCATATTTTTATCGGTGGGAGCCGAGTGTTCATCCACTTAAAGTTATAGAAGTCTTCTTTGGCAGTTCATTGTAAGCCTTCTTACACACTTTAAAGCCTTTCTCTTCATCTTTGCACACACTCTTCTTCACGTTAAGAGTCGTGTTGTGTGTGTAGGCCCAGACTTCAGTCCGTGGTTTTCATTTCTGTTTAAATATATATATGTGGACTAACATTATCGAGTTATGCCTCGATTGAGCCTCGGACTCACGTCTAGGAAGAGCGTTTATTTTCTTATATATATATATATATATATATATATATATATATATATATATATATATATATATATATATGAATCGTCAACTTTGTTCGATGAGCACTGGATTTTACATCCTAGGAGCATTTATTACTTTTATATATATGTATATATTTATATATATGAACTATTGTCAGAACTCTGCTCGATGAGCCTAGATTTTACATCCGGTATGCGTTTTTATATATATATATATATATATATATATATATATATATATATATATATATATATATATATATATATATATATATATATATATATATATATTTACATTTCGTCATTTGGAATTTAGTTCGTGGCCTTTTCGCTTTTATTTACATTCCGTCCCACTTTGGAGTTTACTTTGGCGGTTGATCATTTTTTACCGCTTTATTTACATTTAGTCCTTTGGAGTTTACTTCGTGGTAGTTGATCGTATTTATTGCTTTATTTACATTTCTGATCCCCCATGGAGGTGCTTCGTGGTGGTTGATCATGTATCTATATATATTTACCGCTTTTATATATTTACATTTTCGATCCCCCATGGAGGTATATATATATATATATATATATATATATATATATATATATATATATATATATATATAAAGACATGATCAACCACCACAAAACACTTCCATAGGGGATAAAAAATGTAAATATATAAAACTAGTATATATATATATTTACAAATTATATATATATATATATATATATATATATATATATATATATATATATATATAATGACATCGCTTTCATATAAATTGTGGCATCATGTGAGCCTAGGAATCATGTGATCACTGTAATCTAGATTCTGGCCTTCTTGTGATGGACATTTTCAATTTGTAAGCGTTTTTGTAAATTATTCACTTGTTTGAATTTCCTTAGATGGCTTTCATGCCCATGAGGAGTTTCTAAGATTGCTATATATTATTTTCTCAAGATACTTCGCATCTCGAAAATAAAATCAACCAAGCCGAACATTTAATAACATGGAAGTATCAAAGGCCTCAATTACTATTGAGCACAGGGTTTGGAAAACCTCTTTTACAAAACATCATTGCCATATCTTGTTTAAAACTAAATTTTTACACAAATTCAAAGCCTTTGTATATAGGTGCGAACGAGGCCTCGCACTACTTCCAAATAATAGTACATTGACCCACACACACACATACACATTCATATAACTGTTTCTTGAAAAGTGGCGGTCAGCGTGGTAAAACGGATGTCAGAGGGTGCCTAATACATTCCCTCCTCATAATCAAGCCCCCGAACCCAAATTAAATTTCGGTTGCACAGACTCGTTTAGCAGTGTTACGTCACTGGGTCAATGTGCAAACCTTTTCTCAGTTGCATTGGTGAAACCAGTTAAAAACACCAACTGGTGACTCTTACAATCAAATCGTCGACATATACATGTCGGACATTTTTCACTTATTTTTTCAAACAAATCTCACCTAACATGAGAACACCAAAGAACAAGAACAGAAAAGAGACAAATAAAAATCTCGACGTCGACAGGTTGTGACTCTGCTGGGGACTCTAGTAAGAGGGCTTAAGCCGCTACTACAATCTTTTCAAAACTATTATTTGCTTGTGTGTGGATGTTGCATTTACATTTTTTATTGAATGTGTACGAATGCATTTTACTTACTGCACTGCAATATATCCATCTGTGATATTAGTGCTTCGCACATGTCATCATTCCCATAACGCTGAGACACGTTGTATGTGAATGTATGTTGTGTGGTTCCTCCACCAGGAGGCTATCCTATCGGTGTTTGATTACTGGACTCGTAGGGAGACTAATTCGAACGAGGTTCAGGGAAGGCACCACCCAGATTCGCTCCAATTGAAAGACCGGATTAACTTCCCGTCAAGTAAATTGCGATGATCTGGGAACCTTCATGCCAAAAAGCCGCGAGAGTAACCTAAGATAGGTCAGCCTCTGATAAACCAAACGTGGAGGAAAGTCTCTTCATGCTTTCCATTTTCAATTACTTGTAAAGACAATTACTTATAATTTTATTCTATGTTAATCTCTATGTAATGAAAAATATGAAGAATATGTATACATGCATATTAAGGCTTGACATGCTATCAAATGACACCCATTTTATAGGATAATACTCCTAAAATGGACACATTATGATAGCATGTAAACATTTATACATTCCCTAAGACTAAACTACATAAGTTTTTGTAGGGAAGCAATTGGTCCCGTTTCCCATTCAAAGTCTTGAAAGGCATTAAGCCCACAGCCAAACATGGCTAAAAATGCCCAGCCTGATCCTACTCCTGTCTCTCGCGAGGAGTTCGAAAGATTAAGCTATCAAATTACATAGTTGGCTGTTATGCTCAAAGAATTACACCAATCTACTCAGGGTCTACAAATACCCATCCACACAGAATCCTCTGCACATGGAGGAACCCAGGGCCAAACAATGCCTACTCAATCAGAGTTATTCATACCAGTGGGAAGTCAGGGTATTGGCAAAAAGATGGAAACCCAAATACCTGAACCTCATTCTAATAAAGGAACCAACAAAACCCCTAAAATCACAAAACTCAGGGATGATTGAGAAACTGAGGATATAAGAAAGAAAGTCCAACAAATGGAGGAAACCATCCGGTCAATTAAAGGGACTGGAAACTATGGTAGTGTCACCTATTCAAATCTCTGCATATTCCCAGGGGCTCGATATCCTGACAAATTCAAAGTCACAGAGTTTGAAAAGTACAATGGGGCAGGCGATCCATATACGCACCTAAAAGTATATATTGGCGAGTTGGGGTCTTATGTTGAAGATGAAAGCCTCAGAATGTAGGTTTTCCAAAAGAGTCTTACTGGAGAGGCTAAAGCCTGGTACGTCCGACTTGACAATGCCAAAATCCACAACTGGGAAGAATTGGCCCACGCCTTTCTAAATCAGTACAATTTTCAGTCACAAATGGCACTAGATCGATACCAAGTACGTAAAGTCAAATAGAAAAGTACTGAATCTTTCAGAGAATATGCCCAAAGGTGGAGACATCTATCAGCGCAAGTCATTCCATCAATGACAGAAACTGAGATGGTAATGATGTTTATTGATATCCAAGAGGCTCCTTACTATGAGAGGATCCTAGCAGGCATAGAAAAGCCATTCTCGAAAATGATCAAACACGGTGAAATGGCAGAGATGGGCCTGAAGGCAGGCAAGATTAAAGACTTCACTACCTTGGAAGCAGTCGCCAAGCATATACAGACTGGCAAGTATGCGAGCGATCCCAAGGGGGTACCTGATAAAGGCACTGAAGATGTATCCCTTGTTGTACAGGGACAAGCTAGTAGACCAACCTACAGTCCCCCCATTTGGATAAAGCGAGACAATCTGCCATTTCAACAACAGTCTGTATTTAACTAATTCCAGGACAGGAAAAGAAAAATTGAGAGAACGGAAAATCGGGTGTTCACTACACTAGGCGATTCTCTTGAAAATGTCTTGACGATATTGATGGATCATAAGAAAATTACCGAACTGGCTCCAGCTCTGGAACCAGGGAGGAAAAGATACAATCCAAGCCAGAGATGTGCTTACCACTCAGGGTCTCTAGGACACGATACACAAGATTGTTGGTCCTTAAAGCATAAAATTCAAAATCTGATCGAAAGTGGAAGTATTGTGGTCCAACAACCTGACCAACAAAATGTCAACACCAACCTTCTGTTGCAGCATAATACGGAGGAAGTAAACATGATCGAGTCAGGAAGCGCTGAAATGTATCCAAATCATAAGTACATACGAAGGATAGAGGAATACCCCCAAAGGCACAGATCAAATGTCCTAAAGTGGGAAAACTCAGAGGAGGGTATGATAGTAATGTAAAAATTAAAGACAATCCAGAATCAAGTAAATCCGCTTGCTAAGCTGATAGTGCGACAACATCAGGATACAAGGTAGTTTTTCACTCAACTATCAGAAAGCCAAGAGAAAAAAGAGGTCAACCATAATGCAAACCCATATCTCTCCATGATGAGCCATCTAAATGAAGAAGATCAAAGTAGGCTAAAAGGAGAAGAAAAGGGAATTGATAAAATTGCCAGAAGATCTCGCCAGCAGAAAAATCGCTCGGGGGAATGCGAATTCTCAAAGAAGAAAGATCAAACAACCTCCACAAGAGCCCGGAAATTCACCCCTTTGAGCAAATCAAATGAAGAAATGTTATACTTTCTGATAAGCGAAGGATGGATTACTAAGTTGCTACCTCCTATAAATCCCAAGATAAAGAGTTATGATTCCACCAAGATGTGTATCTACCATTCTAACTCACTTGGACATACGACTGAGGAATGTTGGTCTTTACGACATAAAATCTAGGATCTCATTGAAAATGAAGAGCTGAAGATAGAATTCCTCATGACCAGAAAAGACGAAAAGAAAATAAAAAGCTTAATATGTCCACTCGAGACAGGAAGTTCAGAGGAGGTAAAGGCCATGAGCACCAATCCTGGCAGAACACAGGATGGATTAATCCTAATGCATCGAATGATTGAGGAGACACGGGAATCCCCAAAGGATATTCCTCCGTCAACATCAAACATCTTCTGGTCCAAAGATAACAACCACGTTCCTGATTTTATCACCTTGGATGATGAGGAGGAAATACTAATCATGTCTAAGGAAAGAAAAGCCAAAAAGGAAAATTTCTTAAAAAAATGCAACCACAGTTCGAGGGAGATTTCATGGTCGAATCCTCTCAAGCCCAGGAAAAATGCGAAGGAACAGATGAAAGAAAAGATGGTGAGATTGTCGGGGAAGCCAACCCATTGAAGAATCTAGAGTTCATCCCTTTTTGCGATGGGTCTAGTTCAAGCATCCATGAGGAATATACTGCATCAGGGGGCAATCAAGTTATGGCCATAAGATATTCATAATCAAGAGGTAACCTCTATCGCGAGCCTTGAAGGAAACATTACCACTGACAACTAGACTATCAGGCCTCAACTAGCCAAGAAGATGTAGATCCAGGGGTTAAAGTTGTGAGTTCCAGAAGATGTTGGGACGGTATCACTTTTTTAGCAGTATGCCTTTTATTTTCCATGCATGTAAATATTGAAAAATCAAAAAAAATCAAAATCTAAAAAATTAAATCAGTCAGGTTTCAGCTCATCTAGCCTGAACTACGAAAGACCTGATCTCCCCTTATCAATGGGAGTACGTAGGCAATCATTTATGGTGCGGTCAAACCAAACAAAAAACCCAAAAAACACAAACAAACACTTCTCAAACTGTTCAGCTCACCATCAAGAACTACGCAGACCTAATCTCCCATATACACAGGAGCACGTAGGCAACCATTAATGGTGCAGTCTGCCCTCAAAAGAACAATCCTCCAAGTCAGCGACCCATGTTTAGAAGATACAACAAACACTTTAATATCATTCCATCAAATCTGACACAAATCCCAGAAAGGAAGAAACAACGATACACCAAGACAACCAGCAGCGAGGACCTTCAAAGAGCCGACACCCTCAATCACAGTCTTCATTAAATCAGAAGAAAAACATCAAGGCTAATTGTGAGAACAAGTCAGGAACAATGATTGAGGGCATCCAAAGCCCAAATCTACTGCATGTTCACCATCTGGTACAGAGGTAAAAGCCTCTTGCGATCTCTTCATCTTATCAGCCCATCTGTCAAAGCAACTATTCCATACAACAAGCAAGGCTGGGGAAATTTCAAAATCGGCGACAACCCCGATGTTGCGATTCTTACAACCAGACCAGTGCAATCTCGAAAATAGCAAAAACTCAACACTGGGGAATTTATCAATAATCATAAAGAGGAAAATGCACCAGTCAACACCATCAACATGGTACATCATCATCAGAGCTTCCCTCACATCGTCTCACTAGCTATTCGATATGATCATTTAGTCTTTTCCAATTATAATGTTCTCAGAATTAATAATCCACATGTGAGGTATGACTCTTTCATCTCTTTATGAGCTTTTAGTCTCCATTTATATGCATTAGCGATAATATACAAGTTAAGTATTCTTAGAAAAAGATTTTTCTTAACTTGTTATGATTGGGATTAATTTTCATAAGTGTCCGTGGGGCGAGAATCACCAGAACGATTAGAGATTTAAGACTATTCAACCTTTTGATTGGGCACGACATCCCAGTTCAAAGCACTTTTTGGAATAGACTTGACCTCATATGCATGTCTACACTTTGCGATTTCCTTGACTCTTAGTTATGGGGTATGAAGATATGGCAAAAATAATGGCAAATAATGAAAAGATAAAAAGATAAGTCACCAGCCTAATGTCTCGAATTGTGGCCTAGGTTGCTCGAGTTATTAAGCCTGAGGGGTGTCTTTACACCTGGTAACCTAAAGCCATCTTGTTTGGGAGTCATTGGTCAAAAGCTCGTTACATTGGGTAACTTAGCACCTAAGAAAATGAGCATTGCAAAAGGCAAAACCTGGGTAGATCCGAATCATGGCGTAGGTTACTCGAGTAATTAAGCCCGAGGGGTGTCTTTACACCTGGTGCCCTAAAGCCCTCTGGTTTTGGAGTCATCGGCCTAACGTTCGTTACATTGGGTGACTTAGAGCCTAAGAAAACGGACATGTTAAACTCAGGCAAAGAAGCGAATAGAGTGATCGCCTGACTCATCTCGAAGCGTGGCCTTTATTACTCGAGCCAGTAAACCCGAAGGGGTGTCTTAACACTTGGTGCCCTAAAGCCCTTCGGTCTAGGAGTCATTGGTCCAAAACTCGTTACGTGGGTAATTCTAAATAGCCTAATAAAATGAGACAAGATTAGGTGAGAAAAAAGAAAAATTTGCCAAGGCATAAAAGTAAAGCCCCTGCTAAGAGTTGCGTCACTCATAGTGTGTGTGTCATATAAAGTCAATTCTACGAAGAATAACGTCTAGAGCGAAGATGAAGTTTCTCTGATAAAGGGAGATAATTCTTTTAAAATCTAAATCCTACCCATGAATAATGACCATGGATGTTTACAAATTTCCTTGCGATTTCATAACTCATTCCATTTCATAATTTATACTTCAAATGCCTTATTCACAAGAGTATACTAATCCTGACGGCCAAGTCATCCAACTTTTTGTACATTTTGCTCTTTTGATGTGCAGGATATTGCTTACTTGTGACTTGGTTAACAAAGAGAATTTCCCAAATGAATCCCCGATAACAACAAGCGAAAGGACTGGGGCATTTTCTAATTTCAAGAAATGGAAGGAGTTTAAGGCAAGATCAAGCTTCTCATCAAAGGAAAGAAGAGAACTCCTAAAGGAAATCATGGCGATGTAAGCTTGCCCCTACAGAAGAAGGGGAAATTTTTTTAAAAAGTCTTTAACTCAAGAGCAGAAGGCTAATGACGACAGGTCTAGCGAATGAAATCCTCACCATCAAATGTGTCAACCTGCGTCAAGTCCTCACGAGTCGAGGCCTCTACACCGAAGTTCAAATCTGGGCAGCAAAAGAACGGGTTGTACCCTCCAGGGATGTCAGCAGCATTCAGATCATCAGTTCAGTCGAGTTGCGAATCAAAAGCTCAAGGGAATGGGGCACAATCACCTGAACAACGAAAAGAAACTCCAAATCGCCTCAGAAAGGGTGAGGTAAGTTTCTACTCTAGACACTTTAAAATATGCATCAACCTAGGACAATAAACTCCTAAGGACAAATCTAGGTCATCACATCATGCATGATCTGCACATGTGCAAAAGCGCTACATCAGCGTACATCTCCATCAACATTTAGCATGCATCTCCTGTAGATTTAAATATGCGCGCACATTAAATGTCTAGATTAGAGGAAAATTCTGTCGTAAACATCAGTTGGTTGTCATCAATCTAGCGTAACATCAGGCGAAGTCTGGTGAATTAAGCCGTTGAATATTACTTCAGTGAAGGTATCGAAAGAACCGGTATTCTAAACCATTGGCATCAATTCTGCATGACATCGGGCCATTTCAGCGATGAAAGCTTTGTATACCACCGTTCGAGGGGGAACTAAAAACGTTTGGCGATTTCAGCGTAGAAAAATACCAACAGGGTAGGCACCGTTGTAAACTACCAGCGTATGCATCAGGAAGGTCCGATGATTTCAGAACTTCATCCCCAACAGAGATGTAGAAAACATCTCAACTTATCATCATCAAACAAACATCAGCAACATCGATAAAAAGCCAAACTGTTGGAGTCAACACCAACATAGGCATCAACAATAATCGGTAAAGGTAAAGCGATTTGCGATGTGTAATGTGCGATGTGCGATGTGCGAAATACGATTTGCGATTTGTAATATGCTAAATGTGTTGGGCTTCGGCACAGAAACGCACAGCGGAAATTAAAATTTTAAAGCAATTTCCGAAACCCTAAAACAAGATCCATGCGAAAATCAATTAATTCAGAGGTTTAGAGATTATACCAGATATAAACAAAAAAATGAGAATATGAAACCGACTGCGCCTCGAATCTCCAACGCAATAAAAACCGATTGCGCCTCTACGGTATCCACATCGAATGCCGCATGCGAACCGTCGAACGATTCTCGCAATAAGAAGGACTTGCGGTACTAGCCACCAAAAGGAATGGATTTTTGAGGCTGTTTTCTCTCTAGTCTCTCTCTAAGAAGCGGCTAGGGTTTTTCAATTATGATATCTTACCCTAAGTAGTGCTTTATATATCATATATATAGTAGTTAAAAGGAATTAATCAAATCAAAACCTAATTTTATAAAATCCTAAATTTATATATATATATATATATATATATATATCTTAATTAAGTTTTACTTAATTAATATACATATATACAATTATCCTTTTAATTTAAATTCGTGATTTAAATACTATTAATCATATTAATATATTTAAATCCTTAAAATTTAAATTAATTCCCTTTAAATAATGTTCTATGTGTGTGACCTTATAGGTTATTATTACGCGTTGGCAATAATTTTAAAATCATATTATAAAATTATAAGCGTTGAAATGACATCTAGTAATGCATCACTGCTACCCAAGTAATAATAAGATCGATGATTCGATGCAACCTTTTTGTGACCAATGTTTCAATGTAATTTAATCCTTTTAACCTTAATATCCTAGATTAAACTCGAAGTCATGGAATGTGTCATACTCTTCATAATTTGTCTCGAAGTTTTCTTGATCAATGAGTAGACTATATGAAACAAATCACTATTTGAGCATGGCCATGCATTTCATAGTCCTACTCAATCAAGAGGCCTATGGATATCATCCCTAATATATAGGAGGGTTAAATCCATCTAGATCACTCATATTTCTCACACGATTAATGATGAACCCAATAATCACCTTTATAGTCCACCCTATTAAAGGTGACATTTGATGATATCAAAGTACATAAATTCTCATGTAGTAATATAGCAATTTTAGGTCGGAGGTCCATTACATCATTGTCACTATGAGAATTGCTAATGACACTTCGCATAATGCTCCATATAGAATTCTCATGGTGGGTCCGTCGTTAAAGACATCGCTCTTAACATGTACCTATGCATTGACTTAATATCTCATATATTTATGACCAATGAGATTTGGTCATCAGTCAATCCACATACTAGTCTCAATGCATCATTGTTGTCCCATCAACAATGATACTCGACTAAGGACATTTAAGAACACTGATACTAATGGTAATATATAATCTCATGTTCAAGTCACATACTTGAAACTATATAATTTGTATCACTATTCTAAGGAATTTTATTATGTTAACAATTATATTACGCAGTAAATAAAACCATAATAAAATCATATATTTATTCAATCAAATATAATATCAAAACGTTAAGCAATTATATCAAATAATTGGCCTCTAGGGCATAAACTCTAATGGGTCTCCCACTTGCACTAGAGCCAATCACTCATGTATCTAATACCCATGGAACTAGTGTGACTGGTGTGCTTCTCTCCCGCGACAAAGCCTTGGTTAGTGGATCTCGCAACATTATCATCTGTTGGCACTCTTCCTATATGTACATCTCCTCTATCAATGATTTCACGGATGAGATGGTACCGCCTAAAGTATATGCTTGGATCGTTGGTGAGATCCGGGTTCCTTAGCTTGTGCAATGGCTCCATTATTATCACAAGATAGAAGCAACGGATCAACAATGGTTGGAACAACACCAAGTTCGATGATGAACTTTTTAATCCATCTGACCTCCTCGGGTCGCACTAGAAGCAATAATATACTCACCTCTTGTTGTAGAATCACCATCGTCTCTTGCTTGAACTTTTCCATTAACATCACCACCATTAAAATGGCTTACACAAAACCCGACCGAGACTTATAGTCATCATTACGCTTCCAGAAACTAACATCCGTGGTAACCCCTTATCGCTAGTTCGTCTTCACCTCCATATACCAAGAATGAATCCTTAGTCCTTTTCAGGTACTTGAGGATATTCTTGACTGCTGTCCAGTGACCTTCACCTGGATTCGACTGGTATCTGCTCGTCATGCTCAAAGCATACGAGACATCCGGACGAGTACATATCATTGCATACATGATAGATCCAATTGTCGAAGCATAAGGGATCTTTCTCATACGCTCCTCATCATCTTGTGATTTAGGACATTGGGCCTTAGAGATCTTTACACCATGAGTCACGGGTAAGTTTCCTCTTTTCGCCTCTTGCATGCTGAACCGTTTCAACACTTTATCAATATATGTACTTTGACTTAGGCCGATCATTTTCTTGATCTATCTCTATAGATCTTGATACCTAAATGTGAAAAGATCGCCCAAATCTTTTCATGGAGAAACATTTTCCTAACCATGTTTTTTACAACTGTAAGGAAGGAATGTCATTCCAATAATTAATATGTCATCAACATATAACACTAGGAATACAATGTGACTCCACTAACCTTCTTATATACACAAGGTTCATCTTCATTTTAATAAAGCCAAATTCTTTGATCGCTTCATCAAATCGAAGATTCCAACTCCGAGAGGCTTGCTTCAATCCATAAATGGATCATTGCAGACTTACATACCTTTCCAACATCCTTTGGAGTGACAAAATCCTCAAGGTTGTGTCATATACACATCCTCAAGGAGATTTCCGTTAAGGAAAGCGGTTTTGACATCCATCCGCCAGATTCGTGAATCATAAAAAGATGCAATAGTAAGTAAGATCCTCGATGGATTTAACCATTGTTACTCTTTGGAGAGAAGGTTTCATCATAGTCAACACCTTGAATTTGTTTGAAACCTTTTTGCTACCAATCGGCCTTTATAGGTTTGTACATTACCATCCATTATTGTTTTCTTCTTGAAAACCCACTTGCACCGATTGGTTTTACCTCTGGTGGATCAACCAGAGTCCATACTTGGTTTAGTATACATGGAGTCCATCTCGCATTTCATGGCTTCAAACCATTTTTCGAATCTGGTCCATTCATAGCTTCTTGGTAGGTAGAAGGCTCATCTTGATCTATGAGCATCACATCGCCGCTTTTGAGTCACAAGATATCCATAATATCTCTCTGAGCTCTTGGCGTGTCCTACCAGATCTCTGAATGACTTGTGTAATTTGAGGAGTTCACTTTCCACAATTTCTTGTGGTTCCGCTCATGTTCCAACTCGGGTTCAATGATATTTTGTGGTTCTCGAATTTCTTCGAGTTCTACTTTCCTCCCACTATTTTCTTTAGAGACAAATTCTCTTTCTAGAAAAATACGAGTTCGAGCAACAACCACTTTGTTCTCGTAAGGTTTGTAGAAATAATACCCTTTTGTTTCCTTTGGGTATCCCACAAAATTACATTTGTCAGATTTGGGTCCGAGCTTGTCAGAATTCAGACGTTTTACAAACGCCTCGCAACCCCAAATCTTCATGAACAACATACTAGGACGTTTCCCAGTCCACATTTCATATGGTGTCTTTCGAACCGCCTTTGTAGGAACACTTGCTAAGTGTGAATGCAATGCCTCTAGGGCATGACCCCTGAAGCTTATTGGAAGATCTCGTGATGACTCATCATTGATCGTACCATGTCCAACAAGGTTCGATTCCTCCTCTCGAGATACACCATTCCATTGCGGTGCTCCGGTGGAGTGAGCCGTGATATAATACCACACTCCTTTTTAGAAGGTCATCAAAGTCTTGGCTTAAGTATTCACCTCCTCGATCGGATCGAAGGGCTTTTATGCTTTTGCCAAATTGGTTTTGAACTTCATTCTTGAATTCCTTGAACTTTTCAAAGGATTCGGATTTTGTGTCTCATAAGATACACATATCCATATCTACTAAAGTCATCAATAAATGTAATGAAGTTATAAACCTACCTCTTTAATCTAACTCATGGGTCCACATACATCACTATGTATAAGACCTAATACATCGCTAACCTGCTCATCGTGTCCAGTGAAAGGGCTTTAGTCATCTTGCCTAATAAACAAGACTCGCATTTCTCATATGATTCAAAATCAAATGAATCCAAGAACCCATCTTTATGGAGTTTGGATATTCGTTTCTCATTTATATGGCCTAAACGACAAAGATTGCGAGAGATATGCTTGATTTGAATCATTTGATTTAAATCGCTTTTGTATTTATGTTATAGATATGCATTTCTAAATCAAGAATATAGAGACCGTTAAACAATTGTGCAACACCATAACAAATATCATTTATGTAAAACAAACAACGATTGTTCTTTATTATAAATGAAAAACCTTTCTTGTCCAAACAAGAAATGAAATAATGTTTTTGCTTATAGCAGGCACAAAATAACAATCTTCTAATTCTAAAACTAGCCCAAGATGGGTAAAGATAAATGATAAGTTCCTACGGCCGGCAAAGAACTTTTGCTCTATTTCCAAACTCGTAGGTCAACCTCTCCTTTCATTAAAGTTCTACTCCTTGAGTCCCCGCACATTAACACAAATGTGAGAACCACATCCAAAGATCCAATACCCATGATGTAGAAGTAGATAAGTTGACTTCTATAACATATATACCGAATCAAGTCGTACTTCCTTTTCTTTTCTTCACTTCTTCCGGATAAGCATGACAATTCCTTTTCCAAATTGTCCAGTTTTCCATGTAAGTGACATTCACTTTCTTTAGCCACCCCACCTTTAGGTTTTAAAGCTCCTGTTTGGTTTTGGAATTGGGTTTGGCAAAAGATTTAGATCCTATCTTCTTCTTGCCTTTCCATTTCCCTTAGCATTCCCCTTTTGCACCATCATTATGGGAGCGGGTCCCGCCTTTTTCATGTTGTTCTCTGCAGCGGTTCTTAACATGCTCAACAACTTAGTAAGGGTTTCTCAATTTCATTCATAAGATAGTTCATAACAAATTGAGAGTAGTTGTTGTTCAAAGATTGCAAAACAAGGTCGGGCTTTGGGCTTCGAGTGATTGGAAAACCCAACCTATCAAGGTACTCAATATACCCAATCATTTTCAAACACACATGTGGACCAACCGGATCACGTTCACCCATTTTGCGGTGATACAACGCCTTGCTTGTATCATACCTCTCCGTCGAGCATGCCCTTGAACAATTTCTTGAGATGCTCGATCATCTCATAAGCATCCATCAACTCATGTGCCGCTTTCAAGCTCGGCGCTCATGGTTGCTAGCATGACATAACTCACATCCGAAAGAGCATCATCTTGATGCTTCTTGTAAGCATTATGCTCCGTGACGTAGTGCGTTGTGTACCGGTGTCTTTGCAGAATGGGCCCATCGAGGACATATAGCTTACGCTCTTGTTTGAGGACAATCCTCAAGTTCCTATGCGGTACCAAGGAAATTAATTCCACTTAGCTTGTCCTTTTCAAGGATCGATCGTAATGAAAGACTATTTGTGTTGTTGTTGTTTGCCATTTGATATCTACAATTTATAAGTGCAATAATAATAAGTCAAATTACGAGTTGATATTATATAATTGATAATAGTACATTCAAAATATACCTCTCACTATTTTATTCAAATTAATAGCCCTCACCATTAATTCGGAAAGCATTTTCTATTAAATCTTTCTAGTGAGCCAAGTTCCATATTTCATTATGCCTTAAGTTAGCTTTGGCTATTCTCTCAAAACATAATTATTTAGGTAGACAACCCTTTATCAATTATATCATATATAACTCCCCGGATAGTTTGGTAAACAACATTTGTTTCTAGTCCATCTAATGGTACCAACCAAACTCTATGCCTCTAAGTCCACAATCCTATGAGATAACTTAGTTAAGTTCAGCCCAATGATTTTAATAGTTTGGATATCACAATTATCCTATCGCATCTTACCTAGATAAATAGGGTACTTTTGCTTTGGCAAACCTACATCTATTGATCAAGGTCTTGATGAGTGTTATTCATTGGAAGGCATCCGATTTAGACTTAATAATTTAATGAGGATTTTATTAATTTAGATCTCACCAATTTTAATCTTGTTAAGCATGCACATTATTAATCATATCATATCACATACAAGCATAAATAAAGTGCAAAATTAAATGTGTCACGCTTATGGCCCAATCCATCGTCAATCTTTTTCAAGCTAATGAAAGATTGAAGGTCAATCTAAGGTGGTAAAAGATCTTAAAATAAATAACTTCCTTGGATCTTCCTCTCAGCATGAGCCTCCTCTCCATCATCATCTTTCCATTGTGTTCTCCATCTTGACATCTTCATCAATTCAGATTATTACATGACATAAAGAAACCTCGAGTTACATTCGAGGGGATTTAGATGAGAAGAGAATATTACATTAGAATTTATAGAAAGGCACAACATGCAAGCCGTATTTCAAAACCAAAACCACTAACCTATGGGTCAAAAGGCCATAATTGTGCACCATGCATATCACAATAAGCACATAACAATTTATATATAATTAAAGAAAACTATATATAAAATATAGGGACACGACCATCATGCGCCTTACGGGGTCCAAGGGGGTCTCCCACAGCGTGTGGTCCCATTGTATTGCGAAATTTTTCCATACGAATCTCTAAAACAGTTTAATCATACATTTTAATCCACCAAAACACCCATAATAACAAATCATATATGTCCGATTTCGATTTAATCATATTAAAACGAATAACAAGACACCTGAAATTTATCATATATTTCAGGTTCGATTAATCATATTAAAACGATTCTTCATGCTTCTAATCCGATTAGAATAGTTATATTGTTATTCCACCGATTAAAGATACGATTAATAAAATATCATCATATATATTACCGAATACACATACAACGGAATATCATATATTCAATTTTATATCGGTAAACATGCATCATCATATATCATATATATATCGAATACAATTAAAACACGTGTCTGAATTAATCTTTTCTTAAGTAGCTTTGATACCTTTGTTGGGCTTTTACGAAACGCATAAAAGGAAATTAAAATTTTAAAGCAATTTTTGAAACCCTAAAGCAGGATCCATAACGAAAAAATCAATTAATTCAGAGGTTTAGAGATTATACCAGATATAAACAAAAAATGAGAATCTGAAACCGACTGCGCCTCGAATCTCCAACGCAATATAAACCGATTGCGCCTCTACGGTATCCACACGAACGCCGCACGAACCGTCGAACGATTCTGCAATAAGAAGGACTTGATTACTAGCCACCCAAAAGGAATGGATTTTTGAAACTGTTTTCTCTCTAGTCTCTCTCTAAGAGCGGCTAGGGTTTTTCAATTATGATATCTTACCCTAAGTAGCTGCTATATATATCATATATATAGTAGTTAAAAGGAATTAATCAAATCAAAACCTAATTTTATAAAATCCGAATTTATATATATATATATATATATCTCTTAATTAAGTCTTACTTAATTAATATACATATATACAAATTATCCTTTTAATTTAAATTCGTGATTTAAATACTATTAATCATATTAATATATTTAAATCCTTAAAATTTAAATTAATTCCCTTTTAAATAACGTTCCATGTGTGTGACCATATAGGTTATTATTACGTTGGCAATAATTTTAAAATCATATTATAAAATTATAAACAGTGAGCGGCATCTAGTAATGCATCACTGCTACCCAAGTAATAATAAGATCGATGATTCGATGCAACCTTTTTGTGACCAATGTTTCAATGTAATTTAATCCTTTTAACCTTAATATCCTAGATTAAACTCGAGTCATGGAATGTGTCATACTCTTCATAATTTAATCTGAGTTTTCTTGATCAATGAGTAGACTATATGAAACAAATCACTATTTGAGCATGGCCATGCATTTCATAGTCCTACTCAATCAAGAGGCCTATGGATATCACCCATAATATATAGGATGGTTAAATTCCATCTAGATCACTCATATTTCTCACACGATTAATGATGAACCCAATAATCACCTTTATAGTCCACCCTATTAAAGGTGACATTTGATGATATCAAAGTACATAAATTCTCATGTAGTAATATAGCAATTTTAGGTCGGAGGTCCATTACATCATTGTCACTATGAGAATTGCTAATGACACTTCGCATAATGCTCCATATAGAATTCTCATGGTGGGTCTGTCCAGTACATCGTTCTCTAACATGTACCTATGCATTGACTTAATATCTCATATATTTATGACCAATGAGATTTGGTCATCAGTCAATCCACATACTAGTCTCAATGCATTATTGTTGTCCCATCAACAATGATACTCGACTATGGACATTTAAGAACATTGATACTAATGGTAATATATAATCTCATGTTCAAGTCACATACTTGAAACTATATAATTTGTATCACTATTCTAAGGAATTTTATTATGTCAAAAATTATATTACGCAGTAAATAAAACCATAATAAAATCATATATTTATTCAATCAAATATAATATCAAAACGTTAAGCAATTATATCAAATAATTGGCCTCTAGGGCATAAACTCTAACAAAATGCGATGTGCGAATTGTGAAGTGCGAATTATGAAGTGCGATTGGCCAAATGCGAAGTGCGAACTACGATATGCGACTTACGAACTGCGATTTGCGAAAGCATTTTAACATTCATCATAACATTCATTACATTGCGATTTGCATCATTCAAAATACCTTGTCATATTTCAAGTGTCTAGTAATCCTTATCATGTCCATTTCATTTCATTGCATTGCATGAACATGATAAAGAGGGCATCTGTAGACACTCAAAATTTCATTTTCCTATTATTAACTATACAGAAGGACAAAAGCGTTTTTTTTACACTCCAGAGATAACCTTGGAGGACCACAACATCAATTCTAACCCCGGAGATAGCCTGGGAAATCAATTTCAAAGCCTGAAGTCAACCCCGGAAGGTCAAGCCAATCTCAAAGATAACCCTGAGGACACTCATAGTCAACAGTAGGCCAACCTCAGAGATAACCCTGAGAAAAGACTGCTACAACGGTGCGAAAATCAGAAATAACCCCAAGAGGGGAAAAATGGTCATTTTGCCAACTCAACTTCAAATTAAATCAAATAAACTCATTTCAATACAAATTACATCAAAATATGTCCCATAAGAACCATATCTTAACTTTCAAGCATAAACTACGCAAAACAGCTCAACGGACTGCCTAACGGAGACCCGGGAATGCTATTTTGGTCATGGGCCCATCTTTATGGAGTCAAAAAAGGGCAAATCCTTTGTCATTGTATAGCTCTCGGAAAGGGCTTTTTAGAATGGTATGGCACGCTTCCATCGGACTCCCGAATCGAAAGTTATTAAGGTTCGAGCGAACAACGCGTTGTCTGAGTGCACGTACTTCGAGACGGTGGGACCCACATTACCCGGGGTACCCCGGGCAGCTGTAGGTATACCTACTACTGCCGCAGGTACACCTGTGGCTCCCCCCCTCTATAAATAGAGGGCTTGGGGTGGCCACATTTGCAAGAGAAACGACGAGGAAGCCATGTCCAATTTGTTATATACGTACTATAAACTGAGTGTTTTCTCATTTTAAACACTTGTGAGCTCATATATTGTCATATTTTTACCGGCGGGAGCCAAGTGTTCTACCACTTAAAGCTATAGAAGTCTTCTTTGGCAGTCTACTATAAGCCTTCTTACACACTTTAAAGCCTTTCTCTTCATCTTTGCACACACTCTTCTTGTAGGGTTTCGACACAGAAATGCACAGCGAAAATAGAATAATTTAAAGCAATTTTTGAAACCCTAAACAGGATCCATGCGAAAATAATTAATTCAGTGGTTAGAAATTATACCGAATATGAAAATGCTTCTGAAATTGATGCGCTCGAATCTCCAACGTAATCCAAACGAATCGCGCCTCTACGGTATCCACACGAATGTCCCGCGAACCGTCGTATGATCTGCAGTAAACGGAACTGCGGTACTAGCCACCAAAAGGAATGAATTTTAGAACTGTTTCTCTCTAGTCTCTCTCTAAGAGTGGCTAGGGTTATGATATGATATTACCCTAAGTGGCTACTATATCATATATATAGTAGTTAAAAAGGGATTAATCAAAAAACATATTTTAATAAAATCCAGAATATATATATATATATATATATATATATATATCTTAATTAAGTCTTACTTAATTAATATACATATATACAAATTATCCTTTTAATTTAAATTGATTTAAATACTATTAATCATATTAATATATTTAAATCCTTAAAATTTAAATTAATTCCATTTTTAAATTACGCTCTATGTGTGTGACCTATAGGTTATTATTACGTTGGCAATAATTTTAAAATCATATTATAAAATTATAAATAAGTGAGCGGCATCTAGTAATGCATCATCGCTACCCAAGTAATAATAAGATCGATGATTCGATACAACCTTTTAAGTGACCAATGTTTCAATGTAATTTAATCCTTTTAACCTTAATATCCTAGATTAAACTCGAGTCATGGAATGTGTCATACTCTTCATAATTTAATGCGAAGTTTTCTTGATCAATGAGCGATTATATGAAACAAATCACTATTTGAGCATGGCTATGCATTTCATAGTCCTACTCAATCAAGAGGCCTATGGATATCATCCCTAATATATAGGAGGGTTAAATTCCATCTAGATCATTCATATTCCTCACACGCGATTCATGATGTACCCAATAATCACCTTTATAGTAGTCCCTATTACGGTGACATTTGATGATATCAAATGACATAAATCTTCGTGTGTAGTAATATAGTGATTTTACGGTGGGAGGACCATTACATCATTATCACTATGAGAATTGCTAATGACATTTCGCATAATGCTCCACATAGAATTCTCATGGTGGGTCCGCTTAATACATCGCTCTTCTAACATGTACCTATGCATTGACTTAATATCTCATATATTTATGACCAATGAGATTTGGTCATCAATCGATCCACATACTAGTCTCAATGCATCAATGTTGTCCCATCAACAATGATACTCGATCAGGGACATTTAAGAATAATGATACTAATTGTAATTATATAATCTCATGTTCAAGTCACATACTTGAAACTATATAATTTGTATCACTATTCTAAGGAATTTTATTATGTTAACAATTATATAATATAAATAAATAAAACCATAATAAAATCATTCATTTATTCAATCAAATATAATATCAAAACATTAAGCAATTATATCAAATAATTGGCCTCTAGGGCATAAACTCTAACACTTCTTCACGTTGAGAGTCGTGTTGTGTGTGTAGGCCGGACTTCATCCATGGTTTTCATTTCATTTGAAAAATATATATATATATATATATATATATATATATATATATATATATATATATATATGAACTGTTGTCGAACTTTGTTCGATGAGCCTGGATTTTACATCCGGAGCATTTATTTCTTATATATATATATATAGGGACTTGTGCATTTACCGCTTTTATATATATATTTACATTTCGTCCCGCCTGGAGTTTACTTCTTGGCGGTTGATCGTTTTTACTGCTTTATTTACATTTAGTCCCGCCTGGAGTTTACTTCGTGGCGGTTGATCGTATTTATTGCTTTATTTACATTTCTTATCCCCCATGGAGGTGCTTCGGGGTGGTTGATCATGTCTCTATATATATATTTACTACTTTTATATATTTACATTTTTCGATCCCCCATAGATGTGCTTCGTGGTGGTTGATCATGTATATATTATATATATATATATATATATATATATATATATATATATATATATATATATATATATATATATATTTACCGCTTTTATATATTTACATTTCGATCCCCATAGAGGTGCTTCGTGGTGGTTGATCATATATATATATATATATATATATATATATATATATATATTTATTTATAGCTTTTATATATATATATATATAACTGATTACTGTTTTCATATAAATTGCGGCATCATGTGAGCCTAGGAATCATGTGATCACATATTCAGTCTACTGAATCTAGATTCGGTTTCCATGATGGACATTTTCATATGTAAGCAACTTGTAAATTATTCACGGTGTTTGAATTTCCTTAGATGGCTTTCATGCCCATGAGGAGCTCAGCACTGCTATATATTATTTTGTCAAAGATGCTTCGCATCTCGAAAATAAAATCAACCAAGCCATACATTTAATAAAATGGAAGTATCAAAGGCCTCAATTACTATTGAGCACATGGTTTGAAAAACCTCTTTTACAAAACATCATTGCCATATCTTGTTTAAAACTGAATTTTTATACAATTTCAAACCCTTTGTATATAGGTGCGAACGAGGCCTCGCACTACTTCCAAATAACAACACATTGACCCACACACACACACATTCATATAACAGTTTCTTGAAAAGTGGCGATCACTGTGGTAACACGGATGTCGAGGGGTGCCTAACACCTTCCCTCCGCATAATCAAGCCCCCGAACTCAAATGAATCTCGATTTCACAGACTCGTTTAGCAGTGTTACATCACTGGGTCAATGTGCAAACCTTTTCTCGATTGCAGGCAGTGCAACCGGAGTTTAAAACACCAATGGCACTCTTACAGTCAAATCGTCGAAATATACATGTCGGACCTTTTTCACTTGTTTTTTCAAACAAATCTCACCTAACATGAGAACTCCAAAGAACAAGAACAGAAAAGGGACAAATAAAAATCCCGACGTCGACACCTCAGTTAGATGTTAGTTTTTTTATGTTAAATATGTTGCATGGTGTATAATTAGGTGATCCGGGTTGCTAGATGTTAGATCCATAACATCTATAGGCTCAATTTGGTGTTTTCAAAAATCTGGAAATTTTCATGTGTTGTCTGACAACCAAATGTCAGTCCTCATAGATCTCTTACTGTTTCTGGTTTTGTCTGTTTAAAGCTTTGTAGTTGTAGTATGTCATGTGGACTTTACTCTAGAACTTGAATCAAGTCCAAATCATGTACATATTTCATTTTATTGATGGTCAAAGTCGGTTGACCGACCATGACCAAGTGAATCTGCGCAGCCATGAACTTGCCCAGAAAGCTCTGACAGCAAGTTCATGGGCCTAGATCTTTCTTGTTTTTGTTGATTTGTGTTTATAGTTGTATCTAAGTTGGAGTTTAGTATATGTACTACATGTTTATGCCTTAAAATCTCCTAAACATCAAACTGGGTGAATATAGTGGACGGTCAAACCAGGCAGCACAATCATGTTTTCTGTTTTCTGGGTAACCCAGAAAACATATGAACATGGTCTCTGACATGGTTTGACCGAATCTTAACGGTTGATTCTGTTGTTGTTATATGTGTTTTTGGTATTAGATATGTTCTCTTACATGTTGGTTACACACTAAAAGCATTAAATCACAAACACAATACAAGAATTGCAAGTTGTGGAAGCCCAAAGTATTGTTGAATCGTTCTCCATTTCGGGTAACCTGAAATGAAGAAATCAGCCTGACTCGACAAACCACTTTCCATGCTTAGATCTCCTCAGTGTGATGCTGTTTGATCATGTTTGTTGTTGGGTCTTGTAGTTTTACATTAGTACCACAAGATCTGACCAGAAACATATTGATCAAAGAATTATGCTTGGTCAAACATGCTCACTCGTTAACTGACTTTCAATGTTCTTAGGTTTCAAGAACAATTAAAGGCTACACCTACGTCACTAAAGGCTTTAGCGATGACTTTTAAATTTTATTTAAATTATTTTCTAAAAATTATTTAATAATAGAAATTAATTTCTGAAAATTACAAAAATTATTTTAAAAATTATTTTAAGTTATAAAAATTAACTTTTAATAATTTGACATATATTTTTGTAAATATTTGTATTTATTTAAATATTATTGATATTTAATTTATTTAATAAATACATTAAATAAATTAATTAAAATTATTTTATTATATTAAAAATTATTTTAAATGATAATAAGGTATTTAAAAATATTTGAAGTTATAAAATATAACTTTTAATATTTAAAGGTAAATTTCATTAATTATTTAATATTAATGATATTAGAATTATTTAATAATTATATTAAATAAATTAATTAAAAATAATTTTAATATTATAAAAATCATTTTAAATGAAAATAAAGTGTTTAAAAATATTTGAAGTTATAAAATATAACTTTTAATATTTAAAGGATAATTTTATTAATAATTTAATATTAATGATATTAGAATTATTTAATAGTTATATTAATAAATAGTTTAAAAATGATTTTATTGATTTAAAAATCATTTAAAAGGATATAAATGAATTAAAAATATTTTAAGTTATAATTAATGACTTTTAATATTTTGATAAATAATGCATTAATATTTAAATATTAATGGTAATTATTTAAAAATGATTTTAATTATTTTAAAAATCATTTAAGGTAATATTAATACTTTTAAAAATATTTTGAGTTATTATAAAATAACTTTAATATTTTGGCAATAGTTTCATTAATAGTTTAATATTAATTAAATATTAATGATAATAGAATTATTTAATATTTAAATCATTTAATAATGATTCTAGTGTTTGAAAAATTATGATAAATTATAATAATTATTTAAAATTATTATAAGTTATTTAAAAATAATCATATTTAAGATGTTTAAGTTATATTGAACTTCAGATAGAGTTTTAGACTCGATAATTACTCGATAAAGCCGCTTTCGGTACAATCAAATGTTTTCGTAAATTGATATGGACTTTTATAATTTGTCTGTATACGTGATTGTTTGTGATCCAATGATTGTTAAACATATGTGACAATGTGATTAGGTTATGTGTTGACTGCAAATAGCAGCACTATGTGTTATGATATATTATTCTAATCGGATAAATGATCTTGTTGATGATAGGGCTTGATATAAAAGATAAAACTAAGTTGTATATAAGCAAAGTAAGCGAGATCAGTGCACGTATCCTATCTTTGCATTTACTTTATGCAATGGACATGCGTAAGCAAATATCGAAACTATTCTTTTTCATTGTTCAAATATCTTAACCTGTGTATATACTTATGCAATGATTCTGTATAAGTAAGTTATTAGATTATTATCTGTTGTACAAGTTCCTTAATTTTGTTGTTATATATCAAGATATATATTTTGTTCGTTAATTTCTAAGCGTGGTTATACAAGTGACCTCACTTGGATAATTATTATATTTTATTACATGTTGATACATACTTATTGGTTTCCAGTATGTATACATTGACTTAAAAGCCTTCTAAGCTATTTGATTCAGCTAGACACAGATTTAAAAATATTTTTGAACAAAATAGAACTTTATTGTATCCAACTGAATTATTTTGGTTCAGATTCTAGACTAGTATGAACATCCCAAATCTGGGAAACTTTTATGCGCCTAAGGCGGATATGCTGGACGAAAATATCGTTCTTTTATGTAGTATTGATCAATACAGGGCATAACGGGATGATCTCCCCCGTGCCTGTAAGTTATGACGGTTTACAAATGAAGTTCTGTTTAACCTTTTTTAAAATAGAAAATAATGTTTATAGTCTGTTGACTGATCCTCATTTATAGTCAGTACGTAGTTTCAAAAATTTGAAATCGAAATGATATGTTATTTATTATTGGTTCAGTTTACTTCACAACTGTTGATTCGTTGTAGAAGTGTCGTACAAAGAAAACATTTAATCATTTCAGCTAATATTTATTTATTGTTATTACTTGTTGTGCACTCAAATGCTGATCCTTGCTTAATTTAAATATTTTCAGCTAAGTGTGAACAAACGTTTGTAAGGCTAAGAACAAGAACAAAGGGAAAGGAAAGGTGTTATATTATAATAGTTGACTTTATTAAGATAGGATATCTATCATATAATTATTATAATGAATGTTTAAAGGTTGCGTACTTGGGATTAGACTTTGAAATATATGTAAATTAAGTTTGGTATTTATAATATTGTTATTATTATTAGTATTATTCCACTCATAGATATGATATCGTGAAGCACCGAGTTCGGGTTTCAAATACCTGAATTTGGGGGCATCACAAGTTGGTGTCAGAGCTTTAGGGTTAGAAACCTTAGGTGGGATAGACCTTAGGCTATAACCTTAGGACAGAGGGAAACGTTGAAAATACAAATAACTCATATATAGTTTACAATCGAATAAATTCATCGTTAAACAAAATAAAAGATAACCTATATAAAACTATTATTTGTTATGTGTGTATATTATATGCTAATCAGGATAATTTATGTGTATAGATGTCAGGTGGAAAATGATTAGGATACCCTCAGATAGTAAAGAAGGAGCCAATATCAAAGCCAATAGCTGAAATAGAGGCTCATGTTGAAAGCAACTCGGATGAGGTGGTTATTGTGGAAAACATAGTACCAGACAAAGAAACGGTGGAACTAACAGATAGTGATTCGAACACTGAAGTTGAAGCTGATCAAGCATCAACGGAAGTGCAGAATCTGAGGAACAAGGTTTCTTTTCTGGAAAAGCAGTGGGAAATAAAAAAGTTGTTAAATAGTCAATTGCGGAATGCATTAATAGAAACAATGAAAGAACAAGATAAGCTTAAAATCCAAATTGATTAAATGGGAGCCAAGAGAAACAAATCGTGTGCAGCTCCGAGCAAGAAGGGGAAAAGAAAGATGAAAGACCGCGATATAGGAAACTCCGATGATAACCAAGGGAACCTTAACCGAATAGAAAAGTGTACAAACTGTGACAAGAAACATGAAGGCGTATGCAGGAAAGGGAAAAATGTTTGCTACAATTACAGACATGAGGGACATTTTTCTCCTCATTGTCCCAATCCAAAGCAAGGTGTCTGTTTTATTTGTGAGATAGAAGGTCATCAGGCGAAAGGTTATCTAAGATAAAGAAAAAGGCGTAGTAAATAGGTAGTATAGGTATTGTTTGAATAGCTGTGTTTAATGTAATATATATGTTTAGTACATATATGTAATATAATATTTTCAACTTTTGTATTAGTTAAAGTCGTAAATCCTGACTTTTGTGGTCACAAAGGGATAGCAGTATGTGTTATGTTATGTAAAGTACTTTGAATTAATCGAATGAATATGAATCTATATTTGATTAATGAAATAAGTTTGATACGTGAAACTTATATAATAAGGTTTAGAATATAAAGAATAATTTATGGTCTTATTTAACCAGATAATGCCGCCAAGACTTCAAACTCGAAATCAAAGGGCAGAAGAATCTGTCAACAACACTGGGGGACAACAACCAAACCCGATGCAGCATTTTGCAAATATGGTAGCTCAAGTTATGCAACAGGGAATGCCAGCCGCAGGGAACCAGCCAGACAATCGCTTGGCAAACTTTAAGGATTTTAAGGTTGTAGGACCGCCTAAATTTAGAGGTACAACTGACCCTGTAGAAGCCCAAACTTGGGTTAAGGAAATTGAAAAAGCGTTTGTAATAGCTAGGGTAGTTGAGGGGAAAAAGACAGCTTTTTCCACCTACATGATGAAAGGGGAGGCGAATTTTTGGTGGGAAGAAAATCAAGCTAGGGTAGGAGAAGGTGTAGTTACTTGGGCTAGGTTCAAGACTTTATTTTTTGAGAATTATTTCTCGTCTAGTATGTAGGCTAGGATGGAGGTGAAATTTTTGGAATGCTTTAGCAGGAGAACATGACTGTTGCGGAGTATGCTGCAAAGTTTAATGAGTTGGCTAGGTTCGCTTCGCATCAAGTTGATACGGAGGCTAAGAAGGCGAGAAGGTTTGAGCTAGGATTAAAATCCTGGCTCTATAACAAGGTGGCGGTATTGCAGATCAATACCTTTGCAGCACTTTTAGAAAAAGCTATTATAATTGAGGAAGGGAGTGAGGCCATAAGCCTCTACAACAAGGAGAAAAAGAACAAGGGCAAAGTCGAGGGAGTTGTGAAGGTGGAAATTAATAGCGGGAATACGAGTGGAAATGGAAAGAGAAAAGAGAGCAATTTTGGGAATGTCCAGGTTAAGCAAGAAGGTGTGAAGAAGCAGGTGGTACAATGTGGAAACTGTGAAAAGAATCACTCAGGGAAATGTTTGAAAGGAAAATATGTTTGTTATAAGTGTGGGCAAGAGGGTTATATCTCTCCCAACTGCCCCAATCCTAGGATGAACAGTGGGTGTTTTCTGTGCGGATCAAAGGAACATAAGGTTAAGGACTGTCCGAAAAGGATAATGGAGGTAGGGAGTGTGAACACGGGGAAAGGCAGTGGGACTCTGGCAATCATAGGACCAACTTCATCAAGCAAGCCAACAAAATCAACTGCAAGAGTCTTCAACATGACGGTTCAGGATACCGTGGCAGCTGGTGATGGAACTCCAGGTATTATTCGTATAACTTTTATTTTTTTCTTATACATGATTTTCCTATATATAGTAAATTATTTTATAAAGAAATTTTGAAGGAGGAATTCTTTTAGAAATCAAATTTTCCATTTAATCAAATAAACAAGCTTTATGTTGAATAGTTAAGGATCGATTAGATCGAATCTGATTGAGATCTACTTACAATGATTGTGTATGCTATGTACCCTTATATGTATAAGTTTTAAAACGGTGATTCCAGAGATGGAATCTTTATAAGGGAGGGTGAATGTAATAACCCGATATTTTCTATATAATTAAATCATAAATTTTGTGTATAATTTTTTTTTAAAGGTGGGACTACGTGCAAGGTAAAGTATATGTATATATATGTTATAAATAAAATTTATTTATTACAAGAATAATTAAAAATAATTTTTTAGAATTATTGACCATTATAAATTATATTTTTATAATTAATTTTTGTAGTAAAAAATATTTTTATTATTTATTTTTTATGAAAATATGATTATTATATTATTTAAATAATATATGGAATGATTATTAGAATTATTATAATAATTATTTTATTATATGAATTTTAGTTCAGATTATTAAGTTAATTATTTTAACTTAATTAATAATGCTATATATGCAAGGTAAATCAGATATGGAATCCAAATCCTAATTTTGGATTTTGATCAAGGAATGAGAATAATAATATAATATTATTTTTATTTTAGTGCTATAAATATATACTGTATATGTGTAGACTGATAATGGTTGGTCAATTATGGAGTATAATGTTAAAACTCTAGTATTAATTTGTTAAACCCTATTTTGAAATTTAAATAGGAGTTCAAGACTGTTTAGTAACTGTATTATGTGATTAATGATTAGTATTATAGATTCTAATCTTAATTAGAGAAACCCTAATTATTAGAAACCCTAATTTCTAAATTAGGAACCCTAACTTCGAAATTATAAATCATAATTAGTAATTAGAAACCCTAATTACTAAACTAGAACCCTAATCGCTAAAGTATGAAGATTAATGTTAATTAGGGAAACCCTAATTATTACTTAGAAAACCCTAATTACTAATTAAAACCCTGCTTGTCAAATTAGGAATCCTAAATGCTAATTTATGAACCCTAATTGCTAATGGTAAGCCCTTATTACTAAGTTAGCAATCTTAAATGTAATTTGTAAAGCCTAAACCTAATTTTTCTTGTTCTATGTAATTAGGAAACTAAGTATGATTAAGAAACCCTAATTATTTATTTTTAGAAACTAAAATTTACATTTTTAGCCAAATTAGAAATTCTAGAAAACTAATATTTTTTCAACCTTAAGGTTAAACCCTAAAGGTCAAACCCTAAGGGTTTGCCAAGTTACTTTAGTGCCATTAAAATTAAAAGCTAAATGACTATTATTCCCTTGTTGTATTATTATAGGAAACTTGTGTATCTTGCCATATTTGTAGTAGTTATCCAACTAAGATCAGCCATGTGACTGATGTAGATACAAGTTAGCCATTTATATCAGCCATTTCATTTCATTCAAGTCATATATATAGATCAAGAAAGAGAAAAGTGTACATTATAGCCATTTGAGCAACCAATACTCAACCAACTCTCCCTCTCTCTCTCTCAAAACCCACGAATTTCTATAGTATTTCAGTCCCCAAATCAAGCTCCGCTAACACTCACAACAAATCAGAGGCCTAGATTCAAGAATTTGTTCATAAAGGTATAAAACCCTAATAAAAAATCTGACCCTTGATCCTCTGTTAGATGTTAGTTTTTTTGTGTTAAACATGTTGTATGGTGTATAACTAGATGATCTGAGTTGTTAGATGTTAGATCCATAACATCTATTAGCTCAGATTTGGTGTTTTCAAAAATCTAGAAATTTTTATGTGTGTTCTGACAACCAAATGTCAGACCTCATAGATCTCTTATTGTTTCAGGTTTTGTATGTTTAAAGCTTTGTAGTTGTAGTATGTCATGTGGACTTTACTCTGGAACTTGAATCAAGTCCAAATCATGTATAGATTTCATTTTATTGATGGTCAAAGTCGGTTGATCGATTACATGATGAAAAATGAATCGGGTGACCGTGAACTTGCCCAGAAAGCTCTGACAACAAGTTCATGGGCCCAGATCTTTCTTGTTTTTGTTGATTTGTGTTTATAGTTATATCTAAGTTGGAGTTTGGTATATGTACTACATGTTTATGCCTTAAAATCTCCTAAACATCAAACTGGGTGAATATAGTGGACGCTCAAACCAGGCAGCAAGATCATATTTTCTGTTTTCTGGGTAACCCAGAAAACATATGAACATGGTCTCTAACATGGTTTGACCAGATCTTAACGGTTGATTATGTTGTTGTTATATGTGTTTTTGGTATTAGATCTGTTCTCTTACAGGTTGGCTACACACTGAAAGCATTAAATCACAAACACGTACAATACAAGGATTGCAAGTTGTGGAAGCCCAAAAGTGATCGCTGAATTATTCTTCATTTTGGGTAACCTGAAATGAAGAACAACTCAACGATGTACACATTGCATGCTTAGATCTCCTCAGTGTGATGTTGTTTGATCATATTTGTTGTTGGGTCTTGTAGTTTTACATTAGTACCACAAGATCTGACCAGAAACATATTGATCAAAGAATTATGCTTGGTCAAACATGCTCACTCGTTAACTGAACTTGAATGTTTTTGGTGCTCAAGAACACTAAAGGCTACACTTTCTGTCGCTAAAGGCTTTAGCGACAGACTTTTAAATTTTATTTAAATTATTTTCTAAAAATTATTTTAAAATAGAAATTAATTTCTGAAAATTACAAAAATTATTTTAAAAATTATTTTAAGTTATAAAAATTAAATTTTAATAATTTGATATATTTTTCATAAATATTAGTATTTATTTAAATATTATTGATATTTAATTTATTTAATAAATACATTAAATAAATTAATTTATTAAAAATCATTTTAAATGATAATAAGATATATAAAAATATTTGAAGTTATAAAATATAACTTTTAATATTTAAAGGTAAATTTCATTAATTATTTAATATTAATGATATTAGAATTATTTAATAATTATATTAAATAAATTAATTAAAAATGATTTTAATATTATAAAAATTATTTTAAATGAAAATAAAGTGTTTAAAAATATATGAAATTATAAAATATAACTTTTAATATTTAAAGGATAATTTCATTAATAATTTAATATTAATGATATTTGAATTATTTAATATTTATATTAAATAAATGGTTTAAAAATGATTTTATTGATTTAAAAATCATTTAAAAGGATATAAATAAATTAAAAATATTTTTAGTTATAATTAATGACTTTTAATATTTTGATAAATAATGCATTAATATTTAAATATTGATGGTAATTATTTCAAAATGATTTTAATTATTTTAAAAATCATTTAAGGGTAATATTAATACTTTAAAAATATTTTAAGTTATTATAAATAACTTTACTATTTTGAAAATGGTTTCATTAATAGTTTAATATTAATTAAATATTAATGATAATAGAATTATTTAATATTTAAATCATTTAATAATGATTCTGGTGTTTGAAAAATTATGATAAATTATAATAATTAATTAAAATTATTATAAGTTATTTAAAAATACTTTGACCGATGTTTAAGTTATATTGAATTTCGGTATAGAGTTTTAGACTCGATAATTACCCGATAAAGTTATTTAAGATAACAAAATATTTTCGTAAATTGATCTAGACTTATATAATTTGTCTCAGATATCGTGTTTGTTTTTGTGATCCAACGATCTGCTAAACATATGTTACAATGTGATTAGGTTATGTGTTGACTGCAAATAGCAGCACTATGTGTTATGATATATTATTCTAATCGGATAAATGATCTTGTTAATGATAGGGCTTGATATAAAAGATAAAACTAAGTTGCATAACTATAAGCAGCAGACCAGGCAAGTATCCTATCTTTGCATTTACTTTATGCAATGGACATGCGTAAGAAAATATCGGAACTATTCTTTTTCATTGTTCAAATATCTTAACCTTTGTATATACTTATGCAATGATTCTGTATAAGTAAGTTATTAGATTATTATCTGTTGTACAAGTTCCTTAATTCTGTTGTTATAGATCAAGATATATATTTTGTTCGTTAATTTCTAAGAATGGTTATACAAGTGACCTCACTTGGATAATTATTATATTTTATCACATGTTGATACATACTTATTGGTTTCTAGTATGTATACATTGACTTAAAAGCTGTCTAAGCTATTTGATTCAGCTAGACACAGATTTAAAAATATTATTGAATAAGATAGAACTTTATTGTATCCAACCGAATTATTTTAGTTCGGATTCTAGACTAGTATTAACATCCCAAATCTGGGAAACTTTTATGCGCCTAAGGCGGATATGCTAGACAAAAATATCATTCTTGGATGTAGTATTGATCAATATATGGCATAATAGGTTGATCACCCCCGTGCCTGTAAGTTATGACGATTTACAGATGAAGTTCTGTTTAACCTTTTCAAAAATAGAAAATAATGTTCATAGTCTGTCGACTTATCCTCATTTATAGTCAGTACATAGTTTCAAAAATTTGAAATCGAAATGATATGTTGTTTATTATTGGTTCAGCTTACTTCACAACTGTTGATTCGTTGTAGAAGTGCCGTATAAAAAAAATATTTAATCATTTCAACTAATATTTATTGATTGTTATTACTTGCTGGGCACTCAAATGCTCATCCTTGCTTAATTTAAATGTTTTCAGCTAAGTGTGAACAACTAGAAGGCTCGACTAAGAACAAAGGGAAAGGAAAGGTTACAAAATAAGTTGGTGTTATATTATGTAATAGTTTGACTTTATTAAAATAAGGATGATATATATTATCTATCATGTATTGTAATGAATGTTTAAAGGTTGCGTACTTAGGATTAGACTCTGATATCACTACTAGAAATTTAACCTATATGACGAGCTATATAATGATCGAGACGAGCCATAATCGGTTTCAGAGAGGTGTATAGAAATGGTCATTTGATCGTCGCCAGATAGAGAGAGAAAGCAGAGCTCTATTAAGTAGGGTCGTCAAAACGACCAATGTTATAGACATAAAAAGGCCCTATACCAAGGCCTTTTATTTGGTCAGTAGCTAATGGGAATTTCGCTACAAACTGAATTTACTCCCTCCATTATTTTCAGGCTCTAAAAACTGAAGTATATTAATTTTTTTTTCCCAAAAACTTGATCCCTCTCAAGTCCTCTAAATCTCAGCCATCCCTAAATCTCTCATACCCAACCGTAAACCTCATAAGAAAAAATCATTTTACCCAACCCCTAGATGGTGCCAGCAACGATTCAGAGCAAAGAGAAGAGGAAGAAACTGTTGTCGACAAAGATAAAGATACCGGAGCACAAGTCATCTCGATAAGAAGGCTGTAGTGGTCGTTGTCACTACTTGCAGAAAGAAGATGAAGACACAATCCTCGATCTATACTTTCTCTCAATCTATTATTTGCTAATCGATTTGTTAGAGCAAAATTAGGGTTTTTTTTTGTTTAATTATTTCAATTTTTTGTGCAATAAATCAAACCTTTATAGATTTGTTAAAGATAGAAATCGGTGGAAGGAGAGAGGCTGGTACTGTGAAGAAGAAAGAGGGATTGGGATGGATAGAATGGATGAGAGGATGGTTAAATTTGATTTACGAAATGCTAGTTCAGAGAATAGAGGCCAGCCATTTACAGAATCCTTTACCTCTTCCTCCTCTCAACGATATCACTTGCATCATCACCGAATCCACCAGTGGTATCGACCGCGAAATCACCAGGATTTCAATTTATTTCCGTTGAAAATTTCACTATCGTAATTGACTGAATAAACAGTAATAATTTCTGTATTTTAGGAAAAAAAAATAAAAACTAGCTCAGAATTGTTCCTACTGAGTTATACTTATAGGGAGTACTTTCTTACTTGTTGACTGTAATATACTGTTTGTGTTTTACTTTTATTATACAACTGAAAACAAGAACCCCCAATTTCTCTCTTGGTTATGATAAAAGGGAAAACCCAGGTAGATGGAAGGTTTGGTTATGGTAGAAAAGATAGGATTAGATATACTTTTTTTCAGAAAAGGGGAATTATATTGAAGCTGGAGTACGCAAAAATAAGAAAATGCTTATATATCAACTTCATAATTTATATTGAAGCTGGAAATATACTTTTTTGTTCCTTGGGATTGTTAACAGGTTGCAATAAAGACTGATAGTAGTTCATAGGACATTGAGGGAGGGTGATCCTACCTTTAAAGAGGAATTAATAAACTACGCACGTAGGGGACAAGTTTTGCATATATCCAATTTTAAAGATGATTCAAGCCGTCTTGGTAATATATTGTTATAATCTGAGGACAGAAACATGACTGATTAATGAGGATGCATTCGCCTTATAGAACGTCTTCTTAATATATTATTATATTGTATGATGGGTTAATTTGGTAATGCTTTCTCTTAACATAATGATGATTGGTGGGATAATAACTAAAAATTTATGGTCAAGATTATCAATTCGATTAACTGGTCTTCGTATAAGGAGAAATTTATTACTTATTATTCACTTATTTGGCACGGCATCTAGTTGCTCCAGAGATGTGAGTTAGAAATATGGAATCTGAAATTTGTTGATGTCTTTAGTGTCCAGGTCATAGTGTGAAACGCTTGCTTCTGAAATGTTATAATTCACCGAGAACTCAGCTTCTAAAGGATTATTTTGATGGAAAGGAGCCTAACAAAGGAGTTAACCCAGATGAAGCTGTTACTTATGGTGCTGTTGTACAAGGAGGCATCTTAAGTCGAGGGGGTGGAGATGAAACAAAAGGTCTCACTCTTAATAAGATGTATTTTTAGAAATAATTATATAATTATGTTTAGTTATAAATCTTCAGAATGAAAGTGACTGGTGACTCTTGATACTTTTAATCAGATATTCTTCTCTTGGATGTGGCCCCTCTCACTCTTGGCATTGAGACTGTTGGTGGAGTGATGACCAAGTTAATTCCTAGAAACACAGTTATCCCAACCAAAAAGTCTCAAACTTTTACCACTTATCAGGATCAGCAGACTACTTTCTCCATTCAGGTATTCTATCTTCTTAATTACAATGGTAGAATCTGAAACTGTCACATACTAGAAGCTACATACACCAGACATGGAGGTCTTCAAGGGGTTCTAGCTGAAATTAGTTGGTTACATTTGTTCTGATTTAAGCTCAACTTTGTAACAGGTGTTGGAAGAATGCATATTGTGATTTGATGTTTTATGAAAAAGCTCGTGATTATGTAAAGTCCTTCAAAGAATATATGTACAAGGACTTAGTGATAGATCAAAGTTGTTAGGTTGATCTTAGCCTTTTAATGTTTACTTATATAGATAAGGAGATCAAATCTGTTAGGTTGATCTATGGCTAGAAAGAAATAGATAGGCTAGTAGTCTATTTGTCTGATCAACAGAATGCAGAAGCTAAGGCAGGATCGCAGAGCTGAGATAATTGTAGTGTATCTGCCTTGAAAGGCCTCTCTAGGAATCGTAGAGTGGTCCAGACGTTTGCCGAGCTAACTCAAAGATCGTAGGATGCTCTTAGAAACGCAGAGTCTGCAAGACGAGTAAGTGAAGATCATAGTGTTAACAGATCGTAGTGAGAAATCGTAGTGATCTCTTAAGTACAAGCACCAATATGACAAGACACTACGATATTGATAGTAGAGTGACATCTGCCTTGTGTCAGAAACATCAAGCCCTATCGTAATGGGTTTTGAACGTTGAAGCTCTCACCAGTCCCAACGTACAAAAGATATCCTTAGTATTGATCAAAAGAAACGTATTCAAGAAGCTAAAAAAAGGACCATTGGGCAGAGGAAAACACCTTTTGAAGTGTTAGGTGAGAAAGCAGTCTGCTGTGTTAGTGGGCCAGAGTGCAATTTAGAAGATGTGCATAAAAGTCTCCATCAAAGCTCAAAAATGTCAAACGCATTTAATGGCTCATCAGATGACTTCAACGGATAGATTTCAAGATCACATATATACAGATCAAAGACAGATGAGAGAAGTTAAGCAAGTATTGAACAAAATGCACAATAACTCTAAACGCTAAACTCTACGATCTGAGAAAAAGGGAAAACATGCTCAGCTACTCAGTTCCTTCGAACAAGTGCTTAACTGCAACTGAGTAGCCTCAATCATAACTCAACAATCATCAATCTACTAAAGTAAGAAGTTCCAAGTCAGAAGGACTTGAAGAGTTCTAAGTGAAGTGTGAAGAGCCAAGTCTGCTGGACTTGAAGAGTTCAAAAGTGAACTTAGAAGTGCCTAGACTGCTGGTCTAGAAGGAATCTGTGAGATTCAGAAAGTGTAAAAGACATCCTTAGTGGATTTTCTACTCAAGGAGTAGAAGAGTGGACTAGGAGCTTTGAGTGCTCCGAACCACTTAAAAACAACTGTGTCTTTATAACTGCTATAACTGTTATAACTGCTCTAACTGCAATAATTGCCTTTCTCTCTTTAATCTACTATCTAAAAGGGATTTCAAAGAATCAATAGTTCCGCTGTGCTTAAAAGATTTATCAAAACAGTTTTTAAACAAAGAAAAGTTTTTAATATATATTCAACCCTCCCCCTTCTAGATAACTATTGTGCTTTCGGGAAATAACAATTGATATCAGAGCAGGTTCTATAATACAGCCTACAAAGCTTGAGTAGATCCAATGGCACACTTACCAAGTGAATCAAAGATTGGAGGAGGCAGCAAGCCACCCATGTGCAACAAAGATAAATTTGCTAACTGGAAGGTTAGGATGCAAGCTTATATGGATCCAATAGATGAAGATCTATTTGACACTATTCAAAATGGGCCATACGTTCCTACAAAGCTTTCACCAACTACAGATGATCCAAATAGAGTACAGATCAAAGTCAAAGGAGAATGGACAGAGAACGAGAAGAGAGTTGTCCAGCTTGACAAAAAGGCCAAGAATATCTTATTTCAATCATTAGAAGATGATCTATTTGAAAACGTGATCAACTGCAAAACAACAAAGGAGGTTTGGGAAGCACTACTCATTATGCATGAAGGAACATAAGAAGTCAGAGAAAACAAACAATCTCTCTTGAGTCAAAAATATGAGATGTTTGCCCATGTTCAAGGAGAAAACGTCACTGCTACATACGAGAGATTCAATATTCTGCTCAATTCTCTACGAGCCTATGGAAAGGTCTATCCAAATAAAGATCTGATCATAAAGTTCATGAGAGCTTTACCAAGCAAGTGGGATGCCAAAACCACTGTCATTAGAGAATCAAAGAATCTACATGAAATGACTGTTCAACAGTTATATGGCAACCTCCTCACGTACGAACTGGAGTTGACACAACGAGCTGAAACGTTATCTAAAGGAAGAAAGAAGGACAAAGGTGTTGCTCTCAAGGTAACTGAAAACACCTCCAAAATCAACACTGAAGCTGATTCTGACTACGATGAAGATGATGAGGAGGACTTTGCAATGCTGGTTAAAAGACTAAGAAGATTCATGAGACAAGGCAGAACCAGCAAACCAAAGAAAGTTGGCAACTACAGCAGCCAGAAGCAAATGAATGACCTATGTTATAACTGCAAGAAACCTGGTCACTTCATTGCCAACTGCAACAAACCTCTTAGAGAAGAACTCAAAAAGAAGACACGTATGAAGAAGGAATACAAAGCAACAAAAGACCAGTAAAGAAAGACAAAGGTCTTGTAGCTGGAGGATCGTGGAGTGACTTAGACAATGACTCAACTCCTGAATCTGGGGATGATGAAGATCCTCAAATAGCAAATCTCTGTTTGATGGCCAAAAGTGCAAGGGACAAGCAGAACTCCAATATATATGAAGTAAGTATCGATGAGGTATTTGACTTCAACTCTCCTGATGTAGATATTGATGACCTTAGAACTGCATTACACGGCATAACTTCTGATATGCATCAATACATGAAGTGGTTTAGAATTCTGTCTAAAGACTATTCACTTCTTCAAAAGGAGAAAGAAAGGTTCAAGAGGAACTGGAAACAACCCTTCTATGTACTGATTCTCTCTCCAAGTTTAAAGCTGAGAATGAGCTTTTGAGACAAGCAAATGAACTCAGTGCTCAAAGAGAGTCTAGTCTAACCTCCAAAATTGAGGATCTAGAAAAGACAGTCTCTACCTGAAACAAATCCTCTTCACCCATGGATTCCTTAAGCAAACCTACTATCTTCAATTTACAAACCTACTATCTTCGATGTTGGATTCTCCCAATTGTTGTCCAAAAAGCAAAATCCATTTCATCTATTTTGACTTTATTGGATCAGACGTCTTTTTCGACAATATCAACGCGTCGTGCGGCATTTACCCATACATCATCTATTCTCCTTCGTTCAGTTGTTTATGCTTTCATCAGATCTTTGATCAAAGCATTCTCAGATTCTAGCTCTAATATCTTATACTCTGCCAAAGAGTGCTTCTGTTCAAGCATCGCACATCGGGTAACACAATTTTGAATTGTTGCATCTCTTTGCTCTACAACCTTTCTTAGTTCTTCCGCACCGCACTTCTAACTCATGAATACGATTTTGTAATTCTAAATTTTGCTCATAAAATTCTTCTAATAAATTTTCCTCAGGTTCCTCTTCTTCCTCACTCTCAACTGCTACCTCTGCGACTAACTCGGGTGCAACTATTAGTTCTTCACACACCACGTAGATATCTCTAATTTCTTCTTCGTCTAACATAACATTAACCTGGTTAGTGATTAAAGGTGTCTCAATGGTCTCATTCACTCCATTTCTAACATTATCAGCTGTCATTTTCAAACACTGCCACAAAACAAGAGATAATTGACATCTCACATATTATCCCTATACTCTGACCGACCAATTAAATACCAAATAAACTTAGGTACGTCATACTAGCGAAGAAATTCCCCGTCTCTCCCCTCCTAGTTCTTATCTCACATCTCGACCAGGATCATATCCTAAGCTTTGATACCAAATCGTGACGCCCCCAAAAATAGGTATTCATCACCCATCTTGAGTCGCCAAATACATGGTACAAAATTCAAATACAACTATAATAATACAATCGTCAGTGTAAAATACGACAAAACATAATCTAAGTGTTTTAATACATATATTGTCATCTAGACAAGATACAAACTCAAAGGAGACCTCATTACATTTATTGTCACACTATTTAATCGTAATAGTGAGGACTACTAATGCTATCATCTCGACCGCTACTCCTTTCCCCGACTCGTCCCAAATTTATATTCTCATTTCTCAAGAGAACAATGAAAGAAAGGGTGAGCTCAACTACCAAAGAAGAAATATTATGACAAAGATAATGCGTAATAAATTATCAATAGTCTTCAATAATGTTAAACCGATAAAATACAATAGACATCAAGTTTAATCGCAGTATTGAATAAGCAATCCATTAGAAGAGTCAAGTAGAAAATAAAACCTACTATCTTCTATGATTTAAAAAATGTTTTCATCAACTTTTATCACTGAGACTCAGCTTAATAAATAAACCACATCTTCTAATCATCTCAGTACTACGGGTCAAGGATATTCATTAAATCATCTATGGTAATGACTATACCGAAAAATCCCTAGTCATAATCATACCAAGTCCATCTCTGCACGTAAATCAAAGACATACAACTATAAAACCAACAACCAACAGTCCATCTTTGAACGTAGCCAAAGATATACAATTCAATAATCCACAGTCCATCTTTGCACGTAAGCCAAGATAACTTTTATTACCATATAAGCATGAGGATGATGACAATGATATAAACATTAATCAACTGCAAACAAGGATAAATATTAAAGACTTTAAATTTATCCAAATATTATCAACCACTCATAATCTAATATTATTAATATTATAACAATATTTTAATCACTTCTTAAACTTATAAACAATTTATTTCAATTGTTTTTACTTTACCAAATAATGCATTTAGTTATTCAAAAAGTCTATACTCATAAGATTTCATCACCAATGATCAAATCCCTTATCAAAAATCTTCATATACCTTATATAGGATTTCCAAGCCACAAAATCCTATTTTCCAACTTTGTTACTTCACATAACATATTTAACTCATATGTTTGTAACTAAACCATTTTCATGAAAAATACCAAATCAATTCGAAAAATATTTCTTTTCTGAGATTTAGCATAATATAGTCCCATAATAAACATATATTTTTCTCGTAATTTTTAAAATTCATTTACTATTTTTCAAAAATCAATTTCTAATTAATTCCTTAAGAAATTAGCTACCTCAATGTTAACTCCAGAAATTCCCAAATCTTGTTAGAATCTTACACATGTTAACGTGAGTCTTCAGTTTAAATTTCATGGTCATCGGAGTTATAGAACTCCGGTTATAGCATTTTTCGTCAGAAAAATCTAAATATTGAAATGGTCATAACTTACTCATTTTAAGTCGGAATGAGCTCATTTTTGGACAGGAGGTACCTTATACCATATACTTTCATGTCCCAAAAGGCCATAATTTTTCTCACAAATTAAGTGGTCAAACAGACCCTTCTAAAAATCTGGACGAGAGCATTTCGGTAATTTCCGACTTTTGACTCTTTTGCTAAAATCAATCCAACACCTAAAATCTACAATACCTTTTCCAGTGATTCCATTTGGAGATGCTACAAAACTCATAGATCTAACTATAGAACTTGACCACACTCAAAAATTCAAAATATAATATGAGATATTGTCAATTGAATTTCATGTTCCATTTTCACCAAAATCTAATTTTCAACCCTATGTGATTTCTAAGAAACTTTCATGTTTTCACATAATAACCAACATAATTCATCATAACACTTACTAACACTTCATATACCCATGATTTTCATCAGTCCAATGCTTTTATTATGACTCTCATCATAATCAACGTAACCAGATCATTTCCACAATTTAATAAGGAATTAATATAAAGGATCATTCACCATGCATGTGGTAATCCACATAGACAGGTTATTCCAACAGAATAATAAAGAATGGAATAACATAAGGATTCACCATGCAAGCGATAGAGACCACACGCAAAAAGTTATTCCCAAGCGAATAATAAATAATGGAACCAGTCCGGCAGAACGCACTTGCACGAAGATATATCCTACGCTGAATAATAAATGCGAAATAATAAATAATGGAACCAGTCCGCCAGAAACGCATGCAGATATGATATTCGACAGAGATAATAAATAATGGAACCAGTCCAGATGTAAAACGCATGCAGACGAGGATATTAAATGTAATAATAAATAATGGAATAACAAATGTAATTTCACCATGTATGCAGTGCTTCCTCATAAGCAAAGTTATTCCAACATAATAATAAAGAATCGGAACTGTGTCAAAGTAAATTAAGATCGATAGGATATTCCACGTAATAATAAAGAATGGAATAATAGAAGAATTTCACCATGTATGTGGTACTTCGCATAAATAGGTTATTCCAACATAATAATAAAGAATGGAATAACAGAAGAAGATCACCATGTATGTGGTACTTCGCATAAATAGGTTATTCCAACATAATAATAAGGAATGGAATAATAGAAGAATTTCACCATATATACAGTACTTCGCATAGACAAGTTATTCCAACATAATAATAAGGAATGGAATAACAACTCTTACGAGTATTGAAAGAAAGTAATTTTCTTCATGAATATGAAAGAATAATACCCCTTACGGGTACAACAAATAATATCCCTTACCTTAGAAGAAACTGGATATTGGAATAGAAGGTAGCAGACTTCTCTTCTTCTTTCTCTCTATATATTTTCTCTCTATAGCTTCTCTCTCTAGAGTTTCAGTGAATTCGTAAGAAATAATGAATGAATGAGCTTCTATTTATAGGAGAATGGACTGAATAGTAACTAATTCATGAACGGTAGTCCATATTAAAACTTTAAACCAACGGTCCATACTGATTCACTATTAAAACTTTAAACCAGCGGTCCATACTGATTCACTATTAAATCTTTAAACCAGCGATCCATATTGATTTACTATTATAATTTCAACCAACGGTCTGAAAAATTAGCACATCTCCTCATGGAATAATATTATACCCAAAAATGATTTGGACCGAAAAGAAATATATATTGTTCACGTGAATAGTATCCCGTAAATAGTAACTCATGAATAGTAACTCATGAATAGTAACTCATAAATAGTAACTCGTGAATAGTAACTCATGAATAGTAACTCGTAAATAGTAACTCGTGAATTACACTCCGACACGAAAAGTGCCCTGAATACCCAATTGAATAATATAACCTCCAGACATAAATTATTATCGAAATAAATGTCGACTTCCACTAACACCAATAATCCCAACACAATGGAACTATCAAATTCATCTTTAATCAACACGAAATTATTCATCATTAATATTATAACTCACAATATTTAACAACCAGGTTGTTCCCAGGAAAGAGGGGGCTTTCCACTAAGGATTTCTCCCTATTGGCGCGCAATTAGGTGACCAAACCTCTCCTTGACAGAACTTCTAGATATTGTAAATATTACAATTTAATAATATGAACAACTTTATCGTCTCAATTATTGATTTAATAGTATATCATATAACGCAGATGATACTGTGACAATAATCGAATCAATAATATGATAGATATGATGCAGCAATTACTGTAGCAATAATTGAATATAACTGAGTGACTTATCACGTAAGCATCAATAACCAATACCGTGTGCTACTATGCAACCACGTAGACATCGTACTTTACTACCGAGTAGTTCAACAGGTTTTAATGGTAAAACTTATACTGAATTATTTTCATAAAAATATTTTTGTTATTTTCAATCAAACAATAATTCCGTTGTGGGGTGCACCAATGATTGTGCCATCGTACGAATATTCTCTGTTAAAACGAATATTTCCCGACCAATTGAATATTATATAACAACTTGCGTACTTTGTAAAATTTATAAATATTACCCACAACTATAACGCTATCTCAAACCCACACCAAAATTTTAAAAAAAATATTTCGAGAAAATTAAATCTTTATTCGTAAAATCTGGGGTCTCACAATCTCCCCTCCTTATGAAATTTTGCCCTCAAAATTTACGTACGTACCTGGTATGACGAAGAGGTAAGGATACCTTGAATACCTTTATCGTCGAAAACATTAAATTCATCTTTGCAATATGGCTAAAGATATTCATTAACAATTCATCTTTGCACTACAGGCCAACTGTATAACCAATAATCAACAGTTCATCTTTGCACTACAATAAAAAGATATACAATCTGTAAAACCAATAATCTTTGAAACTTCGACTTAATAGTATCACCGACCACGAATTATCCATACACTACGGGCCAAGGATATTCATGTTTTCAATTACTACCATGATTATACCGAATAATCACTGGTCATAATCATACCAAGTCCATCTATGCACTGGGCCAAAAGATGACTTTTACCACATCATTTGTAACATTACTGGCCATGATTATACCGAATAATCTCGGTCATAATCATACCAAGTCCATCTATGCTTTCTACAAGCCCTGAGATGACTTTCAACAAAATATAAATATGATGAGTAGTTAATCAATCGATTCCTAAAATCACATCAAAGACAAGTATTTTTAAAGAGATAAGATCGACAGGTAACGTGAAAGTGTCGATTTGAAACAAGATTTATAAACAGTTGAGGTAACGAAAGTTTCTCCTAACAAAGTTTCAACCAATAAGTCAAAGTCTAACTTCTCATGAGTCAAATTTAAACATTGAACACAACTAGGTGAAATACAAGAGTGAGTAGAACTAGTATCGAATAAGATATAAACTTTGCAAGAGTTTATAATTAACCTACCCGTAATAACTTCGTTCGGGTTTCTTGACAAACGCTCTCACTTAAACTACCAGATTTGACTTTGCTATAGGGTACATTCTATCCTTAAGTGCTTCGTCACATTCCTGACCCATTATTTGAATCATTATTCTTCGATCCATATCGAATTGGGGTTGACCGCTCTGCACAGGGTAATTCCGAATTCAATGTTGGATTCTCCCAATTGTTGTCCAAAAAGCAAAATCCATTTCATCTATTTTGACTTTATTGGATTGGACGTCTTTTTCGACAATATCAACGCGTCGTGCGGCTTTTACCTACGCATCATCTATTCTCCTTCATTCAGTTGTTTTCGCTTTCATCGGATCTTTGATCAAAGCATTCTCGATTCCAAACTCTAATATCTTATACTCTGCCAAAGAGTGCTTCTGTTCAAGCATCGCACATCGGGTAACACAATTTTGAATTGTTGCATCTCTTTGCTCTACAACCGCCTGCCGTTCTTCCGCCTGCACTTCTAACACAATTATGACAAAGATAATGCAGAATAAATTATCTATAGTCTTCAATAATGTTAAACTGATAAAATACAATAGACATCAAGTTTAACTGCAGCGGAATAAGCAATCCATTAGAAGAGTCAAGTAGAAAATAAAACCTACTATCTTCTATGATTTAAAAAATGTTTTCATCAACTTTTATCACTGAGACTCAGCTTAATAAATAAACCACATCTTCTAATCATCTCAGTACTACGGGTCAAGGATATTCATTAAATCATCAATGGTAATGACTATACCGAAAAATCCCTAGTCATAATCATACCAAGTCCATCTCTGCACGTAAATCAAAGACATACAACTATAAAACCAACAACCAACAGTCCATCTTTGCACGTAGCCAAAGATATACAATTCAATAATCCACAGTCCATCTTTGCACGTAAGCCAAGATAACTTTTATTACCATATAAGCATGAGGATGATGACAATGATATAAACATTAATCATCTGCAAACAAGGATAAATATTAAAGACTTTAAATTTATCCAAATATTATCAACCACTCGTAATCTAATATTATTAATATCATAACAATATTTTAATCACTTCTTAAACTTATAAATAATTTATTTCAATTGTTTACACTTTACCAAATAATGCATTTAGTTATTCAAAAATGTTATACTCATAACATTTTATCACCAATGATCAAATCCCTTATAAAAAATCTTCATATACCTTATATAGGATTTCCAAGCCACAAAATCCTATTTTCCAACTTTGTTACTTCACATAACATATTTAACTCATATGTTCGTAACTAAATCATTTTCATGAAAAATACCAAATTAGTTCCAAAAATATTTTTTTTCTGAGATTTAGCAGAATATAGTCCCATAATAAACATATATTTTTCTTGGAGTTTTTAAAATTCATTTACTATTTTTCAAAAATCAATTTCTAATTAATTCCTTAAGAAATTAGCTACCTCAAGGTTAACTCCAGAAATTCCCAAATCTTGGCAGAATTTTACACATGTTAACGTGAGTCTCCAGTTTAAATTTCATGGTCATCGGTGTTATAGAACTCCGGTTATAGTATTTTTCGTTAAAAAATCTAAATATTGAAATGGTCATAACTTACTCATTTTAAGTCGGAATGAGCTCATTTTTGGACGGAGGTACCTTATACCATATACTTTCATGTCCCAAAAGGCTTAATTTTCTCATAAATTAAGTGGTAAAAACGACCCTTCTAAAAAATCGACGAGTTTGTAATAACAAAAGATTTTCTATATAAAATAAATAAGAAATTTTATGTATATTTTTTTTTTTTATTTAATGGCGAGACTAAGTGTCAAGTAAAGTGAATGATAAATGCGAATACATTTATTACTTGAAAATTAGAAATAATTTTTGAATTATTAATTTCCACAAATTATATGGTAATAAATTTACGTAAGTATGAAATGTTTAAGTTAATTATTTTAACTTGATTATTGATCTTTGTGTATGAAGAATAAGTCGGACATGAGATCCAAACCACGGATTGGGATTGTGATCAAGAGATGGGAATAATAATATTATATTATTTTTACGATTACCATAATTATGTCTCTTGGGTATGTCTTGAATGATGATAATATTATTGATAATGACTACCAATTAGGTGTAGCATATTACCGCGTCTTTGTGAAACCCTAATTATTAAACTCGGTTATGGGATATTTACGAGTAGTGAGTGTGTATATGAAGTTTCTCGTGAATAAGAATATCGGTAATTAGAAGAAACCTAATTATCGTGTGTGACGTCGATAATTAGGACAAACCCTAATTATTATAACCTAAGCAGGTTGAAATTAGAAAGCAGTAACGACGTGTGTTAGTAACATACACAGATAATTAAAGAACCACTAATGGTCAATTAGAAACCTAATTGATGACGTTGAGAAACCTTAATTTTAATTCAAGGGTTTAATTTCGATGTTATTTGTATAAGTGTTTCAATTTACCAAAGGATAGAAGTTAATTGGTAAATTATAAGAATTAAATCTAGTGATTAAATATTACATTTAATTGCCTTGTACAAGATTGCCCATACACTCTTAAACAAAAGCCGACCATCACCCATAACAAATCGGAAGCAAGAATCAAGAATTTTTGGCAAAAGGGTATAAGAACACTAAACCTAGAAATCCTTTGATTCGATGTTATTTGATGCAATTGATTGTTTAAAGTTGTGTAATAGAATGTTAATTGATGATATGGGTTGATAAATCAAAGACCCATAACATCAAAGTGCAATGAATTTGAAGATTTAAGCAAGTTGGAAAAAGAATTACATTATTTTTCACCAAATGTCGGAGGTCATAACTCTTTGCTCGATCATGAGTTTTGTTCTTCAAAAGTTGTTATGTGTAGCTTTGATATGTGGTCTTTAATCTGCAAAAAGAATCAAGTCCATATCATGTATAGATTAGAAGTTATAGATGGTCAAACATGGTTGACCGATCATGATAAAGCTGCTTTTTAGGCGATCTGTAATGGGGCATTCTCGTCCACTTTTGTTCTTTAAAAGATCTGGGCTTTTGATATGTTGTAGTGCTTTGAGTTAGGAAGCCATAGGCTTTGGAATGACCTCATTCCAACCTCGGATGAGGAATTACTGAGTGATTGGAAGGAAATGTGTCAAATTTCTCAAAACTAAAGCAGCGGGATGTGCTATTCGGGACCTGTTTTTGATCAGTTAATGTTTCCAAAACCTTTTGGGCTTTTGGTATGTTATATTACACCGAATAAGCTTTCCATAGACTGCGAAACGGACTAAATCCGATATCGGAGGAGAGAGTTATGACATTTCAAAGTAGTAGTGTCAAAACTTCCCAACAAGTGCGGTGCAGTCCATTTGAACGGAATTTCTGGGCTGATGTGTTTGGAATTTGGAAATGGTCAAAGAATAAAAGTTGTAGCCCCAGAAGTTAGCTTCGCGTGGGCTCAAGAATCGCTCAAAATGTTTTAAAATGAAAGAGTTATGACTTTGTTTTAGCGAAAGAGGGTAAAGCTGAAACGCAGATTGAAAAGCATTATGAGCGTCCACTTTTGGCCTTTGTTTGGGCTACTTAATGAACCCGAATTGGGTAATTCGTATTTTTAAAAATAGTCTTACATACCATGTATAACATATCCAAAAATCAGATTAATCGGAGTTATGAGCAATGCGTTAGAAAATCATAAAGTGAAATTTATTGAAAAATTAGTATAAACCAAAGTCCACATCGACTAAATTGAGAACTTCACCATTTTCTAATCCTATAAATAGAAGGGCTTGGCCTTTGTTTCATTCACCAACAATAAGGCCTCCAATTTTTGAGAAAGGCTTTGTTGTGGGAGAACTTTTATAAAGATCTCCTTAGTTAAATTTTTGGCGTGGAAGTGCGTATTCATTACTGTGGAATTAGTATTTAGGGTATGTTTCTTATTTAATTTTGTAATGCTATTATTTTTAATTGTTAGTTAAAGTTTGAATTTTTGTAGTTTAGTTAGTGTTGTTAATAAACTAGTTAGTTTACTATGTTTATTTTGGCTTGGAATTGATTATGTAAATGAGTTATTTGTAATGACTTTTAATATTTTGTGATGAATTTCATTAATTAATAATTATTAATGATATTAAAGTTATTTAATGATTATATTAAATAATTTAGTTTAAAATGATTTTAATATTATAAAAATCATTTTAAATGAAAATAAGGTATTTAAAAATATTTGAAGTTATAAAATATAACTTTTAATATTTAAATGATAATTTCATTAATAATTAAATATTAATGATATTAAGATAATATTAATGATATTTAGTTTATTTAATGATTAATATTAAATAAATAGTTTAAAAATGGTTTTACTTATTTAAAAACCATTTAAAGAGGATATTAAGGATTTAAAAATATTTTAAGTTATAATTAATGACTTTTAATATTTGGATAAATAGTACATTAATATTTAAATATTAATGGTAATTATTTGGGTAATATAAATGTTTTAAAAATAGTTTGAGTTATTATAAATAACTTTTATATTTTAGCAATGGTTTCATTAATAGTTTAGTATTAATTAAACTATTAATGATGATGGAATTGTTTAATGTTTAAATCATTTAATTATGATTCCGATATTTGAAAGTTATAATTACCAAACTAGTGACTTGAGAACCGATTATGAAGTTCGAATTTGAAGAAGAACACCTATAGTAATGTGATTATATCACTATAGGCCCTTTAGTAATGATTTGAATTATTTTAAATTTTTCAATTTCTCGAAATTGCGAAAATGATTAAAATAAGATGTCCGATATTTACAGATGTTGAGGTATAAAATAAGTCTTAGACTCAAATTATTTACCCGATAAAGTCATCGATGATGCAAACAAATGTCGGACTTCTATAATAGAAAGAAAAGGCTACCTTGTAAGAGCATGGATGAGATATTTGAAAATGTATAAAAATATTTCAAGTATAGAATAGGAACTAAAAGTATGATCACCGTGATTATGTGATTGGACTATGTCTTTGTTGTAATAGATGCGATTTATGTGTTAAGATATATTGTTCTAATCGAACGAATGATCACGATTATTGATAGGTTGTGATAAAGAGATAAAACCTAAGTTGAGATTTGTAATCGTGAATCAAAAAGTATCTTACCTTTGCATTTTCTTTATGCAATGGACATGAGTAAGAAGTTTGAGAATTATTTTATTCTGTGCATGCATTATATACGCTTTGATTATCAACATGTTAGCTCGGATATATATTACATTAAGTTGATTTCTAAATGGTTATACAAGTGTCCCCACTTGGATAATCATGGCATTTATTCACATGTTGATACACCTTTGTCAATTACCCGTATATATATGTTGAATTACATATTATTGTTGAGCAAGATTAAAACCTTCGGGTTTGGAACCGCATGTATGAACATCCCTATATGGGAAGATTTTTGCTTAAAGCCGGATAGAGTGAGCGATGAATTTCGTTCAAGTTATGTAGTATTGATCAATATAGGGTACAACGGGGTGATCACCTCCGTGCTCGTAAGTTATGACTAGTTTGAGGATAGAATTCGCTAAACCTTTTGAAAATGAAAAGAATGTTCATAGTATGTTTCTTAAACCCTATTCAAGGGTAGAGCCAGAGCCAAATTTAAAGAATTTGAAAGAGAGTTGTTATGTGAATTTTTTATCAAGACACACATTACTTCACAACTTTCAATTCGTTGTAGAAGTGTTATGTAAAGAGAATACTTATATTCTTTCAAAATTTATATATAATTGCTATTACTTGTTGGGCACTTAAATGCTCATCCTTGCTTAAATTAAATATTTTCGATTATGTATGAGCAACTGAAGGCTCGAGCACGAACAAAGGAAAAGGAAAGGCGATCGAATAAGTGTGTATTATGAGTTAATGGTTATAGTTGTATTGGTATCTATTCAAGTATTGTAAGGAATGTATTTGAAGGTCACGTGCACTGGGAAGTAAACTTTGATGTATGTAAATTAAGTTTGAATGTATTATTATTTAGTATTATTCACTTAAAGAAATGGTATCGTGAAGAACCAGTTCGGGTTTCAAGTACTGGATTTGGGGTAAATCAGTGAGTTGGTATCAAAGGCATTGGTTATGAAGCTTAGGTAGGAATACATGAGACTAATAACCGCAATGATTAGGATAAGTATTAACTCATATAGAGTTAGTTAGTCGATAAGATTCAAAGATGAATCTCATGAGTGTAAAGACGAGTTCCTAACTCCGATTATAAAGTTAAGCAAGAGTGGGGAATAGATTGAGTCTAAAAAGACCTGAAAAGTGCGATTATGAGAGATCGTAAAATAAAAGCGATCAAGATATAGAACTAAATCGTAATATATACGATGAGATCACCCCGTGATCCGATAAAGGCTATAATGACTAGAAGGAATCAATCGATGATTGGAAAGTTTACAAGCAAGATTAACGTGTATGAATTGTACTATCAATTGGTACGGATCCGAAGAGAATTATAAATACTGAATTAAATTCGTATGGAGAATGGGGTTAGTGTTAGATGGGGATTCAATTGAGGACTCATATCGTAGAAATTTGAGTTGTATGATTCTTCGTATGGGAGCCGAATTGTACTTGGTGTAAAAACCACTTAGTTTACGGCGATAATCATTGAAATGTACGTGTCGCGCTATTTGTTATATGCACATTAAGAGGATGACTCCATTCTCGGGTGTATAACAGTAGATAGGTCATAGATAGAGAATATAAGATTAAGTTCGAAGTTCTTAAAACTCATACCTATGAGACATTCTTGACTCATAATTATATGAAATGTTTATGAACCCCTCAAATGAATGGACGCCAAAAGGTCCGACTAGGATAAGTTCTTAAACTCATATGATTGTGGCAATTTATGAACTCATAAGTGTGGTTTGATGAATTGGGTATAGTTTTGTGTGAATGGAGTATTATGGATAATGAGAACAGATAGATTGTTAAGTAAATGATTTTTAGTGAAGGTGTTAGGGTTTTCCTAAACTCCTAGCTATGCTAAACTTCAAAATTTTTTGACATCAAGCTAAATACGCACTATGTGCTTTTGAAAACAAAATGTAGACTCGTAATCATTTTTGAAAGCAGTTTAAAGTACTATCTATGCTACTTATTTTGGCTAGACATAAATGATTTGAAATATCAAAATTTGTTTTAATTATCACTCATGTACCCACGTAACTCAGTGCGAGAGATGATAAAAATGTGATGGAGTTGTAAATACAGGAATACTTAGTGTGAATTTGACTCAAGTCATTTGTTCCACTATTGTATGATGTGTTATGACAAAAGTCATACAATGATGGCAGCATCCTCAACGGATTGTTAATACAAGATGCGGCATCATGACGTCATTCTCGAAAATGTTTTCAAAAAGTTTAATTTGCCAACGGGGTTTGGCTACATCTAAATAATTCGATTGAATTGAATTATTGATATGAGTCTATGCTATTTGAATCAGCTAGACTAATGTTTATGAAAACTCTAAGTGTTCATTGAAAGAAATTTCTCGAACCAAATTGTTTGGTGCGGAATCCTATGATAAGACTGAGGTGAACAATGTTGTTTGGATAAATGATCCAATCTAATAGCGTAAATATTCGCTAGGTATGATTAATACGTTATGCATGACGTAGGGGTACAATAGGCTAATCACCTAAAGTAATATTAATGGTAGTTTACCTTCTTTATGATTGTAAACATACTGAGGTAATTTTGTTTTTTTGCGGTATGAATAATACCGTTAAAACTATGTGTTCATGGTCTATATGACCCCTCAAAGACAATTTGAAAACTTTTACTCTTGTGAGAGGTGTATTGGGTAGCATGTGATGATATATGTGAATGTTGTAAGCACGGATAGAGTTAATGAAAGTTATGAGGGAGGTTGGAGCGAGATGGAGATATTCGAGATAAAGACAGTTGAAGGTTGAAATAGAAGCCAAAGACACCAGATATATACCTTAGATCAGGGCTTTAGTCATCACCTTCATGCGATTCGATGAAGAGTGGATGGAGTCGCCTTTCGGAAGAGATAGGTGTTGATGAGAATTGAATAAATTTATCATCAATCAAAATAAGAGACAACGTATATAGAACTCTTGATTCGTGTGTATATATACTATATGTTTGTCGGGGTAACTTATGTATGTAGATGTACGGTGAGAAAGATATGTGGAATAAGAAGGATCATATTCACACCCCGAGCTAATATCGAGGCCAACAGATGAAATAGAAGCTCACTAAGAACCCAAATCGGACGAGGTGGCTATCATGGAAAAACGTAGCATCAGATCCAAAAATGTTGGATTTAACAGATAATGATTCAGACACTAAAGTTGAAGCTGCTCAAGCATCAACGGAGGTGCAGGATTTGGAGAACAAGGTTTCTTCATTGGAAAGGTTGTGGGAGATAGAAAAGTTGATGCGCCAGGCGTTAATGGAAACAATGGAAGAGAAGGATAAGCTCAAAATCCAAATTGACCAGATGGAGCCTCAAGCGACACATCCGTGAAGGACACACCCTCCTCGTTGCCCTGGAGCTATAAGAAAGGTGGATGTTTTAATTGTGGGATGGAAGGACATCGAGCGAATGAATGTCCAATAAAAAGGCTTGGTAAATAAGTAGTATGGGTTATGTATGTAATATGTGTGATAAGTAATGAACTATTTTTAACTTTTATGTTGGTTAAGATTTTAAATCCAGAGCTTTCGTAGTCACAAAGGATATTTGTTGATTAAAGCGGGATGTCTTTGTGTAAATATTCGATAAATGAATATGAATCTAAGTTTGAGAAATGAAACGAGTTTAATACATTAATCTTTTGCAATAAGGTTTAAAATGTAAGGGTATAATTTATGGTTTTATTTAACGGATAATGCCAAGACGTCAAACTCGAAACCAAAGGATAGAAGAATCTACTAATTTGAGGAACGACGGCCCAGGAATCGATGCAAAACTTTGCAAACATGGTAGCTCAAAGCTATCGCAAACGAGGAACACCATTCAGGGAAACCAAAGAAGACAATCGTTGGCAAAATTCAAAGACTTCAAAGCTAGTAGGATCACCAAAATTCAGAGGATCGGTGACCCTATAGAAGCCGGACTTGGGTGAACGAGATAGAGAAGGCATTCATAATTGCTAGAATAGATGAGGGCAAAAAGGCGCTTTTGCCACTTATATGATGAAAGGAGAAGCTAACTTTTGGTGGGAGGCAAATAAGACTCAGGCGGGAGGAAGAAGAAATTACTTGGGATAGGTTTAAGGATTTATTTTTGAAAACTATCTCTCTGTTAGTATCTTTGTCTAGAATGGAGGTGAGATTCACTGGAGTTAAAGTAGGATAACATATCGTCATTGAGTATGCCATAAAATTTAATGAGTTAGCTAGGTTTGCTCCACATCAAGTGGATCTGAGGAGGCTAGGAAGGCAAGGAGATTTGAAGTGGGCTTAAAACCACGGCTCTACAATAAGGTGTCAAGATCTTTGCAAATCAATACTTTTGCGGCACTCATGGAGAAGGCTATCATTCTCGACAGGAAGTGAGGCCATGAGCCTCTACCATAAGGAGAAGGAGAATAAAAGCAAGTCGACGGAACAATAAAGATAGAAAGTAGTAGTGGGAATAGGGGTGAGAAAAGAATGAGGAATTTTTACGAGAAAATGCAAAAAGAGGAAGGTATAAAGAAGCGGTAGCAAAGGTGCAAGAAGCTCATGGAAGAATCACTCTGGCGAGTGTCTGGAAGGGCAAGTTTGTATGCTACAAGTCTTGGGCAAAGAAGGTCATATCTCTCCCAAGCGCCTCAACTCAAGGATGATCGGGGATGTTTTATATGTGGATCGGTGAGCATAAGGTAAGGAATTGTCCTGAGAAGAGAATGGAGGCGGGAGCGTAACCACGGGGAGAAGCGGTGGGGCGTTAACAATTTGAGGACCAAACTCAACCAAAGAACTCCAACGAAAGCAACTCAGGGTTTACAACATGGCCGGTCGAGGATACGGTGGCAATTTGGAAAGCAGAACTCCAGTGCTATTTGAATAACTTATATATCTTATATTTCGCTTAATCGGATGAACAAGTGTTATGATGAATAATTAAAGATCGGTTCAATCAAATGCGATCGAGATCTACGTACAATGATTATATGTTATGTACCCTTACGCATATGAGTTTTAAAGCGGTGATTAGGGGACGGAATCCTTATAAGGGAGGTGAATGTAATAACAAAGATTTTCTATATAAAATAAATAAGAAATTTTGCGTATAATTTTTTTTTTTTTTTATTTAATGACGAGACTAAGTGTCAAGTAAAGTGAATGATAAATGCGAATACATTTATTACTTGAAAATTAGAAATAATTTTGGAATTATTAATTTCCACAAATTATATGGTAATAAATTTACGTAGTCGAAATGTTTTTATTAATTATTTTCCATGAAAACATGATTGGAAATAATATATGAAGTTATAATTAGATTTATATAATAAATATTTTATTATATGAATTGTTCGTAATATTTAAGTTAATTATTTTAACTTGATTATTGATCTTTGTGTATGAAGAATAAGTCGGACATGAGATCCAAACCCGGATTGGGATTGTGATCAAGAGATGGGAATAATAATATTATATTATTTTACAAGATTACCATAATTATGTCTTTGGGTATGTCATGACAGTATAATATTGAGCAATGACGACCAATTAGGTCATAGCATATTACCAAGTCTTTGTGAAACCCTAATTATTAAACTCGGTTATGGGATATTTCAGTAGTGATGTGTATATGAAGTTCTTTGTGAATAAGAATATCGGTAATTAGAAGAAACCTAATTATCATTTTGACGTCGATAATTAGGACAAACCCTAATTATTATAACCCTAACAGGTTGAAATTAGAAACCAGTAACGGTTGTGTTAGTAACATACACAGATAATTAAAGAACCACTAATGGTCAATTAGAAACCCTAATTGATGACGTTGAGAAACCTTAATTTTAATTACCGGGTTTAATTTCGATGTTACTGTATAAGTGTTTCAATTTACCAAAGGATAGAAGTTAATTGGTAAATTATAAGAATTAAATCTAGTGATTAAATATTACATTTAATTGCCTTGTACAAGATTGCCCATACACTCTTAAACAAAGCCCGACCATCACCCATAACAAATCAGAAGCAAGAATCAAGAATTTTTGGCAAAAAGGGTATAAGAACACTAAACCTAGAAATCCTTTGATTCGATGTTATTTGATGCAATTGATTGTTTAAAGTTGTGTAATAGAATGTTAATTGATGATATGGGTTGATAAATCAAAGACCCATAACATCAAAGTGCAATTGTAATTTGAAGATTTAAGCAAGTTGGAAAAACCAATTACATTATTTTTCACCAAAATGTAGAGGTCATAACTCTTTGCTCGATCATGAGTTTTGTTCTTCAAAAGTTGTTATGTGTAGCCTGATATGTGGTCTTTAATCTGCGCAAAAAGAATCAAGTCCATATCATGTATAGATTAGAAGTTATAGATGGTCAAACATGGTTGACCGATCATGATAAACTGTTTTTTGGGCGATGCACGTAATGGGGGCATTCTCGTCCACTTTTGTGCTTTAAAAGGTCTGGGCTTTTGATATGTTGTAGTGCACTGAGTTAGGAAGCCATAGGCTTTGGAATGACCTCATTCCGACCTCGGATGAGGAATTACGGTGATTGGAAGGAAATGTGTCAAATTTCTCAAAACTGAAAGTCAGCAGCGGGATGTGCTATTCGGGACACTGTTTCGATCAGTTAATGTTTCCAAAACCTTTTGGGCTTTTGGTATGTTATATTACACCGAATAAGCTTTCCATAGACTGCGAAACGGACTAAATCCGATATCGGAGGAGAGAGTTATGACATTTCAAAGTAGTAGTGTCAAAACTTCCCAACAAGTGCGGTGCAGTCCATTTGAACGGAATTTCTGGGCTGATGTGTTTGGAATTTGGAAATGGTCAAAGAATAAAAGTTGTAGCCCCAGAAGTTAGCTTCGCGTGGGCTCAAGAATCGCTCAAAAATGTTTTAAAATGAAAGAGTTATGACTGTTTTAGCGAAAGAGGGTAAAGCTGAAACGAGATTAAAAACTGTTATGAACGTCCACTTTTGACGCACTGTTTGGGCTACTTAATGAACCCGAATTGGGTAATTCGTATTTTTTAAAAATAGTCTTACATACCATGTATAACATATCCAAAAATCAGATTAATCGGAGTTATGAGCAATGCGTTAGAAAATCGGAAAGTGAGCTATTGAAGACGAACAACATGTAATCTAGTATTTCTACGAAGGATTAGTGTCGATGGATAGGAGTATGATAGATGCAACTAGTGGAGGAGCATTGGTTGACAAGACTCCGGAGGCTGCAAAGAATCTAACTGTAAATATGGCTGCAAACTCACAACAATATGGTACTAGAATGAATCATGCACCAGTAAGGGTTAGCAAGGTGAGCACTTATGATCATGGTAAACATATTTCTGAATTAACTGCTATGGTTAAACAACTAGCTGCAGGAAATTTGTCGGCTCTAAAGGTTTGAAAAATATGTTTAATGGCAGGGCATACCACATATTCATATTCTACATTGCAAGAGGATAAGACCACAAAACAAGCTAATGAAATGGGAAATTACCAGGCACAACCACAGAGAAGGTATAACCTATATTACAATACATACAATCCAGGATGGAAATAGGCCACCAGTGCAAGGGTTCCCCCAAAACAAACAGAAAAGTTTTCAGCCCACTTAATCACAATATCAACCCAAACCAGCAGCTCCGTCAAATTCTGGAACATCCCTCGAAGACATGTTTAAAGCATTCATGACTCAGACACAACATTTCCAACAAGAGACAAGATCTTCCATCCATAATTTGGAGAATCAGATGAGTCAACATGCTACCATAGTCGGTCGATTGGACTTCCAAGGTTCAGGGAAGATACCGTCACAAACTTTTATAAATCCAAAAGAGAATGCAAGTACCATGACTTTGCGAAGTGGGAAACAAATAGATGCACCAACAACCACCATCGAGTTTACACCCCCAAAATAGGTCTACATCCCCATTCGAGTTGTCAATACACTGCATGTAAACAACTACAACTTTATTATTACAATAGTAAAAACTGTGAGTTTAAATACGTATATTGCCATCTCTAGACAATATCCACATACAAATAAATCCTCATCATAATTATTGGTACATTATTTTACAACAATGGTGAGGACTACTAAACAACTCTCCCTAGAACTTTCATTCCATACCCGACTGCACTCGCTTATATTCTCGCCTCCCGAGAAGAAAAATGGAACAAAAAGGAAAAGGGTGAGCTCGACTAGCCCAAGAAAGAATATTATGACTAAGATAATATACAACAAAATTATCGTTAGTCTTCAACAGGAAAAATATAATAGAATACAATAGACAACAAGTTTTAAATCAATATTCGCAATGAAATAATAATTCATTGTAAGAGTTAAGAGAGAATGCAAACTACTATCTTCTATGTATGAATTTTAAAGTTCATCGCCTATTTTTATCCCTCGTAACATCAATCAATATATATCGAGATCAAATATTCATCCTCGCACTATGTGCCAAGGACATTCACCATTGGTCATGTTCATCTAAACACTGCTCATCTTTGCACTACACGCCAAAGATATTCATCGAAATCATTCATCTTTGCACTACACGCCAAAGATATTCATCGAAATCATTCTTCTCATATGGGCCAAAGATATTCATCATAAATCATTCATCTTTTTGCACTACGTGCCAAAGATATTCAATAATATCATCATTTAAGACCGAGGATGATGAAAAATATTTTTTTAAAGAAACGAATCCAAAGGAAACAAAATGACAAGGATTAAGGATTAAGGATTCAGATTTTGTTTTATCCACGCCAAAAAAATACCTCAAAAATAATCATAGTGGTGTAAAATTCAAGAATGATCAAAACATGGATACAATCAAAGCTAGTATCCGTAATAGATATTTTGGACTTAAAAGAAATTTTTTTTTTATTTTTCAATGAATAAAGTGCAGATTCGTGAATAAGACTATATACGTGAATAAAGGCCGATACGTGAATAAGAATCTCGACACCAAACGCTCCAAATTTGATAAAAACTTCAGATCAATATTTCAAAGATAATGATATTGAAGAAATAATATCATTATTTAAAAAATAATATCCCTTACCTCGAAAAGATCAAGATTTAACCGAATATCGGATATAAGCTATATCTTGAACTTTTCACCGTATAGCAATACTCAAAGTATACTCAAAATACTCACAAGAATACGCCGATAATATAGAGAGAAAACTTCAGCTTCGTGTGATTTTCAATTCTAACCCAAGACCTATTTATAGAAATTGCTGTAACACCAAAGTTAGTAAAATTTAATATAATATATATATATATATATATATCAAAATTTCTCACGCCATTCTTGAATCTGAAAATCTAGAATTCAACCCATTCAAATCACATGTTAGACCCAAAAAACGTTTTTCTTATTTTAAATATTTTAAACTTCCAAAATCAATTATTTTGAGCTTCTAACTTCAATAATTCATAATAAATAGCCCTTTATCAGAAAAAATTGAATCTCATGAGTTTTTATAGGAAATTCAATTTTCTACAACTTTGCGTAAGAAAGTTTCTCCAAATTCCAAACAGAAAATGACCAAATCCATAAACGAGCGATTTTTCAAAGTTATAATCAAATTTCACCAATAAATGGGTCCACGTATATGTTTAACATGTTTTAAACATTTATTGCAACAAAAATACTCTTCCTCCTCAGATACTCATATATCCCACATTCGTTGTAAAATATCACCATTATTATATTATTAAAATATAATATTATATATATATAAATGAATTATTTTATCGTAAAAAGATAAAATTTCAATTTTCAACAATTGTCACATTAAAATTTTTCCATCTATATCCACATAAAATCAATATTTTTCTCATCATATGAATCAATAATTAATTATTCACAAATAATATTACGTAATCACAATATCGACAACTGTGCAGCGCCCTCAGAAAGCAGGGGCTTTCCAATAAGAATTTCTCCCATCATGCAAGCAATTAGTGACCAAACCTCTCCTTAGATGTAACTTTCTAGACATTGCCAATAATGTTATCTAATAATATTATTCAGATAATATGAATTATTGTTTCGATAATGAAAAAATACCGTAATGACAATTATTAAAACAACAAAGAATATAAAATATCAACGCAAAGAATTATTGAATCAATAAAATAAAACACCGAATAAAGAATTATCGAACCATTATCGAGTAAAGGCCCTTCACGTAAAGAGTCAATAATTGGTGCAATACCGCGTGCTACCGCTCAACAACGCCAGACATCGTGTTTTAACCACCGGTATTCCAACAAAGGTAAATCAGAATAACTACGCCGTTATTTTTAAACAACTTATATTTGTCATTTTCTTCCTCCAATCGCCGTTATGGGGTCCACATGGGTCGCTACTATTGCCGCATTTAATATTCCCCGACAAAGATTTAATATTCCACGCACCAAACTAATATTCCCGACAACAATGAATATTTTATAACCACTGCTTATTTTGAAATATTTATGATTTTACCCGTAGAATCATCCACATTAATCACATCAACCCTTACTATTTCAAAATAATAATTAGAGGAAATTAAATTTCATTTATTAATTATTTGGGATCTTACAACCTCCCTCCTTATGAAATTTCGCCTCTAAATCGACGTGACGACATTCGGTGTGTTTCAAAAGATGAGGATACCTCGCTTTCATTTCCATTTCCAACTCCCTGTGTCATTTCCTCTATAAGATGGTTTCTCCACAAGACTTTAACTTGTGGTATGACCTTCGTATGTAGGACATGCTCCTTCCTATCCAAGATCTTGACAGTACTTCCTCACACGTTAAGTCTTCTGGCTATCTCGTCCGGGTTCTAACTCAATAACGTGATTCGGTCTTTCACATATTTATTTAAGTACGATATGTGAAACACATTATGAACACGTAGACATACTGAGGTAACGCGAGTCTATAGGCTACACTTCCTACTCTGGCCAAGAATTTGAAATGGACCAATAAATCGTGGATCGAGCTTTCTCTCTTCCCTAATCTTGTAACTCCTTCCATGGGGCAACACGCAACAATACATGATCCCCTATACTAAATTCCACATCCTTTCGATGAAGATCCGCATAACTCTTTTGTCGATCTTGTGCCGCTTTGTATACGCTTGTTTAATCATTTCGATCTTTTCAGTAGTCATACGCATTTAACTCGGGTCCCAACAATGTTGCTTCACCCACCTCATCCCAACATATCGGAGAGCGACACTTTCGGCCCATATAATGCTTCAATGGGGCCACACCTATACTTGCTCGATAATCGTTGTTGTAGGAGAATTCCACCAATGGTAAATACTTATCCCAACCGCCTTGAAGTCTAGGACACGTAGTCTTAATAAATCTTCAAGAGTTTGAATAGTCCTCTCGATTGTCCGTCTGCTTGAGGATGGTACGTCAATCAATCTTTAAACTGCACTCCATAGCTTTTTTGCAAGCTAACCCAAAATCTTGAAGTGAATCTTGGGTCACGATCCAAACTATGGATATCGGCATGCCATGCAATCTCACAATCTCATTTACGTACATTCGAGCAAGACGCTCAAGGGAATAAGTCTCCAGATTGGCAAGAAATGAGCAGACTTGGTTAATCTATCAACAATAACCCAAATAGCATTTATGCCTTGAGAAACCGTGGAAGTCCCAGAACGAAATCCATGGTAATGTGTTCCCACTTCCATTTCTAATCTCAAGTGGTTGCAATGGTCCCTTAGGCACTTGATGCTCGCCTTTACACGCTGACAAGTTAAACATGTTGAGATAAACTTTGCAATCTCTCTCTTCATATTGTTCCACCAAAATGTATGTCAAGATCACGATACATTTTAGTACTTCCTTGATGGATTGCAAATGGTGTATTGTGTGCTCCATCATAATCTTGTACTTCAAATCGTAATCGTTAGAACACAAAGTTCAGAGTGGACTCAAGTATTCCTTCTTCATCAATTCTCGCCCTAATAGCTCCTTCCTTCAGTACTTTCTTCTTCATATGCATCACCCGGCTGGTGGCTCGAGCAACCTTAACTTTTTCTATTAAAGTTGGCTCTACGCGATATTTGACATCATCGCACTCTGCTCCTCGTGATATGATCTTCTACTCAACGCGCCACTACCACGCTCGCTTTTCCGTGATGGTATCAATAGTGTGGTCGTAGTCTTCAATAGCTCGAGCCAACGTCGCCGCCAGATGTTAAGTTCTTTTTGAGTGAAGAAATATTTAAGGCTTTTATGGTCCAATATATCTCCACTTTCTCCATATAGATAAGGCTCCAGATCTTTAATAAAAACGATCGGGCCGCTAACTCTAGATCATGAGTAGGATAATTCCTCTCATATTCTTTAAGTTGTCGCGAGGCATAGGCTATGACTTTCCCACGCTGCATGAGAACACATCCTAACCCTTTGCTCAAGCATCATCGTCAGAGATAACAAATCCATCCAACCAGATGGTATTGTTAGAACAGTGCCAAATAAGTCTCCTTTAAGTTCTCGAAACTCTTCTCGCACTCTTCGCTCCAAACGAATTTTGTATCCTTCCGAAGTTAGATGAGTTAATCTGAGTAGCGATTCGAGAAAACCTTCCACTTAATCTCCGATAATAACCAATTTAAGCTCAAAAGCTACGATTTCAACCACCGACTTTTATTGCTTCTAACTTTGTATTGCTTCAATCTTCACGTCAACAGATACTCCATGTTTTGACACACACATGCCCAAGAAATGCTACTTCCTCAAGCCGTAACTCGATTTTTTTAACTTGGCATAAAGCTTGTTTTCACGGTTTTCGAGTACCAAATTTCAAATGGTGCTCATGATCTTCACGGCTTTTGAATATATGAGGATGTCATCAATAAAGACAACAACGAATCGATCCAAATACTCTTTGAATACTCGGTTCATCATATCCATGAAAGTCGCAGGAGCATTAGTCAATCCGAAAGACATAACTAAGAATTCATAATGCCCGCATCGAAGTTCTAAAGGCGCCTTTTGAATATCCTCGCCTAATCTTCACCGATGATATCCGTAATCTAAGATCGATTTTTGAAAAGAATTGTGCTCCTCAGAATCGGGTCAAACAAGTCATCAATACGAGGTAGAGGATACCTATTCTTGATAGTGACATGGTTCAATTCCCGATAGTCAATACAAAGTCGATACCCCGCTTTTCTTCTTTACAATAAAAAACAGAGCACCCCAAGGAGATGTGTACTAGATTTAATGAAACCAATGTCCAACAACTCCTCGTAGTTGGACCTTTAACTCAAGTTCAATAGAGCCATTCGATATGGGGTTTTAGAAATGGGCTTTGTACTGTGTTCAAGGTCAATAAAGAATTCAACTTCACGCTCGGGGTAGACCGAAGAAGTTCTTCAGAAATACGCCGTGAAAGTTAATAACAACAGAATATTATTCAATTTTGACGTGTCTTTATTCAAATCCATAACATGGGCTAAGAAAGCTTGACATCCGCTTTTTAATAAACTAATAGCTTTTATGATTAGATATGATGTTGATTGATTTTAATGGTTTAGTTGTTTGAATTCAACAACAAAGTTGTTTAGGAATATGAAAGCTAACAACCTTATTTAAAACAATCAATTTTGGCATGATGAGTAGTTAACCAATCAATCCCTAAAATCACATCAAAAGCAAGTATCTTTAAAGAGATAAGGTCAATGTGTAAAAGATAAGGGTGCCAACATGGATTAGACAAGATTTATAAACAATGTGGATGTGATGAAAGTTTCTCCTAACTGAGTTTCCACAGATAGTCAAAGTCTAATTTCTCCTGAGTCAAGTTTAAACGCTGAGCACAAGCAGAGAGAGATAAATGAATGGGTAAAGACCCAGATTCAGTAAAGTATAAACTTCACAAGAATTTATAAATAGCTTACCCGTGATCACCTCGCTTGGGTTCCTCGATTTTGACCTACCACAACAACGCCTTCCAGAACCGCTGACTTTGACTTTTTCGGGATGTTTTTTGAGTCACCGTCCCTCACGAACTAGGTTTCGCTACTGCAATCTCGAGCGATATGTCCTTCCTTTCCACAATTATAGCATACCGAATCAGGTGCGCTTTGACCGATATGTCCTCTTTTCCAAGATTTATAAGATATGACCGGTGGTCGTTTCTCCTCCTGGAACCAGCTTGTCGCCGGCATCGCTGCCTTCACATGGTCGTTGTTGAATCTCCTCTTTTAAAATCTCCTCCCGACTCGCTTCTTCTATTTTCATGGCTATGATTACCACCAGAGTGGTTACCATTTTGTCCGCCTTTTTTTTTCTCCACCGATTATTGTTGTTTTGTTGATCGCTATCTCCCAGATGATCCTCGATCAGGGTACCTCGCCGACCGCATTTCGTTATCTCGCTTCTAACAATTGAGCCCTCGTAATAACAACATCCTAATAGAGAGAAAATTTATGAGAGATGAGATATCGACGATGCCGGGTTTCAAACCTCTCGTAAACATCCCACACACGCTCCTCATTCTCCACCAAATGAGGTGCAAACCGATAACTCGCAAATTTCGCCAGATCGAGACACCGCCATGTTATTCTCGCCCAGCCTAATAAACTCCACTTCCTTCATATGATTTAACACTTTCGTGAAAGTATTTGTCATTAAATAGTTTCAAACGCCTCCCAAGACACGCCGAAAGGCGTACCGGATGGGTACGCTTCACGCACTCCCCACCAAGAGTTCGCTTCGCCATTTTAACATAAAGGTGGCGAATGGAACTTCTTCGTTCTTCTCGCGCATCCCAAGACATCGAATATCTTGGTAATTTGCTTGACCCATGTTTTCGCCATGATCGGATCCGCTTTCCTTAAATTCGTGGTCCCAACTTTCGAATCGCTTGTCACGTGACAACCCGTGAATTGCTATCATTTCTCCTATGTTTTGAACACGAAGTCTCCTCGCTTCGATTTTGCATGAATCGCAAAAAGCTTCTAAATATCCCCTCGCTCATCATCTCGTCAAAGTGGTGTTGTTCACAGGAGGAACATTGCCCACTGCTCAGACGCTCTCCTCGCTGGTGAGTACAAAGGCTCCACTGGCCTCATTTCCATTGTTAATATTCTCAACGACATTCTCAAAACATCGCCATAAAACAAGGGTTAATTAAGGAAATCAATATATCACATAATATCCCTATATATCGACCAACTATCAAATAAGCTTTTTAGTAGGACACACTAGCAAGGATTTACTGCCTCCCTCCTAGTTCTATTCCCGATCTCCGCCAGAGATCATATCCCTAAGCTCGATACCAACCGTGACACCCCCAAAATAGGTCTACATCCCCATTCGAGTTGTCAATACACCTGCATGTAAACAACTACAACTTTATTATTACAATAAGTAAAACTGTGAGTTTAAATACGATATTGCCATCTGATAATATCCACATACAAATAAATCCTCATCATAATTATGGTACATTATTTTACAACAATGGTGAGGACTACTAAACAACTCTCCCTAGAACTTTCATTCCATACCCCGACTGCACTCGCTTATATTCTCGCCTCCCGAGAAGAAAAATGGAACAAAAAGGAAAAGGGTGAGCTCGACTAGCCCAAGAAGAATATTATGACTAAGATAATATACAACAAAATTATCGTTAGTCTTCAACAGGAAAAATATAATAGTAATACAATAGACAACAAGTTTTAAATCAATATTCAGCAATGAAATAATAATTCATTGAAGAGTTAAGTAGAGAATGCAAACTACTATCTTCTATGTATGAATTTTAAAGTTCATCGCCTATTTTTATCCCTCGTAACATCAATCAATATATATCCGAGATCAAATATTCATCCTCGCACTACGTGCCAAGGACATTCACCAATTGGTCATGTTCATCTAAACACTGCTCATCTTTGCACTACGGCCAAAGATATTCATCGAAATCATTCATCTTTGCACCACGCCAAAGATATTCATCGAAATCATTCATCTTTGCACTACGGGCCAAAGATATTCATCATAAATCATTCATCTTTGCACTATGTGCCAAAGATATTCAATAATATCATCATTTAAGACCGAGGATGATGAAAATATTTTTTTTTTAAAGAAACGAATCCAAAGGAAACAAAATGACAAGGATTAAGGATTAAGGATTCAGACTTTGTTTTATCCACGCCCAAAAATACCTCAAAAATAATCATAGTGGTGTAAAATTCAAGAATGATCAAAACATGGATACAATCAAAGCTAGTATCCGTAATAGATATTTTGGACTTAAAAGAATTTTTTTTTTTTATTTTTCGATGAATAAGGCCGATTCGTGAATAAGACTATATACGTGAATAAAGGTCAGATACGTGAATAGAAATCGACACCAAACGCTCCAAATTTGATAAAAACTTCAGATCAATATTTCAAAGATAATGATATTGAAGAAATAATATCATTACGAAAAAATAATATCCCTTACCTCGAAAGATCAAGATTTAACCGAATATCGGATATAAAGCTATATCTTGAACTTTCACCGATAGCAATACTCAAAGTATACTCAAAATACTCACAAGAATATACCGATAATATAGAGAGAGAAAACTTCAGCTTCTCGTGTGATTTTCAATTCTAACCCAAGACCTATTTATAGAAATTGCTAGTAACACCAAAAGTAAAATAAAATTTATATATAATATATATATATATATATATATCAAAATTTCACGCCATTCTTGAATCTGAAAATCTAGAATTCAACCCATTCAAATCACATGTTAGACCCAAAAAACGTTTTTTTCTTATTTTAAATATTTTAAACTTCCAAAATCAATTATTTTGAGCTTCTAACTTCAATAATTCATAATAAATAGCCCTTTTATCAGAAAAATTGAATCTCATGAGTTTTTATAGGAAATTCAATTTCTACAACTTTGCGTAAGAAAGTTTCTCCAAATTCCAAATGTAAAATGACCAAATCCATAAACGAGCGATTTTTCAAAGTTATAATCAAATTTTCACCAATAAATGGGTCCATGTACATGTTTAACATGTTTTAAACATTTATTGCAACAAAAATACTCTTCCTCCTCAGATACTCATATATCCCACATTCGTTGTAAAATATCACCATTATTATATTATTAAAATATAATATTATATATATATAAATGAATTATTTTATCGTAAAAAGATAAAATTTCAATTTTCAACAATTGTCACATTAAAAATTTTCTCCATCTATATCCACATAAAATCAATATTTTCCTCATCATATGAATCAATAATTAATTATTCACAAATAATATTACGTAATCACAATATCGACAACTGTGCAGCTCCCAGAAAGCAGGGGCTTTCCAATAAGAATTTCTCCATCGGGCGCCGCAATTAGGTGACCAAACCTCTCCTTAGATGTAACTTTCTAGACATTGCCAATAATGTTATCTAATAATATTATTCAGATAATATGAATTATTGTTTCGACAATGAAAAATACCGTAATGACAATTATTAAAACAACAAAGAATATAAAATATCAACGCAAAGAATTATTGAATCAATAAAATAAAACACCGAAAAAGAATTATCAGAACCATTATTGAGTAAAGGCTTCTTCACGTAAGAGTCAATAATTGGTGCAACTGCAGTGCTACCGCTCAACAACGCCAGACATCGTGTTTTAACCACCGGTATTCCAACAAAGGTAAAATCAGAATAACTACGCTGTTATTTTTAAACAACTTATATTTGTCATTTTCTTCCTCCAATCGCCACATGGGGGCACACACATGGTCGCTACTGTCGCATTTAATATTCCCCGACAAAGATTTAATATTCCACGACCAAACTAATATTCCCCGACAACAATGAATATTTTATAACCACTTGCTTATTTTGAAATATTTCATGATTTTACCCGTAACTAGAATTCATCCACATTAATCACATCAACCCTTTACTATTTCAAAATAATAATTAGAGGAAATTAAATTTCATTTATTAATTATTTGGGATCTTATCACAAGCAATAAGAAAGAAGACTTCAGATGATGTGATTGACTAAAGAAAGTCAGTAATGCAGTAGCTGTCAAGATATACATAAGATGACTATCTTGAGTATGCCTAGGATAGTAGTGCTTGCCAGATTAGAAGCAGGAACTGATGAGATCTATAACAGAGACACTGGCCAACCTATACAGAATAGACAAAGAAGATTAAGCATGGGTCAGACCATTGATGACATATGAATGGGAGATCACAAGGAAAAAGAGAGCTGAGCATGACCAATTTGATGAGTCTTGAAGTTAAGGAGGGCCAGAGTATTCAGACAAGTTGTCAGTACCTAATGAAAGTCAAGGCAAGTAGAAGTGATAAAGCACTGCACGAATGAAGGAAGAGAAGTTCTGTGTTGCAAGCTCAAAGAACATTCTCTGAATCGTAGAGTTCAGTCATCGGCAACAGAATCGTAGAGTTCAGTCATCTGAGTATTGAAGCCTTGGCAATGCTTAATACAAAGACTAACATTCGAACGTTGGGTATTGAAAGAATCAATGCAGAAGGACAACTCCTGATGTTCTGATCGAGGAATCAGAAAGAAGAAATAAAGGTGACTACCAGCTTAACACACTAAAAGTGACATTTCTGATGTGGTTGGTGAAATAGTAGACTGCAGTGTTAGAAAAGTGAAAAAGGGGATGTCATGTCACATCTGCAATCTGCACCAAATAACTCAAGATCTGTGAATTAATTTGAATAACTTCCAACGTCTATAATCCAACGGAAACCTCATGAAAGATTATTTAACAGCATAAGGTCAAGATGAAGAGAGTTGTTGGTTGAAGCAAGGTTGTTGACTCTACGAGTTCTATGGAGCAAAATAGAATATGTCTCAGTGGTAGTGAGACTACAAAAAGTAGAAGTGAAGCAAGATAAGAGAAGAGCTTTATTAGAAAAAAAGGCTTCACTCAACAACCATGAGAATGCCATTAAGAATGTCAGCCAAGAAGATAGCCGAGAAGGCCAAAAAAATAACATTCAAGAGATTGGCATATCCGAAAGAAGATTTAAAGAGCCAGTCTACGAATGACTATAAACCACCAAGAGCTAAAGAAGAACAGATGCAGAACCAAATCTGTACAAAAGCCAACCAAGGTTCAAGGGATGCTAAGTGCCAGACGAAGTCTACCAAAGATGCAAAGACTTAGCAAACCTCATGTGGTGAAGAAGTGCAAGCTGAGATCAGAAAAGGACCAACCAAAAGATCAGTTGCACCAAGGAAGAAGTGACAAACTACTAAGTACTCAAAGAGATCAAGCTTCATGAACAACTTAGCAGTATATCCAATGGTGATCCAGTCTCGATGCAGAATCCAAAGAGGATCACGACAAGGTGCCAAGAATCAAGGATGAATAAGCATAAAGTTATCTTGGAAGCTCAGCACCAACAACAACAACAACAAGAAGCCAAGGCCAGAAGGGTCCTTGTCTATGGGACTAAACTGAGTTCCAAGGCTACAGGCCTTGAAGAGTTCTTAGTGAACTGAAGTTCCAAGTCTGCTGGACTTGAAGAGTTCTTAGTGAACTAAAGTTCCAAGGCTGCTAGCCTTGAAGGAATCTTAGTGATTCGGTGATGTAAAGAATTCCTTAGTGGAATCCCTTCTTGTTGAAGCAGAAGAGTGGATTAGGAGCTTGAGTCTCTGAACCATTTAAAATCCCTTGTGTCTCTTACATTTTGTCATTTACATCATAACTTCTATTAACATGATAACAACTTACAACTAAACTAACTCTAGATAAATGGTCAACATAACATCTATGAAGGGGAACCTTAAATTATTCCGCTGTGCTTAAAATAATTCTCAAGTTTGTCATCTACTATTTACTCAGCAATGTAATCTAAAATGGAAAAGATTTTAGAAATAAAAAAGGATCTATTCAACCCCCCTTCTAGATCTATTGTGTGCCCTCTAGGAACTAAAAATTGGTATCAAAGTAGGTTCTCATATTACATTCTAAAAGCTAACGCTTTGAGTCTGATCTGAGGTGCAAACCATGGTCTAAACTTAGTTTAGTAGTAAACTGTTTGTAATTACTAATGAGCTCACACGTTGGAAATTATGCATACAGGTAAATGTGCACATTCACCTGAAGCTGCTCAGATTGGTCCCTGTTCCAAATTAATGCAGCTACAAGACCAATCCATGTCCAAAGAAAATCAGTAATTTTCTGACTTGTGATGAAAAGTCAAGAAGGGCATCAAAAACAAAGAGTCTGTCATTCACTGTTCTAAAAGATCAAAGACTATACATGCAAAGAAATATCTATTCAAGAGAAGAAAGAAAATCAAGAGAAGAAAGAAAATCTCGTTCGATATGTACTTGGCTAATCAGTTGGATCTGATCCTCGAGACTCAAGATTATCAAAGAACTAAAGCTACCAAGACTTTCCTATGTTATCAACTCTAAGATGATGCCTGATTGATCTAAGGTCAAATAGAGCAACAAGCTGTCAGCAGTGAACGTAAAGATTTTCACATCAATGATTAACATCATTATAGCAAGACAAATGACTGTCAAGAGATTGACAGTATAAATGTATAGTTCCTCATTAACACATATATGAATATTATGTTGCATCACCTTATGTACTACAACAATACTCTATCAAGATACCATACTTTCCCTGAAACGGGAAAGAGAGAGAGTACATTAAGGATGGATACTTAATTGTCAACAAACTTTCTCTCCACTCAAATTTTAGGTTGAAGATAGCTTCTTGAAAGAAGTCTGGAATATGTCATAAGTTAATCTTAATCCTATAAAGCTTAAGTGGATTAACTCTTGCTAAAGGATTGACAATATATACAAAACCAATGTTCTGTGTTCTTGATAAAATGTAGAGCATGATCAACACTAGAGGAGTATCTTAAAGATTCGTAGAAACTTATCATCTCCATGAATCAACCAGATGCAAATAAACAATAGAGTTGATTCCTACTCTGAAAACATTCAAGATCTGTGAACACAACCAAGCAAAGAGTGAAACAATCAAAGAAAAAGAATGTCTTATCAAAATACTTAATCATTCACACACTCATCATCCTGCATTATAAATATCATATCTAAATCTGATATATGCATAGATATGATTACTGATGCTAATGTAAATTCAAGCATATAAGGAATTGGGAGTTCATGAAAATCTAATCCAGCAGGACCCAAACAATCAGGGGTACCAAAAATAGAAATTTATCTAACTTGCAAGTACTTGGTCTACACGATCTCACAATAAATACTAAAGTAGATAGCTCCGGTCACAAGGATTCAACCAGCTGTAAGGTGAGTTGCATAAGAAAGAAAAATGCAGCCATAAATCAAAGAAGTCTTCACACTTCTTGATCATAGAGTCACTACCAATCGTAGAGTTCAGATTTGTCAACCATTTAGAGGTGGATGCTGCAACAACTATTTCATGACAAGGAAAAAGAAATCTACTGGTTATATCCATGCAAAGCATATCATTCTAAAGGGAACATCTTGGAGGTCTGAATGATAGAACCTACATAACAACAACTGATCAGCAGACCATAGAGTGACTAGTTCGAAAGTACTCTACGAATCTAATGAAACTGATTTAATCATAAAAATACCAGATCAGTTCAGAAGGTTCCAGCTAGAAGAAAAAGTACAAAGGTGACCTTGTAAGGATATATATGCAGAAGCCAGTCCATCTACTTCCAAGACGGAGGTATCAACTATGGGAGAAACAACATGCTAAAGTCTAGCAATGCCAAAACTAAGGAGGAACACATTAAAGTTGAATCCTTCAAATCTCTCAAAAACTGAAGACAGCTGAACCTGATGCAAAGGCAAAAATGATGAGGATATGAAGATCATGATGAAACTATCCACCTATCGATCTTCAGGAATTTAGAGAAGCCTTAATAATTCCTAAAATGAAACTCTGTATTATCCAAATAAATCCTCTCCTAATAATAGAGTCTCAAAACTCTGTGGCTGATGTACAATATGAATCCTTATTCCCGGTTGTAGAGTCCCTAAAACTCTAAGATAGATCATCAAGTCTCACTATCTCAATCTAAGATTCCCCACGATCAATAGTCCAATCGTAGAGTATAAGCACACTAACTCTATGATTGTAATACTTCTCAGTACACTCTCCTGGCCATACAATTGATATAGCTGAAAGCACTTCACCGTCATCCACTAATAAATGCCAACATCAAGCATGTCAAATGATGATGAAAAAACTCTAACAAAAAGCCTATCATGATAAAATTCTTACCACCAAGTATCTACAGTCCTTCTGATAAGTGCCTCAGGGACAAACCTGACCCTTAGTTCAGTCTAAGAGGTTGGCCCTTCCTGAGCTACCTTAATAACCCAGAAGGAATGATTAGTTAGAGCTCATCACAAGAACCAGGATAGAAAATGATCGTAGAGTATAATCAGTAGTAAACTCAATAATCGTAAAGCAGTCTCGACGATCGTAGTCTTCCCAAAGGATACACTAGCTCATGGGAGCTAAGGGCAGATCAGTATTTTCTACACCATTTAAAATCATGGAGCTCGGCAGAACTCAACACGGGCCCCACTATTCAAATCGTGTGGAGGGAAGTTACAAATACAGTTTGGAAAAATGTTTTGAAAATTCACCTTAGAATTTCAGTGCCCGAACTCTCTTGGGGCGCATCAGTGGTTAAGCCATGCAACTCCAAGATGAGGATTAGTGACAAATCACTCACTGAAGCATCTCTTAGAAGACGATCGATGAGTTGACAAAGAAAATCGTAGAGTCTATAGTTATCTCATCAAGCTACTCTACATACTGAAAAAGTCAACGATCAGCCTACGTCAGTAATGCTTATTTTCTTAAAAGGAAAATCAAAACTAAAAAACTAATCAGTTTATGGGGAATTACAGTTTCTTATTGGGCATCGTGCAACCAATGACTTTTTGACACATCACAACTTATGCAGAGTCAGAAGGAACTATCCTAAAGACAAATTCAAAATCTTCAAACAATTATTAAAAGCTATCAAATTTCTCTCCCTCCCTTTTTCAAACCCTAAAATCCTCTCCAAGGCCAAAATTCATCAAACCTCAAGCTTCGCCCAAATTGCATTCAACTATCTCTCATAAGATTCTTGAAATTAAAACCTATACACTTCGAACTCTCAAATAGAAGAATAGCGTGTTATAACTGGAATCCTACTCGGCTTCAAGAAGTTCGAAGGATCAGAAAAGAAGTTCAAGGACATACTTGAGCTTATAAAGAATGCTGGGTTTTCAGAGTGCTCGGAAGCTAACACTCTAGTCTATACCGATATAGTGAAGCAATTCCATTCAAATGCAATTGTAGACTTTGGGCTTCTATCCACAAAGGTCAAAGGAGTAAGCGTGAAGATAAAAGCATTAGACATTAACCAATATCTAGGGTTTCCTGACCAAGGTCTGATAAACCTCAAGGAAGTTGACATTGAAGAAGGCAAGAAGTTAATGCACTACAGAAGGAACGTAAATCTGAAAGACATGAAGAAGAAAGAGTTTCCTGAAGAATTTGAATTCCTGGTTGAGATTACGGGAAAATGTATCTTGTACAAGGACACTGCACATGATACTGTTAGTGATCTACAACTGAGAGTTATGACTACAATCGTCATGAAACAGCAGATGAAATTTAGATTCCTTCTAATTGATTGGTTGACCAAATGGCTTAAAAAAGCTGAGATGAAGAAGTCTACAGATAAACCCCTCACAAAGGTTTTTCGTGGAAGACTCTTGAGCATTATACTGAAGAAGAAACTAAAGAGTAAGATAAAGGATAATCAGGGAAAGCCACTGGATATTCATAAAGTGATGTCCCCACAGCTGTTTGAAAACTGGAAGAAATATCCCAAGGAAAATAAGAGGCTAATAACATCTGGCAGCAGCAACAAGGTCGCTGCAAAGAAGAGAAAGGCTAAAGAAATAGAAAGCAAGTTGTCTCAATCTGATGACTCTGTACCTGAAGCAGCCACTCCAGAAAAGTTGATAAAGAAGAAAGCTAAGATTGTAAAGAATACGGAGGTTCCACCAAGAAGTCTCTCCACTGACAAAAAGAGATGTGAATCAGGAAAGGAAAGAGCATCAACTGCAGCACCCCCAAAAAGGAGAAAGAGTAACAGATTGCTTCAAAGAACTGAAGATCCTATGAATGAATTCTGAAGTAGCCATTCTTCTGAAAATAAAGGGTCTAAATCTAAAGAAATTAGGTTTCCCACTACTGAAGTCTCAAGAAATTCTTTTGCTACGTCAGAGGACTCAGGGCCTGAAGAAGAATTATCTGTCCCTGTGGCTGAATCCCAAGGAAGCTTATCTGATGAATCAAGGGCTTCAAAATCTGAAGATAAAGAAAGGTCTGAATCTCCTATAGCTGAATCTCCAAGGAGAAGAAAGAGCAACAGATTAAGTGCCAGATCTGTCCTAAAGAAAAAAGGAGAATCTTCTACTGCAATCATCGAATTAAGTGATGATAAGTCTGAATCCAAGGAAGAAAATGCTAAGGGAACTGAAGAAGGAACAAGTGCTGAAAATCAGCAAGAAGGATTCACTAATAAATTAGATGAAATGATCCAGCATAATTTAAGCTCAAGGTTAGGAAATGAAGAGATGGACACAAATTCCAGTTCTACAGATCAGGAATTAGTAGACTATCCCGTTCTCTCTCCAGCAAGAGTTTGCCAAAGATTAGTGGTGGAAGTATTTGATGAACCACCAGATGTACCACCAGAAAGATGGATAAGACATGGAAATGAATAACTCAAAGTTGTACGATGTCTACAGAAGATTTGTTTAAAAATTAGAAAAACAAGGATTTAGATTGCACTACAATATTGTACAATCCTAACGATCTTCTAATGAAATGTTTCTTCCCATGGATGCCCTAGGTAAAGGCATATACTGGTAAAGATGAAAGTTACTTCAGTTGGTGTTACTCATATTTTCTAATCTTGGAGCTAGTTTCTCAAAACTTTCCAAGAGTAAAGGAATTTGCAACAAGACTGATCAAAGACCAGCCTCACTTCAAAATCTATCGACATGCTGGTAACCACTATATTCCCTACAATTGTAGAGTAAGTTAAGATGGCAGAAGGATTATACCCAAGTATATGATCGAAGAGTCCATTCACTCTACCATTGAAGATGATCAAGCTCAGATCGGGAAGCTCTACTCTGCTCAAGCACAATTGTGTGATATTCCTTCATCTTCCAACAGTGATTGGCGCTCAATGGTTTATCATATTCTCACTACATTCAAAAAACTGTCCAAGAATGAGAATCGTGGAGTCCACTCTGGTGTTCAGCAGCAGTTTGCTCAACCAAATGACCAAACTCCTCAGGAGCAAGAGTTACTGAAGAATTCTGACAAGTTGGTTGATAAGATATCTCTCATTGATGCAGAAGCAAAGATGTTGTCAGAAGAAGGAGATAGTGTGCTTCAAAACAGACTCCAAGCCACAATATCAAATATATCTCTCAAAATCAAAGAGAGAAATCAAATCTATTTGAAGTTCATCAATGATCAGAAGGAAGAAGCTCTGCAAGTTCAGAAGGACAATACAGATCAAATCTTGTCACTCTCTGACAAGATTTACCTCATAAAGCAATCTCTCTCTTTACAGTTAGAGCTAAAGTCAACAAGAGCTCAAGATTGAAGTTAGAACTCATCCTATCTGACAAACCAACTTATGACAAATGTCCAACAGATTTCCCAAATGATTCATGACTAAAAGGGGGAGAAAAAGAGGTATTCAAGAAAGGGAAAGGAGAGAAGAATGAAGGCTAAAAAAAAGAAGGGGAGAAAGAAAGCAAAAAAGGAGAAGAAACAGCCCAACATAGCATCAAATGTATCATCATCTGAGGGGGAGCCAAAGCAAAATCTAAAGAGCAAAGCAGAAAACAAAGAAGACGAGCATGCATCTCAAGGGGAGGAGGAACCAGGAGATCAAGAAGAAATGAAGTCACCATACCAGGGAGAGTAGGAGCAAGAAGATCAAGCAGATGAGTAGCAACAACATAGGGGATCCAGGAGACACACATGAAGAAGAAGATACATCTCCTTATGTAATAGTTAACTCTGGATCCAGAATTTAGGTTTACTATTCTTCTGTAATCAAATGCTTTTTAATATATCATTCATATTACCTGCCCTAGCAATATAGTAGCTCACTGTATCTTAAGATTCATTCATCTCATAAATATGCACTTATTGTTTTTGTCATAATCAAATAGGGGGTGATTGTTAGGAATAAATATGTGAATGATAATCCTATTTTTATAAGATTTGATTATGATCTTAATGAATGAATATGCAAATATGTTGTGACGCCCCCCAAAATAGGTATACATCACCCATCTTGAGTCGCCAAATACATGGTACAGAAATTAAATACAAACTTGTTTAATACAACCATCGTGTAAAAATACAACAAAACATAGCTGAGTTTTTAAAACGAATATTATCTTCTAGACAATATCAACACTCAATGAAGTCCTCATTACAATTATTATCACACTATTTCACAGAATAGTGAGGACTACTATGACACCATCTCGGACAATCACTCCATTCCCCGACTAGTCCCGGCTACATTCTCATTTCCTGAAGAGAACAATGAAAGAAAAATGGTGAGCTCAACTAGCCCAGTAAGAAATATTATGACTAAGATAATACAGAATAAATTATCCTTAGCCTTCAACAGTATAACAACTGATAGAATAAAATAGAAAACAAGTTTTAGATTAACAACTGCAGCGGAATAAACAATCCATTAGAAGAGTCAAGTAGAACATAAAATCTACTATCTTTTATGATTTAAAAAGTTTTTCAACAATTTTATCACTGAGACTCAGCTTAATAAATAAATTCGAATCATCCCTGCACCACGGCCAAGGATATTCATGTAATCATCAATGGTCATGATTATACCAAATAATCCCTGGTCATAATCATACCAACAACTGTCCATCAATGAACAACAGGCTAATGAGGACTTTTACCACATCATTCGTTACATTACAGTCATGATTATACCGAATAATCCCTGGTCATAATCATACCAAGTCCATCTATGCACGTAAGCCAAAGATGACTTTCATCACAATATAAGCATGAGGATGTTGACCATGACATAATAATTCAATAAAACAAGTTCAAGGATAAATTTAAAGATTTATAATTTAATTTATCCAGAATTCAATAACGTCCAAATGGTCAACATGATACTACTTTGTGGAGTAAAATTTAAGAATGCTCAGAAGAATATTTCCATGAAAAGATACTGGATGAAGCGCAAATATCAAGCGCAAATATCAAGGATATTCTACTAATTTCATGGAGTATAGAAGCCAAAACTTTAACCAAATGAGTATAATAAAATATATGAAACTGCAAATGGATTTTCACCCGCCATGCGGTAATCCACGTAGACAGATCATTTCCATAATTTAATAAGGAATGAATACGAAGGGTCATTCACCATGCATGCGGTAGTCCGCGTAGACAAGTTATTCCAACAAAATAATAAAGAATGGAATAATAGAAGAATTCACCATGCATGCGGTAATCCGCGTAGACAGGTTATTCCAACAGAATAATAAAAAAATGGAATAATAGAAGAATTCACCATGCATGCGGTAGTCCGCGTAGACAGGTTATTCCAACAGAATAATAAAGAATGGAATAATAGAAGAATTCACCATGCATGCGTTAGTCTACATAGACAGGTTATTCCAACAAAATAATAAAGAATGGAATAACAGAAGAATTCACCATGCATGCGGTAATCCGCGTAGACATGTTATTCCAACAGAATAATAAAGAATGGAATAACAGAAGAATTCACCATGCATGCGGTAGTCCGCGTAGACATGTTATTCTAACAGAATAATAAAGAATAGAACAACAACCCTTTCGAGTATTGAAAGAAAATAACTTTCTTCATGAATACAAAAGAAATAATACCCCTTACCTTAGAAGAAAACTGGATATTGGAATAGTGAGGTAGCAGACTTCTCTTCTTCTTTCTCTCTATAATTTCTCTATAATAATTGCTCTTGTGAGACTTAGTGAATTGGTGAGAAATGAAGGAAGAATGAGCTTCTATTTATAAGAAAATATAGTTTCAATAAATGCACATTTTGGGGCTCGAAATATTACAGTATAATACCTTCTTATTTTCTTTCATTTTTAATTTAGTCCTGCAAGTATTATCAAACTTGCACCACCTCCCCTAATAGTAAATCATGTGAATTAATAGTTCATTCATGTGACTCAATAGTATAATCATGTGAAAAAACTAATTACAATTATAATACTTTCATTATACCTCCATTTTTAATTTAGTCATGCAAGTATTATCAATCTTGCACCAACTCCCCTAATAGTAAATCATATGAATCAATAGTACACACATGTGAACACATAGTTATAAGCATGTGAATTAATAATAATTAATTGCTCATTTATCCGGTGAATTACCCGATTGGTCAATATAACTTCCAGACATCAATTATTATCGAAATAAATATCAATTTCCACTAATACTAATAATTTCCACACAATGGAACTATCAATTTCATCTTTAATCAACACGAACTTATTCATCATTAATATTATAACTCACAATATTTAACAACCAGGTCGTTCCCAGGAAAGAGGTGGCTTTCCGATAAGGATTTCTCCCTATTGGCGCGCAATTAGATTATCTAACCTCTCCTTGACAGAACTTCTAGACATTATTAATATTGCAAATTATAATATGAATAACTTTGTCATCTCAATTATTGATTTAATAATATATAATATTATGCAGATGATACTGTGACAATAATTGAATCAATAATACGAGAGATATGATGCAGCAATTACTGTAGCAATAATTGAGTATAACTGAGTGACTTCTTACGTAAGCATCAATAATCAATATCGTGTGCTACTATGCAACTACGTGTATTACTGTACTTTTACTACCGGGTAGTTCAACAGTTTTAACGGCAATACTTTCACTGTTATTTTTATAAAAAGATAATTCTGTCATTTTCTAACTACGACAATACTTTCGTTGTGGGGTCCACCAATGATTGTGCCATCGTACGAATATTCCCTGTTAAAATGAATATTCCCCGACCAATCGAATATTTTATAACAACTTGCATACTTTGCAAAATTTTCACATATCACCCTTAACTTTAACCTTTTATCAATTTAACCATTTACGAAATAAAATAATAATTATAAGAAAATTGAATACTTTCATTTCATAAAATTCGGGGTCTTACAATCTCCTCTCCTTATGAAATTTTGCCCTCGAAATTTATTTACGGTACACTGGTATCTTAGAAGAGGTGAGGATACCTTGACTTAATTTGATTCTAACTCTTGAGGTATAACCTTTGAGTGTCGAATATGATCCTTCTTATCCAAGATTTTAACACGTATCTCATCATATGTTAAATCTTATGCTATCTCGTTTAGTTCTAATTCAATAATGTGGTTTGGGTCGTCCACATATTTACGTAACATCGATACGTAAAAAAACGTTATGAACACGCAACATACTTGGCGGTAAAACGAGTCTATAGGTCATAGTTTCTACTCGATCGAGGATTTCAAATGGGCCAATTAAATCGAAGGTTGAGATAACGCCTTCTTGAACCTTCTTCTTGACATTCATCAGATTCGGGTGTGTAGCTTGAGCGGCTTTAACTTTATCGATTAAAGTCGATTCTACTCGTATATTTGATATCACTACGTGGGTCCCTAGAGTCTTTAACTCTATCTTCATCATTTGTAAGTTATACGAAATGGGTTTTATGTTAACAACGTCACACTCGTAATCGCATACGATCTTCTACTCAACGCGTCAGCTACCACGTTCGCTCTTCCACGATAATATTGAATGGTATGGTCGTAATCTTCAACAGCTCGAGCCAACGTCTTTGGCGCATTATACGTTTGTTTTTGTTGAAGAAATATTTAAGGGTTGAAGAAATGGGTTTTGTACTGGGGTCAATACAAAATTTGATTTCACGCTCTGGGGGTAGGCTAAGAAGTCTTCAAGAATACGTCAGGAAATTTATTAACGATAGAAATATCATTCAAAACTGTGACAACTTAGGTAGGTCATACTAGCGAAGGAATTCCTCGTCTCTCCACTCCTAGTTCTTGTCTCACATCTCAGCCAGGGATCATATCCCTAAGATTTGATACCAACTGTGATACCCCCCAAAATAGGTATACATCACCCATCTTGAGTCGCCAAATACAAGGTACAGAAATCAAATACAAACTTCTTTGTTAGTTTTCGGAGGCACAATAGTTATCTAGAAGGGGGGGGGGGTTGAATAGATATTAAAAACTTTTCTTTGTATTAAGAAAGTTTTGATAAAGATCTTAAGCACAACGGAATTAAGGTTACTTTGAAATCCTCTTTTGGATAGTGAATTAAAGAGAGTGAGGCAGTTATAACAGTTATAGCAGTTATAGCAAGAATGAAATAGACACAGTTATTTTTTAAGTGGTTCAGAGCACTTAAAGCTCCTAGTCCACTCTTCTACTCTTCGAGTAGGAAATCCACTAAGGATGTCTTTTACACTTTCTGAATCTTATAGATTCCTTCTAGACCTACAGTCTAGGTACTTCTTAGTTCACTCTTGAACTCTTCAAGTCCAACAGACTTGGCTCTTCACAGTTCACTTAGAACTCTTCAAGTCCTTCAGACTTGGAAGTCTTACTTCAGTTGATTGGTTGTTGTTGAGATCGTGATTGGTGCTACTCAGTTGCTATTAAGCACTTGTTCAAAAGAACTAAGTAGCTGAGCAAGCTTCCTCTTTTTCTCAGATCGTAGAGTTGAGCGTTGAGTGTTCTTGTGCATTTTTGTTCAATGCTTGCATGCTTCTTTCATCTGCATATGTTCTGCATATATGTGTTTCTTGAAATCTATCCGTTGAAGCCTTTTAATGAAGCATTAAATGCGTTTGATATTTTTGAACTTTGATGGTGACTTTTCTGCACACCTTCTGAATTGCATTCTGGCCCATTGACACAACAAACTACTTTCTTACCTAACACCTGAAAAGGTGTTTTCCTCTGCTCAATGGTCCTTTTCTTAGCTTCTTGAATACGTTCCTTTTGATCAATACTAAAGATATCTTTTGTACCATTAGGACTAGTGAGTGCTTCAACGTTCAAAACCCATTCCACATTTCTTGGAATTCATTTCCAAACAAAAGATAGGGCTCGATGCTTCTGACACAAGACAGATGATACTCTACGATGTATATCGTGGTGTCTTGTCATATTTGTGCTTGGTCTGAATAGAACACTACAATTTCTTTCAATGGTTTGCAAGCTATGATCTTTGCTTGCTCGTCTTGCAGACTCTACGTTTCTGAGAGCGCACTACGATCTTTGAGTTAGCTTCGGCAAATGTCTGGACCACTCTACGATCTTCTAAGCTCTATGATCGTGCCTTGGCTTCTGCAATCTGTTGATCAGCTTGGTAGACTATGATTCTTGTTGAAGCCTATCTATTTCTTTCAAGTCATAGATCAACCTAACATCTTTGATCTCTTTATCTATACATTCGTTTATAGAATGATGAACATTAAAAGTTAAGATCAACCTAACAATTTTGATCTATCACTAAGTCCTTGTACATATATTCTTTGAAGGACTTTACAATTAATCATCAAATCAAAACATGCATTCTTCCAACAATCTCCCCATATTTGATGTTGACATAACCAAGGAGATTTGTTGTCCTGATTATCAATTTCTATATGTAGTTGCAACAAAGTAAATATGACTTAATATTTTAGTGAGCATCTAAAATTTCTAGAGAATAAGCATGAATTTATTGATGTATGAAGATAGATATTACATTTAAGTTTGACTACATCAATACGAATTAAAATCCAACTTATCTCTATTTCTTCGGCCTTTTGCTTCGTGGAGGATTTGCATATTCCTCAGCTCTCCTTTTTCTGCTTGCTTCGTCTCTCCTGGCTAGATCTTCCAGCTCACTTGGGCTTAGTCTTGGATTGTGATCGTGCATATTCATTAATGCAGGATCTCCAATTGGCATTCTTAGACCTGTTGTTGTTACCTCATGAGAGCTGGTAGTTGGCCCTAGACTCCTTAATGGTTGAGCCATTAAAACTTCTTATCGATCAGATCTTTGGGTCTGATGGCTAGATCGTGGAGTCTGTTGGTGGATTTGCCTTGCAGGAGGATTCCTTGATTGAGATTGGAATTGACCTCTGCCTTTTCCCTTGCCTCCCTGATCTTCTTTCCCTTTATTCTCCCCCTTTATGTCAGCATCAAGGGTGCGAATGTCTTCGGAGAGATGAGTTACTCCTTGGACAAGCTCGTTGAGTTGACTTTGAGTTTGAGTAATGTCCTCGCGATTTTCTTGGATTAAAGCATCAAATCGAGTTTCACGTCATTGAAGGATGTTCAAGACATTTTCAGTCTGCTGCATTTGACCCATGGAGAAGTCTTAAAATTCCTTGACTGCAGTTTGGAGACTTGTGATACTCTTTATCATTCGAGAAAGTGGATGTCATCCCTGTCTTTTATACTTTGAAGCATTTCTTTGATGATCTCTTTAAGCGTTTTAGAGAGCTCAGAGCTTAGGGAGCTGGGGAGATTATTTGCAGCATTGATTATTGATGTTAATCTCAGCTGAATAAGTGCAGTGTGATCTTCAAGACTCTCATCGAGTGCCTTGATCATTTTCGCAGACATTTGCTGACAAATCAGCCTTCGTGGACAACTCTGAAAGAATTTCATTCAGTTGGGGAATTTGTGAAGGAGGTGGTGTGTTCTTGAATTGATCTTGCAATGAATAGAGGGAAAGATCGAGATTGAAGTATTCGTTGCTGGATGAGGAGGGAATTTCTGATGGAGGGGCTTGGGTTTGGATGTTTAAGTTTGGTGGCTCTACGATTTGAGGTGGAGACTCTACAATGGGGCTAGAGTCAGTGATCGTAGAGATGATGGGATGTGGGAGCATTATGAAGTTGATCACATTTGGTTCCTCGCCATGTAATTTTGGGATTCTCGTGAATCGAAATTGATTTAGTGGATGAAGAATTACTTCCAACCATCGTGGGAATTCATAAAATTGATTAAATGAGGATGATGGCAAATGATTAACTCTGAAGAGGGTTGGGATAGACAGTACCTCAGGTTTATTCTTTGAGGAAGAGTTGTTTATGAGTAACTTCTTGGCAAAGTTGAATCTTCCTCGGAATCCATTAGCTAGCACTGAGATGGCCGGATACTCTTTGAAGCTCCAAAACATGTGACTCCAAGAGTTTAGAATTTGAGCTTGATGGAAAGGCATCATGGGTAGATATGAAAACAGTTGCTCATAGTTGGCTCTTCTGTACCCATCAATACCCACAACTATGATCTCGACCTCGTCACCTTCATCCTCTTCTCTATTTTCGTTGGAGGATTCCATTATCTCAATGGCCTCATGATGTTCTTGCACTGGTTCTTTTTCATTTCTTGCAGAGACCTCTTCTTCTGCCATGGAGATGTCATGAGCCTCCCCCTCAACTTGATTATCTTCTTGGATGGGAGCTTCAGGCATCTCCCCCTCAGCAGGTGTATTCTCTATCAGATCTTCAGGTGTCTCCCCCTCAGTTTGAGCTTTGACTTTTTGGCTTTCATTTGTTGGGTCCTTTTCAGCAGCCAATTCTTTGTCTTCCCTTTTTAGTACTTCTTCATTGACAAGAATATATTTCTTGACCAGTTTTCTTCTTGATTTTCTAGGCTGAGCCACAGCCTCAGGACTTTCTTAAACTTCAGTTTGTCCTGCTGATCAGCCAGAATGTTTGATTCAGAAACTTCCTTACTTGATATGTTTGGTCTGGTCTCTGCGATCGGTAGAGACTCTACGATCGAAGAGATTGATGGCCTTTTGGACTTGTAGCTGATTTTATTCTTCTTCAACAGCTGAGATATGGTAGCTCTATCTTCTTCTGCCTCAGCCTGCTGTTGCTTCCTTCTTAGAATCCTTAGAGTCTCAATATCTGAGGACTCTACGGGCTTATCGGTAGTGGATCCTTGAGGCTCTTCTGTAGTTCTGGCTTTCAGCTTTCTTTTGCCCTTGCTTTTTCTGATCAAAGAAATGGGTTCTTCCTTGTTAGCTTCTTCTTCTTCTTCTTCTTCTTCTTCTTCAGTTTCTCTAACAACTGACATATTTCCTGGCACTCCTGATTCCTTTATTTCACCAATTCTTCCACTGGATTCAGACATCATCTGCACATTTTCAGCTGGATTCCTTTTCCAATTTTCGAATAGTTGTTGGGTCATTCGCCTGTTTAGATTAATGGCTTCTCCTTCGTCGTCCTCAATCTTGTCACCCAAAGAAGCTTGTAGGATGATGCTTATAAATCGCCCGTAGAGTATCTTTTGAGAGTTCTTTATCTTCTTTGAGTTGATTAACCATTTCCCAATCCATTCAAGCAATAGAGCCCCATAGTTAAGTTGTATTTCATAACATATGGTAGTCACGAGCTTGAGTTGCACCTCATTTACAGAGTCATGACGAGAGCTCTTGCAACATATACATTTTCCAACAATATCAGCTAGAAATTCATACCTCTGTGGAAACTCCTTCTTCTTGTATCCTTTGTGAGGGTGATTTCTTGTGATGCATCTTTTGAGTCCCTTATGGAAGTCTATGCCATCTATGGACAAGATACCCTTAAGGTTTGAGACCTAGGGCTAGATTGATGTCCCTCACTTTAGTCCGGATTTCTACGTTCTTGACTTTCGCGGTGATGGTGTTGTTTTAAATACACCATTATTGTAGAATTCTTTACCGACTTGTAATCAGATCAATGTGTCTGTACCCAAGGCTTCTTCGAGACCCGCCTTCTTCAGTAACGACAAAGTCTTATGAAATTTGGGTTCAGCTATTTTGAACTCGTCAAAGCAGAGTCTATAGCCGGAGATAACACTGGAAGCCGCCATTGATTTTCTTATAAGAAGTGTGATTGACTTAGCTTTCTTCTGATTTAGGGTTTCTATTTTGAGAGAGGATGAGAGAGATAATCTTTTGAACTTTTGATTTCAAAAAGACAATTTCAACTTGTACTTGTAGCTTCCCTCTCTCCATTTTGCTTAGTGGGACAGGTGTCGAATTCTGCTTGGCTCTACGAATTTGACTGAGGAGAATTGTATTGAATTGCCCTTAACTCCTGCTGAGCTGATATATTCTTTAGGAGGACTACGATCGTTAAGATGGTCCTTGGAATCGTCGAGTCTGTTCCACCATCATTGAGTCTCGATTCAAATGTCGTGGTCTCGAAAGTGCAATCGTAGAGTCTGAACTGTAAGCGTAGAGTCTGAACTGCGATCGTCGAGTCTGACCGAGTCCTTGTGATGAACTTTTGACTTAGCATTCCTCTTGGTTTAAGATAACTCAGGAAGGGCCAACCTCACAGAATGAATCAAGGGTTATGTGACGCCCCCAAAATAGGTATACAACACCCATTCTGAGTCGCCAAAATACATGGTATAGAAAGCAAACTACAACTTTGACAATACAGATGTCGTGTAGAATACGACAATACAACTGTGAGTTTGAATACAAATATTGTCTTCTAGACAATATACACACCCAAATAAGTCCTCATTAATTATTCATACACTATTTTACGTAAATAGTGAGGGGCAATTAAAACATCTTCCTAGAGCCATCACTCCATACCCAGACTCGATCCCTGCTATGTTTCTCACCTCCCGAGAAGAAAAATGGAACAAAAGGAAAAGGGTGAGCTCAACTAGCCCAAGAAGAATATTATGACTAAGATAATATACAACAAATTATCGTTAGTCTTCAACAGGGAAAAATCTAATGTAATACAATAGACAACAAGTTTTAGATCAACAAATGCAAATGAAGAATGAAGAATCCATTAGAAGAGTCACGTGAGAGAAAGAATTCTTGCCTTCTAAGGTTTAAAAGTCCATCATCAATAGTTTATCCCCGTAATAACAATCAATATACATCTTTAATCATCTTTGCTTTTCACAGCCAAAGATATTCATTTTGTATCACCAAATTGGTCATGTTCATCTCAACACTGCTCATCTTTGCACCTGAAGCCAAAGATATTCATCGATTAATCGTTCATCTTTGCACTCTGTGCCAAATATATTCATTTATATCACCATTTAGGACCGAGGATGATGAAAAACATTTTTAAAAAACGAATCCGATTGAAACAAAATGACAAGGATTAAGGATTAAGGATTCGTACTTTGTTTTACCCATGTCCAAAAATACTTGAAAATAATCATATTGGTGTAAAATTCAAGAATGATCAAAACATGGATACAATCAAAGCTAGTATCCGAATAGATATTTTGGACAAAAGAAAATTTTTATTTTTAAATTGAATAAAGTGTCGATTCGTGAATAAGTGTCGATACGTGAATAGTCTTGTATCACGTGAATAGTAACCCCGACACAACAAGTTCCAAATTTGATAAAAAGGTTCACCAATACTTCGGCATAATGATATTGAAGAAAAATATCATTTAAGAAGAAAATAATACCCCTTACCTCAAAATAATCGTACTTATTTGAATTTTCTAGATAGTCTTGTGAAACCCAAGACAGTATAGCAACACTCAAAGTATACTCACAAGAATACGCTCGATAATTTAGAGAGAGAAAGAAAGAAAACTTTGTTTCTGGTGTGATTTTCAATTCTAACTTAGCCCTCTATTTATAGGAAAATGTTAGAACGCCAAAGGAGACTAAATTAATAAATTATTATTATTTACCAAATATTCAAGCCCACCACCAAGGAATCTGATTTTAGCCACCAACCACATGTTAAAGATGCTCACCAACCTTTGAAAAACGTTTTCTTGAAAATAATAATTAAAATTTCTAAAATCAATTATTTGAACTCAAACATCAATAATTCACAATAAATATCCTTTTATCAGAAAATTCAAATCTCGCGATTTTTTATAGGAATTTCAATTCTACAACTTTGCAGTAAGAAAATTTTTCCAAATTCCAAACACAAATTATCCAAAATCCACAAGCGGGCAATTTTATGATTACATAATAAATTTTCGGTCAAGAATCGTGTCCACAAACACACAAAACATATGTTAAAGATTTAATGCCACAAAATACTCTACCTCCTCATATACTCATATATCCCACAATTATTATAAAAAATATCACTAATTAATATATTATTAAAATAATATATTTAAATGTATTATTTTATCGTAAAAGATAAAATATTAATTTTCAACAATTGTCACATTAAAATTTTCTCCATCTATATCCACATAAAATAAATATTTTCTTTATCATAATAATCAATAATTAATTATTCAAAATAATATTTGAGTAATCACAAGATCGACAACCAGCCGCTCCTCAGGAAAGAGGGGCTTTCAATAAGGATTTTTCTTCATCAAGCGCTTAATTAGGTGACCAAACCTCTCCTTAGATGTAACTTTCTAGACATTACCAATAATGTTATCGATAATATTATTCAAATAATATGAATTATTGATTTGATAATGGAAAATCTTGTGTAATGACAATTATTGAAACAATAATAATATAAATATCAATGCGGCAATTATTGAATCAATAAGATAAAATAATGAATAAAGAATTATCGTAACAATTATTGAGTAGTGCCTTTCACGTAAGGATCAATAATTCAACAAATACATGCGTAATACCGTGTGCTACTTTGTGTAACCACGCCAGACATCGTATTTTAACCACCGAGTAACCCAACAAAGTGTTAGCGGTAATAATTTACGTCGTTATTTATAAAACTCAATCTTTGTCGTTTTCCTTCATCCAACCGCTTTTTCCGTTATGGGGCCCACCAATAATGACCGCTACTGCAAATGCGGAGATTCCCTACAAAGCGAATATTCCCGACAATAATGAATATTTTATAACCACTTGCTTATTTTGTAAACTTTGCACATTTCACCCATAACCAAAGAATTATATCAAATTAACCCTTATTAATTTAGAATAATGAATAAAGAAAAATTCAATTTTATTTATAATAAGTTGGGGTCTTACAGGTTAGGTTTGTTTCTGAGGTGCTTGTTTGGAGAGATTTCTTTGTTTTGAATTTCATCATCACAGGATGCTCCTTTGCTTTGATGGAACTCTGCTATTCTTGAGTCTGCACCGCGATCATTGAGTCTTCACTGCGATCGTTGTCATTTTATGACACTTCGGGTCTACGATCGTGGACTTCCTTTGATCATGTCTATGATTTCGAACATAGCCTTTAAACCTGTATGGTTAGCACTTACTAGAGCATATTTTTCATGGTTGTAAGTTAAGCATGCCTAGCTCACTTATTAACTTGTTAAACTGGATTCATCTAGAGGCTTTGTAAAGACATCGCAAGTTGTTGATTTTCTTAGGGATATATTGTAAAGATATAGTTCCATTTTGCACATGATCCCTAATGAAGTGATACCTTATTTCTATATGCTTAGTCCTAGAATGCATGACATGATTATGAGTTATAGCAATTGCACTTGTGTTATCACAGTGAATAGGTATAGATTTAAATTCAAACCCATAATCTGCTAGTTGATTTTTCATCCATAAGATCGAAAGCACAAGAATCGCCAAACAACAATGTATTCAAACTTTCAGAGTGGAAGTAGATAATTGAATTTTGCTTCTTGCTAAACCAGACACAAGTCCTGTTTCTAGCAATTGACAAAAGCACTTGGTACTTTTCTATCAATTTTATGACCTACACAAAATCAAGAGATTTGTGTATCCTATTAGCTCAAATGAGGACTCCTTCGGATACCAAAGCCCTAAGTGGGGTGTACCTTTGAGATACCTGAAAATCCTCTTTACAGCAGTTAAATGAGATTCTTTAGGACTAGCCTGAAATCTAGCACAAATACATGTTGCAAACATTATATCTGGTATACTAGTAGTTAGATATAAAAGAGAGCCTATCATACCTCTGTATTGAGTTATATCAATACTTTTACCTTTTTCATCTTTGTCAAGCTTGGTTGCAGGAGCAATTGGGGTTTTCATGGGAGAGGCTGGCTCCATGCCATACTTCTTGAGTAAGTCTTTAATGTACTTGGCTTGGTTGATGAAGATTCCTTCATCACCGCTTTTACTCATAAATCAAGGATGAAGTTCAGCTCAACCATCATGCTCATTTCAAACTTGCTCTACATAAGCTTGGAGAATCTCTTGCATAGCTTTTCATCAGTAGACCCAAAGATAATATCATTAACATATATTTGAACTAATAGGACTTTATCTTTATGCTTTCTAAGAAATAGTGTGGTATCTACTCTACCTCTAGTGAATCCATTTTCAATAAGAAAGTTAGTTAGTGTTTCATACCATGCTCTAGGTGCTTGTTTAAGACCATATAAGGCTTTGTCTAATCTAAAGACATAATTAGAAAGAGATGGATTGATGAAACCTGGAGGTTGTTCTACATAGACTTCTTCTTGAAGTTCACCATTCAAGAATGCACTTTTGACATCCATCTGAAAGACCTTGAATTTCATGTGAGCAACAAAGGCAAGAAATATTCTGATGGCTTCTAGTCTGGAAACAGGTGCAAATGTCTCATCGTAGTCAATGCCTTCTTCCTGAGAGTAACCTTTGGCCACTAGTCTAGCCTTATTCCTGGTTATCACTCCATCTTCACCCATCTTGTTTCTGAAGACCCACTTAGTTCCAATGATAGGATGATTCTTTGGTCTTGGAACCAATCTCCATACTTTGCTTCTTTCGAGCTGATTAAGTTCTTCCTGCATGGCCTCTATCCAACTGGAGTCTTCCATAGCATCCTCTATTTTCTTTGGTTCCATTTGTGATAGGAAGCTTAGATAAAATCATTCATTTTGGGTGGCAGCTCTTGTTTTGACTCTTGCACTCAAATCTCCAATGATTAGATCTTGAGTGTGATCTCTTGCCCATCTGCTTCCTGTTGGGACATCTGTTCTTATGCCTTCTTGTCTTAGATCTTCAAGATCTATTTCTTCTTCTTGGTGTGGAGGTTCGTCGTCTGGTATAGGTCTCTCTACGATCTCATTTCCTTGCTCAACGATTTCACTGTCTGGTACTACGATCGTAGTGTTGAGCTCGACGACCTCATTCGTAGTGTCTGAATTGTTGGTCATAGTGTCTTGGGGCATTGTTTTGTCTAAGTCCGTCTCATCAAAGATGATGTGAATTGAGATTTCAACACTCAGTGTCTTCTTGTTGAACACTCTGTATGCCTTACTATCTGTGGCATATCCAAGAAAGATTCCTTCGTCTAATTTTGGTTGAAACTTTGTCAAGTACTGCTTTCCATTGTTGAGTATGTAGCATACACAACCGAAAACATGAAAGTAGCTGACACTTGGCTTTCTTCCTTTCCACAGTTCATAAGGAGTCTTTTTAATCGTAGAGTGTATGAGTGATCTGTTCTGAGTGTAGCATGCAAAGTGTTGACTGCTTCTGCCCAGAAGTATTCAGGCAGATGGGCTACTGCTAGCAGGGTTCTTCCAGCTTCTATCAATGTCCTGTTCTTTCTCTCGACAACTCCATTTTGTTGAGGAGTTTGTGGAGCTGAGAAATTGTGACTAATGCCATTGTCTGTGCAGAACTGATCCATTTTGGAGAAATCGAATTCTCTGCCATGATCACTTCTTATGGCCTTGATTTTCTCTCCTTTCTCGTTCATCACCAGCTTGAACATCTTGATCAGTTGGGAGCTTGTTTCATCCTTTGAGGTAAGAAAGAACACCCATGTAAATCTGGTGTAGTCGTCGACTACGACCAAAGAGTATCTCTTTCCCCCAAGGCTCGTCGTTGGAATTAGCCCAAAAAGATCCATATGTAGCAATTGCAAAGGCTTGTCAATTGAGTTGATGGTTTTGCTCTTGAATGAGCTTCTGGTCTGCTTTCCAAGTTGACAGGCATTGCACGACCTTTCTTTGACGAAGTTAAACTTGGGTAAGCCTGCAACTAGATCTTTTGAAGCTAATTTGGACATGCTTTTGAAGTTGAGATGAGATAATCTTCAATGCCATAGCCAACTCATTTCTTCAGATGCTTTAGCCAAAAAACATATAGTCTCGTCTGAGCTTAGTTTTCCAAGGTTTACTGTGTAGAAATTTCCTTCTCTTATTCCGGTTAACTTTACAGCAGATGTCTTCAGGTCTCGGACTTGACATTGATTGTTGAGAAATGTTACTTGATGACCCTTGTCGCAGAGTTAGCTAATGCTTAGAAGGTTGTGTTGTAATCCTTCCACATAGGCCACTTTGCTGAAGGATACTACACCATTTCCAGCTGAGCCATAGCCTCTTGTCTTGCCAGAGCCGTTGTCTCCAAAGATGACCGAGGGACCCTCCTTCGCTATATAGTCAGATAGAAGGGCTTTGTTCCCTGTCATGTGCCTTGAGCATCCACTGTCCAGATACCAGGTTGTGATCCTGGAGCTCTTTTCCTTTAATAACATTAAACCTTCATTTTGGTACCCATACTTGCATGGGTCCTACATTGTTAGTGCCCTTAGGGACCCAAATCTGCTTGATTTTGGGTCTCACATGCATGGAATTGTAATAACATTTTGCAGCCTTGTGGCCAGCTCTGTAGCACACAAAACATTTGATATGATACATGTTTGTGAGTGTGTGAAAGTTCTTCCTCCATTTGGACTTTTGTGGGTTATTGGTCATTCTCCTGATAGGCTGATATTCCTTCTTCCATGTGTTCTCTTGTTTCATGATTTGTGAGGAGTATATCTTACTTCTACTGTACCTTCCCGGTTGGTTTGTAGAGTTAATCTCATTGAACTCTACAATCCTTCAAGGTTGGTGAGTAGTAGCTAGATTACTCTTCTCTTTTCTGAAACCCAGACCGACATGAGATCCCTTACTCCTGGGAATATAAATTGAATCAGTTGAGCAGGGTTTGACAGGCTCGACCTTCTGTGAGGATTTCACAAATGTAATGCCTCTACTAAAACCTGAGGCATTACTAGTGCTAATTTCCTTTGCTTTTTCCACACATGACTCTGAGGTAGATTCCCCAAAGCCTAACTCTGTTCTATCAGAGACATTTCTCTGGTTAGAGATTAAGGAGTCCATGGATGAAGAGGATTTATTCCATGTAGAGATTGTCTTTTCTAGATCCTCAATCTTAGAGGTTAGACTAGACTCTCTTTTTGCACTGAGCTCATTTGTTTGTCTCAAGAGCTTATTCTCAGCTTCAAACTCGGAGAGAGAATCAAGATCTTGAGAAGGGTTGTTCGATTCTTCTTGAACCTTTTCTTTCTCCTTTTGAAGAAGTGAATAATCCTTAGATGTAACTCTAAACCACTTCATGTATTAGTGCAGATCGAGATGTTATGCCATGTGAGTGCGTTCTAAGGTCATCAATGTCTACATCGGGAGAGTTGAAGTCAAATACCTCATCGATACTTACTTCATGTATGTTGGAGTTCTGTTTGTCCCTTGCATTTTTGGCCATCAGGTAGAGATTTTCTATTTGAGGATCTTCATCATCTCCAGATTCCGGAGTTAAGTCATTGTCTAAGTCACTCCACGATCCTCCAGCTACAAGGCCTTTATCTTTTTTCTGTGGCCTTTTGTTGCCTTTGTATTCCTTCTTTGAATGTGATTTCTTCTTGAGTTCTTCTCTCGAGAGGTTTGTTGCGATTAGCAATGAAGTGGCAGCTTTCTTGCAATTGTAGCATAGGTCATTCATTTGCTCTGGTCAGAAGTGAATTCTTGACTTTCTTTGGCTTCCTGGATTTGCCTTGTTGCATGAACCTTCTTAGTCTTTTCACCAGCATTGCAAGGTCCTCATCATCATCTTCATCGTAGTCAGAATCAACTTCAGTGCTGACTTTGGAGGTGTTATCAGTTTCTTTGAGAGCAACACCTTAATCCTTCTTTCTTCCTTCAGACAAGGTTTTTGCTCATTGAGTCAGCTCCAGTTCGTATGTGAGAAGGTTGCCATACAACTGTTGGACAGTCATTTCATGTAAATTCTTTGATTCTCTAATGGCAGTGGTTTTAGCATCCCACTTACTTGGTAAGGCTCTCATGAACTTTATGATTAGATCTTTGTTTGGATAGATCTTTCCATAGGCTCGTAGAGAGTTGAACAGAACATTAAATCTTTCGTAGGTGGCAGTGACGTTGTCTCCTTGAACGTGAGCAAACATCTCATATTGTTGAGTCAAGAGAGATTGTTTGTTTTCTCTGACTTCTTTTGTTCCTTCATGCATAATGAGTAGTGCTTCCCAAACCTCCTTTGCTGTTTTGCTTTTGACCACGTTTTCAAACAGATCATCTTCTAAGGATTAGAACAATATGTTCTTGGCCTTTATGTTGACCTGGACAGCTCTCTTCTCATTTTCTATCCATTCTATTTTGACCTTGATCTATACTCTATCTGGGTCGTTTGTAGTTGGTGCAAGCTTTTTAGGAACATAGGACCCATTCTAAACAATTTCAAATAGATCTTCATCTATTCAATCCATGTAAGCTTGCATCCTAACCTTCCAGTTAGCAAATTTATCTTTGTTGCACATAGGTGGCTTGCTGCCTCCTCCAGTCTTTGATTCACTTGGTAAGTGTGTCATTGGATCTACTCAAGCTTTATAGGCTATATTATAGAACCTTCTTTGATACCAATTGTTAGTTCCCGGAGGCACAATAGTTATCAAGGGGGGGGGGAGGGTTGAATAGATATTAAAAAATTTTCTTTGTATTAAGACAGTTCTGATAAAGATCTTAAGCACAACGGAATTAAGGTTTCTTTGAAATCCTCTTTTGGATAGTGAGTTAAAGAGAGTGAGGCAGTTATAACAGTTATAGCAGTTATAGCAAGAATGAAATAGACACAGTTATTTTTTAAGAGGTTCAGAGCACTTAAAGCTCCTAGTCCACTCTTCTATTCTTAGAGTAGGAAATCCACTAAGGATGTCTTTTACACTTTCTAAATCTTACAGATTCCTTCTAGACCTGCAGTCTAGGTACGTCTTAGTTCACTCTTGAACTCTTCAAGTCTAGCAGACTTGGTTCTTCATACTTCACTTAGAACTCTTCAAGTCCTTCAGACTTGGAACTCTTACTTCAGTTGATTGGTTGTTGTTGAGATCGTGATTGGTGCTACTCAGTTGCTATTAAGCACTTATTTGAAAGAACTAAGTAGCTGAGCAAGCTTCCTCTTTTTCTATGATCGTAGAGTTGAGCGTTGAGTGTTCTTGTGCGTTTTTGTTCAATGCTTGCATGCTTCTTTCATCTGCATATGTTCTTCATATATGTGTTTCTTGAAATCTATCCGTTGAAGCCTTTTGATGAAGCATTAAATGCGTTTGACATTTCTGAACTTTGATGGAGACTTTTCTGCACACCTTCTGAATTGCATTCTGGCCCACTGACATAGTAGACTGCTTTCTCACCTAACACCTGAAAAGGTGTTTTCCTCTGCCCAATGGTCCTTTTCTTAGCTTCTTGAATACGTTCCTTTTGATCAATACTAAGGATATCTTTTGTACCGTTTGGACTGGTGAGTGCTTCAACGTTCAAAACCCATTCCATATTTCTTAGAATTCATTTCCAAACAAAAGATAGGGCTCGACGCTTCTGACACAAGACAGATGATACTCTACGATGCATGTCGTGGTGTCTTGTCATATTTGTGCTTGGTCTGAATAAAACACTACGATTTCTTTCAAGGGTTTGCAAGCTACGATCTTTGCAAACTACGATCTTTGCTTGCTCGTCTTGCAGACTCTACATTTCCGAGAGCGCACTACGATCTCTGAGTTAGCTTCGGCAAACATCTGAACCACTCTACGATCTTCTAAGCTCTACGATCCTGCCTTGGCTTTTGCAATCTGTTGATCAGCTTGGTAGACTACGATTCTTGTTGAAGCTTATCTATTTCTTTCAAGTCATAGATCAACCTAACATCTTTGATCTCTTTATCTATACATTCGTTTATAGAATGATGAACATTAAAACAATACTAGAAAATCAGCCTATAGCGACGGTCGCCGACCATCGCTATAGGCCAAAAGACCGTCGCTAAAAGTTTTAGCGACGAAGTCACGACAAATCGCCATAGAACCCGTCGGTAAAACCTATAGCGCGGCCACCCGACCCTAACTATAGGTCATGCCAAAATCGTGTATTTGCTCTTTCTTAACGGTCTCGAGAGTTATTGCTACAGGCCATGGCCAGTAGCTATAGATATATTATAAGCGACGCTCGGTGGCCGCCGCTATAGGGATGTGTTTTATAGAACACTATAGCTACGGTCGATGACCGTCGCTATAGCCTTTTTATATTTAAAAAAAATTAATAATGCACATTAATTCAACAAACACAAATACAATATAAAATAAAATATAAAAAATATTATATTCATCATTTAAAATCATTCACACTACAACATTACAATATAAGAAGAGATATTTTACAACATTACAATCATTCACAATACAATCTTTCACAATACAAATGTTCCATCAACCCTCCTTCATATTTCTTCTCAGTATGACCACTGCCGTACTTTCAGTGCCACGTCCATACATAAAAGGAATTTTAACAGTTTCTTAACCATATCATCCAGTTCTGCAACCTTCCTTTGTAAATTGGTCTTGTCAACCTGTAGGAAACATAAAAGGAATTTTAACATAAGACCTTGACAGAAAATTAAGGAAACATTTGACTCACTAGAAGATGAAATAAAATCAAAAAATAAAATAAAATAAAATAAAATTTAAAGAGGATATAACAAATTCAAAACCTTATTATGAGAGGCAGGAGAGAAAAAAAATTAATTTTCATGGCTTATTCTATATAATCTGAAAATCATGAGAATACTCGAGAAAGCTTGGCACTCTGTTTCCAAAATACTCTGAAAAAGAAAAATGTAGCTTTAATTAAGTTTTGCAATTGCAGAAGCATTGAAGAAACACTCACCCATAATGGCGATCTGCAAGAAATATATATACAAAGAAAATTCATAAAAGTAAACATCAAAGAAGCTGAAAAATTTACGAAAAATAATCAGTAATTACATAATTCTTACTTGATTGTCCAATCTAAAAGTAATGAAATAAGTTACAAAAGATGAGTTTACCATGATGTAAACATTGCGGTTTACATGTCGATGGTCCAACCAATAGATGTAAGAACATATTGACACGTATAATATGCCACTTTTCCAAACCAATTCTCTGGCCTCACATCGCCTACTTTCGGTCTCTGGCGAATTGACTTGAGTATAGACCGTATTAACCCAATGAGCGAAACTATGAGGGACCCAAGAGCTACAGATCCAAGATTGTACCGCGTGAGCCACTTCATTGAAGAAAATACTGGGGAAGAAAGCAGAATTTCTTCTTTGCATGCAAATTTAATTTCTTCAATCAACACATCATGAAATGTCCGTAATATAAATGAAAGATAAAAAGAGAGCCGATTAAATTAAAGTAGTAAACTAAGAGCAAGTAAAGGTTATAAGGAAGTGTTGTGTGGAAGCAATGCGCTAAGCATCTTGGATATGTTAACGGTGAAATCTAAACACCTTGTAGAGCGGCCTTAATGGAATTACAAGCAATGACAAAATGAGACACACAATAGTTACGAGTTGCAAAAATGCAAAGATGAAGGGACATGTTAATCTTGGTAGAATTGGAAATAATTATTGAAAGCATTATTATTCTTACTTGCCTTTAGAGCGAGATGTTGCAAAAGATCCAAAGAAACCTGAATGAACCAACATCATTTAGATGAAAGAGCTCATGTATTGTAGAGGCACCTACCCTTCCGGATAAATGATAGTAAGGGTCATGTTTGCCAATGATTGGGAGACGACATCCTTTCCAATCCATCCGGTGAAAACACGGAAAAATATTACATTCAAACTTCAAAATTCAACAAAAGAAATAAAGCATAAGCTACTGTAATGTTTAACCAATGTTACGCGTGGAGATATAACACACGTTGTTGTCATAGTATAATAGTAAGGATAAATACAATTTGTCCTAGTGCTAGTACAAATAGTACAGATGGATATAGTACTGATGTAATTCTAGTCTTTTATCAGTTTTGGTTTAGCCTTCATATATATACAAAATGTATAGATAAAAAAATATACAACGAGATATTCTGATTTGTTTTTCTTTCAATATAATTTTGGATTACTGAGATCTTATCAATTTGTTAAGGCCAACAATTTCCATCATCATATCTGGGAGACCCATCTAAACATATCTATGAAGATTAAAATTTCAAGTAAACAAGTTCTTTGGTAGGTCTTTTACCACTAAACATTTCTAGTAACAAGATTCCATAACTATACATATCCCCTTGTGTTGATACCTCGCTACCCATTCCATATTCGCAATTCAATAAAATCAATAAATATGTAAGATAAGGTAGCGACTTTCGAGCTAGAAAACTTCCTTACACATTAGGTTTTTGGGACATATATCTTTCTTTGCTAGAGGAACCTAACCTTCGAGCTCCAACGTGCATTTAGTAATGTAAATGTCACACCCTAAAAATACAATATATCTAAGTTGATAAATTGGTAATTACACGGTGCCACGTACTCCAACCTGTTCCTCTAATTCCACTCAAACTTGATTGATTATCACTTTGAATTCACCTTTGGTATTTGGAAGGAACCTTGACATGCCAAAATCACCCACGTAAGCACATAGGTCATTGTCAAGAAGAACGTTGTTGGGCTTTAAATCACAATGAATGATTTTTGCTTCACTGCGATTATGAAGATAATCTAGTGATTAAAATAACATAAGGTTAAATACTTGCTCAAGTGCAACACAACATAATAATTTAACTGGACAAAATTGCCAAATTACAAAAAAATAAACAAAATCCCAGGAACAAAGATTACTAATTTCTTATTAAAATTTAACAAAAAAATGGATTAGCTAGCATATAAAGTAACACCTACAGTTCAAATCATCAACCCACCATTATATTCAAATTCAGTGGAAAAAAAAAGACAAACTAAATTTAGGCATTATATACATACATAAAGATACTCACTTCTCGTCGAGCTTCTTGGGCTCATCGTCGATATTAGCAAGCATCGAATCGAGAATCTTCTAATCTAATTTCAAAGATGTAACTCGAGGCTAGGTTTTTAGTATAATGGGGCCATATCTCGCAACCAAAATTGCAATTTCAAAAACCACGAATTCAAAATAGGTGCAAATCAATAAATCGTAATGCATAATTTTGAAAATAATACCTGTCACCACCACGAAGGCCTCTAAGACTTCATCACGGAGCCCAACTTTCTCGATATCATCAACATCGCAATTTGAGTTAGCGAGGAATAGCTTGTGGGCTAACACTAGACGTGTTTTGTTGTTTGCCATCTTCCCGAATCCATGGTCGCTTTCTCTCTTAAAGTAGTTTTTCAAGTTTGGCTCTAGATTTGTTAGCTTGCAAGAAGGAGAAACAGAGCTAAACCTTGGTCTGGGTGGAGGAGATGTTGCAAGAGCACCATCTCGGCGTGGTGTGGAGAGGAGGAAAATGATTTGGGCGAAAAGTGAAATAATTCGGGGAAAAATGGGTTTTTTTTATTAAAAAACCATCTATACCGATGGGCATACATGACCGTCGCTATATAATACCCTATAGCGAGGGTTCCGTCCCGACCGTCGCTATATATACCCTATAGCGAGGGTTCCGTCTTGACCGTCGCTATAGGTCGTCGCTATAGGTCAAATTTCTAGTAGTGAAAGTTAAGATCAACCTAAAAATTTGATCTATCACTAAGTCCTTGTACATATATTCCTTGAAGGACTTTACATATAATAATGAGCATTTACTTTAAACATCAAATCAAAACATGCATTCTTCCAACATTCTTTAATACAACCGTCGTGTAAAAATACGACAAAACATAGCTGAGTTTTTAAAATGAATATTGTCTTCTAGACAATATCCACACTCAATGAAGTCCTCATTACAATTATTATCACACTATTTCATAGAATAGTGAGGACTACTATGACACCATCTCGGACCATCACTCCATTCCCCGACTAGTCCCGGCTACGTTCTCATTTCTTGAAGAGAACAATGAAAGCAAAAAGGGTGAGCTCAACTAGCCCAATAAGAAATATTATGACTAAGATAATACAGAATAAATTATCCTTAGCCTTCGATAATATAACAACTGATAGAATAAAATAGACAACAAGTTTTAGATCAACAACTGCAGCGGAATAAGCAATCCATTAGAAGAGTCAAGTAGAACATAAAATCTACTATCTTTTATGATTTAAAAAGTTTTTCAACAATTTTATCGCTGAGACTCAGCTTAATAAATAAATTCGAATCATCCCTGCACCACGGCCAAGGATATTCATGTAATCATCAATGGTCATGATTATACCGAATAATCCCTGGTCATAATCATACCAACAACTGTCCATCAATGAACAACAGGCTAATGAGGACTTTTACCACATCATTCGTTACATTACGGTAAATGATTATACCGAATAATCCACGAGTCATAATCATACCAAGTCCATCTATGCACGTAAGCCAAAGATGACTTTCATCACAATATAAGCATGAGGATGTTGACCATGACATAATAATTCAATAAAACAAGTTCAAGGATAAATTTTAATAATTTATAATTTAATTTATCCAGAATTCAATAACGTCCAAATGGTCAACATGATACTACTTTGTGGAGTAAAATTCAAGAATGCTCAGAAGAATATTTCTATGAAAAGATACTGCATGAAGCACAAATATCAAGGATATTCTACTAATTTTATGGAGTATAAAAGCCAAAACTTTAACCAACTGAGTATAATAAAATATATGAAACTGCAAATGGATTTTCACCCGCCATGCAGTAATCCACATAGACAGATCATTTCCACAATTTAATAAGGAATGAATACGAAGGGTCATTCACCATGCATGCGATAGTCGCGTGAGCAAAGTTATTCAATAGAATAATAAAGAATGGAATAATGTGAAGAATTCACCATGCATTCAGTAATCCATGACAAGACAGTTATTCCAATAGAATAATAAAGAATGGAATAACAGAAGAATTCACCATGCATGTGGTAGTCCGCGTAGACAGGTTATTCCAACAGAATAATAAAGAATGGAATAACAGAAGAATTCACCATGCATGCGGTAGTCCGCGTAGACAGGTTATTCCAAGAGAATAATAAAGAATGGAATAACAGAAAAATTCACCATGCATGCGGTAGTCCGCGTAGACATGTTATTCTAACAAAATAATAAAGAATGGAATAATAGAAGAATTCACCATGCATGCGGTAATCCGCGTAGACAGGTTATTCCAACAAAATAATAAAGAATGGAATAACAAAAGAATTTACTATGCATGCGGTAGTCCGCGTAGACAGGTTATTCTAACAGAATAATAAAGAATGGAACAACAACCCTTTCGAGTATTGAAAGAAAATAACTCTCTTCATGAATACGAAAGAAATAATACCCATTACCTTAGAAGAAAACTGGATACTGGAATAGTGAGGTAGCAGACTTCTCTTCTTCTTTCTCTCTATAATTTCTCTATAATAATTGCTCTTGTGAGACTTAGTGAATTGGTGAGGAATGAAGGAAAAATGAGCTTCTATTTATAGAAAAATATTGTTTCAATAATTGCACATTTTGGGGCTCGAAATATTACAATATAATACCTTCCTCTTTTCTTTTATTTTTAATTTAGTCCTGCAAGTATTATGAAACTTGCACCACCTCCCTTACTAGTAAATCATGTGAATTAATAGTTCATTCATGTGACTCAATAGTATAATCATGTGAAAAAACTAATTACAGTATAATACATTCATCTATACCTCCATTTTTAATTTAGTCATGCACGTATTATCAATCTTGCACCAACTCCCCTAATAGTAAATCATGTGAATCAATAGTATACACATGTGAACACATAGTTATAAGCATGTGAATTAATAGCAATTAATTGCTCATTTATCTGGTGAATTACCCGATTGGTCAATATAACTTCCAGACATCAATTATTATCGAAATAAATGTCGATTTCCACTAACACTAATAATTCCCACACAATGGAACTATCAATTTCATCTTTAATCAACACGAACTTATTCATCATTAATATTATAACTCACAATATTTAACAACTAGGTCGTTCCCAAGAAAGAGGGGCTTTCAGATAAGGATTTCTCCTTATCATAGCAATTGTGATTAGATTATTTAACCTCCCTCGATGAGAACTTCTAGACATTGTCAATATTGCAAATAATAATATGGATAACTTTGTTGTCTCAATTATTGATTTAATAATATAAAATATTATGCAGATGATACTGTGACAATAATTGAATCAATAATATGAGAGATATTGTGACGCCCCCAAAATAGGTATACATCACCCATCTTGAGTCGCCAGATACATGGTACATAAATTTAAATACAACTTAATTATACAACAGTGGTGTAAAATATGACAAAACATAGCTGAGAGTTTAAACAAGAATATTGTCATCTAGACAATATCCGTACTCAATGGTGTCCTCATTACAATAATTATCACATTATTCTGTAGAATAGTGAGGACTACTAAAGCCATTTATCCTGGACCATCACGCCATTCCCCAGGCTAAGTCGGCTATATTCTCATTTCGAAGAGAACAATAAAAGAAAGGGTGAGCTCAACTAGCCCAAAGAAGAAATATTATGACTAAGATAATGCGAGAATAAATTATCCTTAGCCTTCAACAAAGATAACAAGCCCGATAGAATACAATAGACAACAAGTTTTAGATCAATAGCTCTGCAGTGGAAATAAGCAATCCATTAGAAGAGTCAAGTAGATCATAAAATCTACTATCTTCTATGATTTAAAAAGTTTTTCATCAACTTTATCGCCGAGACTCGACTTAATAAATAAAATCGAATCATCCCCGCACACCACGGCGAGGATATTCATGTAATCATCAATGGTCATGATTATATCGAATAATCCCTGGTCATAATCATACCAACAACTGTCCATCAATGAACTACAAGACAATGAGGACTTTTATCACATCATTCGTCACATTACGGTCATGATTATACCGAATAATTCCTGGTCATAATCATACCAAGTCCATCTATGCACGTAAGACAAAGATGACTTTAATCACAATATATACATGAGGATGATGACAATGACATAATAATTCAATAAAACAAGTTCAAGGATAAATTTTAAAGATTTATAATTTAATTTATCCAGCAATCAATAACGTCCAAATTGTCAACATGATATTGCTTTGTAGAGTAAAATTCAAGAATAATATTCATGTACCAAAAATAATTTGGATAGAAAAGAAATATATTTTTTAGGTGAATAGTACCCCGTGAATAGTACTTCAGGAATAGTACCCCGTGAATAGTACCCCAACATGAAAAGTGTCCCGAATACCCGAGTGAATAGTAATCGGTTAAATAGTAACCCATGAATAGTAACTCATGAATAGTACTCTGGCACGAAAAGTACCCCGAATACCCGAGTGAATAATACCAGAGTGAATAGTAACTGAATAGTAACCCGTGAATAGTAACCCGTGAATAAAGAATGGAACCAGGTCATGCGTAATTCACACAAACAAGATATTCCAACAGAATAATAAAGAATGGAACCAGGTCATGCGTAATCCACACATACAAGATATTTCAACAGAATAATAAAGAATGAAATAACAACAGAATTCACCAGGCATGCGATAGACCGCATAGACAGGTTATTCCAATAGAATAATAAAGAATGGAATAATGGAAGAATTTCACCATGTATGCGGTGCCAGATGTATAGACAAAGTTGTTCCAACACAATAATAAAGAATGGAATAACAATAGTTATGAGTATTGAAAGAAAATAACTCTCTTCATGAATACTGAAAAGAATAATACCCTTACCTCAAAAAGAAAGATGGATCTTTGGAATAGTGAGGTAATGAGACTTCTCTTCTTCTTTCTCTCTATAATTTTTCTCTATAATAATTGCTCTATAGTTTTAGTGAATTGGTGAAAAATAATGAAGGAATAAGCTTTTATTTATAGGAAAATATAGTTTCGATAATTGCACGTTTTGGGGCTCGAAATATTAAAGTATAATACCTTCCTCTTTTCCTTCATTTTTAATTTAGTCCTGCAAGTATTATCAAACTTGTACCATCTCCCCTAATAGTAAATCATGTGAATCAATAGTAAATCATGTGACTCAATAGTTCTAGACATGTGAAAATACGAATTATAGTATAATACCTCCATCTATACCTCCATTTTTAACTTAGTCATGCAAGTATTATCAATCTTGCACCAACTCCCCTAATAGTAAATAAATGTGAATTAATAGTACACACATGTGAACAAATAGTTATAATCATGTGAATCAATAGCAATTAATTGCTCATTTATCCGGTTAATTACCTGATTGGTCAATATAACCTCCAGACATCAATTATTATCGAAATAAATGTCGATTTTCACTAACACTAATAATTCCAACACAATGGAACTATCGATTTCATCTTTAATCAACACGAACTTATTCATCATTAATATTATAATTCATAATATTTAACAACCAGGTCGTTCCCAGGAAAGAGGGGGCTTTTCGATAAGGATTTCTCCTTATTGGTGCGCAATTAGGTGACCAAACCTCTCCTTGACAGAACTTCTAGACATTGTCAATATTACAAATAATAATATGAATAACTTTGCCATCTCAATTATTGATTTAATAATATAATATATTATGCAGATGATACTGTGACAATAATTGAATCAATAATATGAGAGATATGATGCAGCAATTACTGTAGCAATAATTGAGTATAACTGAGTGACTTCTTACGTAAGCATCAATAATCAATATCGTGTGCTACCATAAAACCACGCGTATTACTATACTTTTACTACCGGGTAGTTCAACAATTTTAACGATAACACTTTCGCCGTTATTTTTGTAAAATGATAATTCTGTCATTTTCTAACTACGACAATACTTTCGTTGTGGGGTCCACCAATGATTGTGCCATCTTACGAATATTCCCTGTTAAAATGAATATTCCCCGACCAATCGAATATTATATAACCACTTGCTTACTTTGCAAAATTTATAAATATTACCCACAACTATAACATTATATCAAATCAACACCATAATATTCAAAAAAATATTTTGAGAAATTTAAATCTTTATTCATAAAATTTGGGGTCTCACAATCTCCCCTCTTTATGAAATTTTTCCCTCAAAATTTACGTACGTACCCAGTATGCCGAAGAGGTGAGGATACCTTGACTTCATTTCAGATTCTAACTCTTGAGATATAACCTTTGAGTGTTGAATACGATCCTTCTTATCCAAGATTTTAACATGTATCTCCTCATACGTTAAATCTTCTGCTATCTCGTCTAGTTCTAATTCAATAATGTGGTTCAGGTCGTCCACATATTTACGTAACATCGATACGAAAAAAAAAAACATTATGAACACACGACATACTTGACGGTAAAATGAGTCTATAGGCCACAATTCCTACTCGATCAAGGATTTCAAATGGGCCAATAAAATCGAGGGTTGAGATAATGTCTTCTTGAACCTTCTTCTTCATATTCATCAGATTCGGGTGTGTAGCTTGAGCGGCTTTAACTTTATCGATTAAATTTAATTCTACTTGTATATTCGTTATCTTCACATGGGTCCCTAGAGTCTTTAACTCTATCTTCATCATATGTAAGTTATATGAAATGGGTTTTTGTGCTAACAACATCACACTCATAAACGCATATGATCTTTTACTCAACGAGTCAGCTACCACGTTCGCTCTTCCACGATGATATTGAATGGTACGATCATAATCTTTAACAGCTCGAGCCAACGTCTTTGGCACATTATACGTTCGTTTTGGGTGAAGAAAATATTTGAGGGTTTTAGAAATGGGTTTTGTACTGCGGTCAATACAAAATTCGATTTCACGCTCTAGGGGTAGGATAAGAAGTCTTCAGAGAATACATCAGGAAATTTATTAACGATAGAAATATCATTTAAAAACTGTGACTCTCATCCCAAGACTTGGATAACACGTCACATTAATACCTATCAACTTGCCATCGTCATTCACAGTGTCGCCTATGGAAAGTCTGGCTTCGATGCATTCCACACAAGGAAGTCACCAGCGAAAGGCTCGGGGCTCTTTACTTATGGATTGATATGACAATGATTGACTTTAGTGGTTTGGTTGCTTGAATTCGCATAACAGGTTGGTTAGGAATATGAAAGCTAACAACTTTACGAAAAGCATGATGAGTAATTAACCAATCGATTCCTAAAATCACATCAAAGGCAAGTATTTTCAAGGAGATAAGATCGACAGGTAACGTGAAAGTGTCGATTTGAATCAACAAGATTTATAAACAGTGGAGGTAACGAAGGTTTCTAATAACGAAGTTTCAACCAATAAGTCAAAGTCTAATTTCTCCAGAGTTAAATTTAAACATTGAGCGCAAGCAAGAGAGATAAAAGAATGGGTAGAACCAGTATCTAATAAGGTATAGACTTCGCAAGAATTTATAATTAACTAACCCGTGCTAAATTCGTTCGGGTTACTCGCTTTTTGAGAAGTCACGAAAAATGCTCTCTCCACGAAACCACCGAGCTTTGTTTTGTCCAGATCCGCCTTTGGTGCCATTAGTCCCCAACTAGACTTGATTTCATTATAGGACAAAATCGAGCTATGTGACCGTCTTTTCCATAACTAAAACATACCTTGGAAGGATGTGAACAGTTTGGACTTATGTGTCCCACCTCTCCACATCTATAACATCTAACTGGCGGTCGTTTTCCTCCCCTAGAATTTGTTGCTGGTGGTGGTGCTGCTACCAACGTCTTCCCATCATCGTTAAATCTTCTCTTCTTAATTTTCCACTTTTATTATCTTGGCCATGATTACCACCGAAGTGGTTACCATTATTGGCATGATAATTTCCCCGACGATGGTTATCATTGTTCCGATGGTCGTTGCCACCGGTACGATTATTATCGTGCTGTTGATCATTGTAAGACCCCGAATTTTATGAAATAAAATTATTCAATTTTTCTTATAATTATTATTCAGTAAATGTTAAAATTGATAAAAGTTTAAAGTTATGGGTGAAATATGCAAATTTTACAAAACACACAAGTGGCTATAAAATATTCATTGTTGTCGGAGAATATTCGTTTGGTCGTGGAATATTCTTTTTGTCGGGAATATCCGTACGACGGCGCAGTCATTTGTGGGCCCCATAACGGAATAACTGTCGGATGAAGAAAACGACAAGTTTGAGTTTTTTCTGAATTGCTCTTTGTTGGAATACACGGTGGTTAAAATACAATAATACGCGTTGTTGCCAAAGATGGCACTTAAGAGTATTACGGTATTTTTGAATTATTGATTCTTACGTAAGAAGGCACTACTCAATAATTGTTACAGTAATTACTGTTCAATATTTTATTTTATTGATTCAATAATTGCTGCGTTGATATTATATATTATTATTGTTTCAATAATTGTCACTGCACAGTATTTTCTATTATCAGATCAATAATTCAAATTATTTGAATAATATTATCAGATAACATTATTGGCAATGTCTAGAAAGTTCGCATCTAAGGAGAGGTTTGGTCACCTAATCTTGGCGCCAGATAAGGAGAAATCCTTATTGGAAAGCCCTCTATCCCTGAGGGCGCGTCACAAGATCTTGTGAGTCTGTAATATTATTTGTGAATAATTAATTATTAATTATTATGATAAAGAAAATATTTATTATGGATATAGATGGAGAAAAATTTTAATGTGACAACTATTGAAAATTAATATTTTATCTTTTCTCGATAAAATAATTCATTTAAATATATTATTTTAATAATATATTAGCAGTAATATTTTTACAATGAATGTGGGATATATGAGTATATGAGGAGGAAGAGTATTTTGTGGCATTAAATATTTAACATATGTTTTGGGTGTCGGTGGACACAATTTCTTAATAGAAAATTGATTATGATCGTAAAATCGCTTCGCTTGTTGATTTGGTCAATTTTGTTTGGAATTTGGAAAACGTTTCTTCCGTAAAATTGTAGAGAATTGAAATTCCTATAAAAAGTCGCGAGATTCAATTTTCGATAAAATGGCTACTTATTGTGAATTATTGAAGTTCGTGAGTTCAAATAATTAATTTTTGAAAGTTTTAATTATTTTATTTAAGAAAAACGCGTTTTGTGGTTGTTGACACATGGGTGGGTGATGTTTTTGACCAAAGATGGTCATTGGTGGCTTTCTCAATTGGTAGGTGGCATAGGAAATTAAAGGAAATAATAGTTTTTTTTATTATTTTAGTCTCCTTTGGCGTTTAAAGCATTTTTCTATAAATAAGCTTAAGTTAGAATTGAAAATCACACCGTAAACCGAAGTTTTTTCTCTATTTTCTCTCTATATTATCAAGTGTATTCTTTTATCTTGAGTGTTGCTATACGGTGCAAGTTCGTTCAGCGTTATTCCAGTCAGAAATACTGCTCTTTTGAGGTAAGAGATTTTAAGGGTTGTGATGTTTTTCATGTTTCATAACTTTTCAGACCTTCAAAAATTCTGGAAAAATTTAAAATGATAATTTGATGAGTTTTGTTGATTGTGTCCAAAAATGGCGATTTTCGGATGTATAGATTAAGAGTTATGAATTTTACGGGAAAAGACTATTTTAAAAGTAACCGCTTATAACTCCTTGTGGTTAACTCCAAAATTGATGAAATTTTATTGGGAGTACATCTATATAATATCATTGTACTCTGTGAATTTTAAATTTTAGATAAAAGTACAATTTGTGATAAATATCTAAATATTCGGCAGTTTTGGCCATATAAAAAATAGTAAATGAATTTTAAAAATTCTGAGAAAAATATATGTTCAATATGGGACTATATTCTACTAAATTCCAGAAAAGAAATATTTTTGAAACTAATTTGGTATTTTTCATGAAAATGTTCTAGTTATGAGTAAATGAATTAAATATGTTATATGAATGAAGAAAATTGGAAAATATGATTTTATGGCTTGAGAATCATATATGAGGTATATGCAGATTTTTGATGAGGATTTTGGTTATTGGTGATGAAATCTTATGTGTTTGGCATTTTATGATGATTAAATGCATTAATTAATAAAGTGTAAACAATTTAAATAAATTGTTTATAAGTTTAAGAATTTATTATTAAATATTGTTGTAATGTTAAGAATATTAAGATTTTGATATTATTAAGTGATTTATAACATTTTGATTAAGTTGTTATAAATATTGATATGGATTTTATTGTAAAATTTTATCTCTTTGTGTCGGGGTTACTATTCACGAATACGACACTATTAACCGAAAAATGAAATTTTCCTTTTTATTAAAGATGACAATTATGGTTACTATCTTTGATTGAATCCATATTTTGATAATATTATTTTTATTATCATATATAACATTTTTATAATTCTAGTGTTGAAATTTCTCTTTGACTTGAGTATAAAGATGGGTAAATTATTGGTATGATCGTGACTAGGGGTTCTCTTTGGCCAGTAGTGCAAAGTTGAATCGTTGACTGGTATGATCATGACCATTGAATATATAACTAAATATCTTTAGCTTAAGTGCAAAGGTGAAATGATCAACATGGTTATAATTATTGTTTATATAAATTCTGAAATGATTATATATTTCTTTGAGATAATAATATCTTTGGCCACAAAGTGCAAAGATGAATTATTGATGAATATCTTTGGCTTTCAGAAAGTAAAAGATGAATTATTGATGAATATCTTTGGCACGTAGTGCAAAGATGAATTATTGATGAATATCTTTGGTAGTAGTGCAAAAGATGACATGTTGTTGAATATCTTTGGCCAAGAGTGCAAAGATGAACATGTGTTGAGATGAACATGACCAAGCTGGTGATATAAAATGAATATCTTTGGTAGTAAAAAGATGAAATTATTAGTATGATTATGAACAAGAAATGTGATTTGGTGTAACCATGATCTTTGATGTTTCGGTAAAGATAGGTGATGAAAATTATCTTCGTCCGGATGAGAAGAGGAATTTAGAACTACAATTATGATTATGAGTTATTCATATGATTGTGGACCGTAATTGTTGATTGATGTTACAGGATAAAACATTGTTGGTGGATTTTAACATGGAGAAGATAATAGACTTTATAGTCTATTTAACTCTTCTAATGGATTGCTCGTTCCGCTGCAACTATGGTTGAAATTTTTATCATCTACCATATATTCTAAATCTCTGATTTATTATTGATGGAGGCTATTGATAATTTAATTATCTTTAGTCATGATATTCTTTACTGGGCTTGTTGTGCTCACCCTTTTGCTTCACAATTCCTTTCAGGTAATAAAAGTATAGCTGGGTCGAGCGGGGGATAACAGGGTAATAGAACGGCGGTCTATAGCTGTTGAGGGTGAGGAGAACTCAACTTTGGAAGGGTGTTTTGCCACTATCGTTCAAGATGTCTAATGACATACAACCTCGTGTCATCATAAGACAGGGTTGTGCTCATCCACTTGCTGAATATATCTACGAGCACTACCTATATAATCTTGGTGTTTATTTGAAGTATAATTCTCAATTAGAGACAGTGGAGATAATGATATGTCAAGAGAAGACTCACCATTGGGAAGAATATGATAGTAATCTTCTCGTTTTTCTTTGGGGTTTATTGGATCAACCAAGGATAATTATGTGGCCATATGATATCTATCATAACCTAGAAGCATGGCCTCCCATATACGAAGGTTTCCTTGAGCACTTCCCAAAGATTTTAGTTTCTAAAACAGTCTTTGACTATACCCTTATGTAAGGTGTCACTGTGAGGTGTTGTCCACGGTTGGGACATGTGTCACATTTGGTATATATATTTGTATCCAAACTCACAGTATATGTGTTGTTGTATTTTGCACGACAATTGTTGTAATAAAGTTGTAGTTGTATTCTGTACCATGTATTTGGCGACTCAGAATGGGTTGGATTGAATGGACCTATTTTGGGGTTGTTACAATTATTATCCTTTGGTTGGGCTGGCTCATTATCGCGCTCCAATAACTGAGCCCTATTCACTACATCTGAATACAAACACAATTTGTGAGAAATGAGGTATTGACTTATATCGGGTTTCAAACCTCTTAGAAACATTTGCGTCATTCGCTCCTCATTATCGACCAAATGGGATGCAAACCGGAATAACTCCGCAAATTTAGTCTCGTATTACGACATTGTCATATTTTTTTGCTCCAACTTAATAAACTCCACCTCCTTCATGTGACGAATACTTTCGGGAAAGTACTTGTCGTTGAACAACTCTTGGAACTTCTCCCAAGACATCTTGAAAAGGCCAGTCAGTACGCTTACTGATTCTCACTAGTAATCTGCCTCTTCACGCAATATAAAGGTGGCAAAGGGAACCTTTTTCTCCTCGGAGCATCCCAAGACATCAAATATCTTGTTGATCTGCTTTATCCACGTCTGCCTTAAGTGGTTTTGGCTCTCCAAAAAACTTCTGAGCTGCCCTCGCCTGATGTTGCATGAATTGCATAAAACCTCTAAACATCCCATCGTTCATCATTTGATCGTTGTTGTTTACCTGAGGATTATTGTCTTCCTGTTGCACATTATCCTGGGTATTAATTTGTGGTGACTCAACGGTCTCATGTGCTTCATTGCTTATCTCAAATGCCATTTTCAAATACTGCCACAAAATAAGGGTTAATTAACATATTACATATTATCCCTATACTCTGACCGACCAATTAAATACCAAATAAACTTAGGTAGGTCATACTAGCGAAGGAATTTTCCGTCTCTCCCCTCCTAGTTCTTGTCTCACATCTCAGCCAGGGATCATATCCCTAAGCTTTGAGACCAACTGTGACGCCCCCAAAACAGGTATACATCACCCATCTTGAGTCGCCATATACATGGTACATAAATTCAAATACAACTTAATTATACAAAAGTCGTGTAAAATACGACAAAACATAGCTGAGAGTTTAAACAAGAATATTGTCATCTAGACAATATCCACACTCAATGGTGTCCTCATTACAATAATTATCACATTATTCCATAGAATAGTGAGGACTACTAAAGCCATTTATCCTGGACCATCACTCCATTCCCCGACTCGTCCCAGCTATATTCTCATTTCCTAAACAGAACAATGAAAGAAAGGGTGAGCTCAACTAGCCTAGTAAGAAATATTGTGACACCCCCAAAATAGGTATACAACACCCATTCTGAGTCGCCAAATACATGGTACAGAAACAACTCCAACTTTATTAATACAATTGTCGTGCAAAATACGACAACACATAAACTGTGAGTTTAAATACAAATATTGTCATCTAGACAATATTCATACCCAAATAGATCCTCATTACAATTATTGATACACTATTTTACAAAATAGTGAGGACTTCAAAAACAACTTCCTAGAACCTTCATTCCATACCTCGACTAGTACTCGCTACATTCTCGCCTCCTGAGAATAAAAATGGAACAAAAAGGAAAAGGGTGAGCTCAACTAGCCCAGTAAAGAATATTATGACTAAGATTATAAAGAACAAATTATCGTTAGTCTTCAACAGGGAAAAATCTGATAGAATATAATAAACAACAAGTTTCAGATCAATATTCGCAATGAAATAATAATTCATGTAAGAGTTAGTTACGCAGTAGAGAATGAAATCTACTATTATCTATGAATTTAAAAGTCCATCATCAATATTTTATCCTCGTAACATCAATCAATAAACATCTTGAATCAAATATTCATCTTTGCACTAAAGCCAAAGATATTCAACAAATGGTCGTGGTCATGTTCATCTCTCAACACTGTACATCTTTGCACTACTGGACCAAAGATATTTAATAGAAAATCATTAATCTTTGCACTACAGGCCAAAGATATTCAGTAATAGCATCATTTAGGACTGAGGATGATGAAAAATATTTTAAAGAAAACAAATCCAGTGAAATAAAAGAATAAATATTAAAGATTCGTACTTTAAACAATCCAAGTTCAAAAATACTTCGTAAATAATCATAGTGGAATTAAAATTCAAGAATGAAGACCAAAACATGGATACAATTAAAGCTAGTATCTATAATAGATATCTTGGACAAAAACGAAAATTTAATTTTTTTGTGAATAATGTCGTATTCGTGAATAGTGCCGTATACGTGAATAGTGTCGTATACGTAAATAGTAACCCCGACACTAAAAAGACAAGAATTTCACAAGAAAAATTTTACCAATATTCCGGCATAATGATATTAGAAGAAATAATATCATTTTAAAAAAATAACATCCCTTACCTCGAAAAGACAAAGATTTAATCGAATAATGGATATAAGGTCAAGGAACTTGCATCGATAACAACACTCAAAGTATCAAAATAATCACAAGAATACGCTCGATAATATAGAGAGAGAAAGAGAGAGAAAACTTATTTCTGGTGTGATTTTTAATTCTAACCTAAGTACCCTATTTATAGGAAAATGCTTAAAACACCAAAGCAGAAAATTTAATAAAATATTAATATATTTATAAAATTTTCACGCCCACCTCTTGAATCTGAATTCAGCTCATTTACCACACATGTGGGGCCCACCAATAATGAAAAAAAAATGTTTTTCTTAAAAAAATAATTAAAACTTCAAAAATCAATTATTCTAGAACTTCGGAACTTCAATAATTCATAATAAATATGCCTTTTATCAGAAAAATTCAAATCTTATGTCCATTCCATAGGAAATTTAATTCTCTACAACTTTGGAAAAGAAAGTTTTTCCAAATTCCAAACAGAAATTGACCGAAATCCACATACGGACGATTTTACAGCCTATAATCAAATTTCAATCAAGAAATGGGGTCCACAAACATGAAAAACATGTTTTAAATATTATTAGTAATAAAAATACTCTTCCTCCTCATATATTCATATATCCCACATTCATTGTAAAAATATCACCATTATTATATTATTAAAATATAATAATATATTTAAATGAATTATTTTATCAGAAAAAATAAAATATCAATTTTTCATCAATTGTCACTTTAAAATTTTCTTCATCTATATCCACATAAAATGAATATTTTTCTTATCATATAAATCAATAATTAATTATTCACAAATAATATTACAGAATCACAATATCGAAAACCAGTCGCTTTGTGAAAGAGGGGCTTTCAATAAGGATTTCTCCTTACTAGGCATACGCAATTAGGTGACCAAACCTCTCCTTAGATGTAACTTTCTAGACATTGCCAATAATGCTATCTAATAATATTACTCAAATAATATGAATTATTGATCTGATAATGGAAAATATTGTGTAGTGACAATTATTAAAACAACAATAATATAAAATATCAACGTAGCAATTATTGAATCAATAAAATAAAATATTGAATAGAAATTCATCGTAACCATTATTGAGTAGTGCCTTCACGTAAGAATCAATAATTGGTGCAATACCGTGTCTTCTTTCGTGTTTTAACCACCGGTATTCTAACAAGATTAATCAGAATAACTACTGTACTGTTATTTAAAAATAACTTATATTTGTCGCTTTCTTCATCCAATAGCTTTCAGTTATGGGGCCCACATAAGGTCGCTACTGTCGCATTTAATATTCCCGACAACAAGAATATTCCACGACTAAACGAATATTCCCCGACAATAATGAATATTTTATAACCACTTTCTTATTTGAAATATTTACGCATTTTACCCATAACTAACCACATTAATCAAATCTACCCTTACTATTTCAAAATAATAAATAGAGGAATTTCAATTTCTTTTATAATAAGTTGGGGTCTTACAAATATTATGACTAAGATAATGCAGAATAAATTATCCTTAGCCATCAACAGTATAACAACTGATAGAATACAATAGACAACAAGTTTTAGATCAACAACTGCAGCGGAAATAAGCAATCCATTAGAAGAGTCAAGTAGAGCATAAAATCTACTATCTTCTATGATTTAAAAAGTTTTTCATCAACTTTATTGTTGAGACTCAGCTTAATAAATAAAATCAAATCATCCATGCACCATGGCCAAGGATATTCATGTAATCATCAATGGTCATGATTATACCGAATAATCCCTGGTCATAATCATACCAACATCTGTCCATCAATGAACTACAAGCTAATGAGGACTTCTACCACATCATTCGTCACATTACGGTCATAATTATACCGAATAATCCCTGGTCATAATCATACCAAGTCCATCTATGCACGTAAGCCAAAGATAACTTTAATCACAATATAAACATGAGGATGATGACAATGACATAATAATTCAATAAAACAAGTTCAAGGATAAATTTTAAAGATTTATAATTTAATTTATCCAGCAATCAATAACGTCCAAATTATCAACATGATACTGCTTTATAGAGTTAAATTCAAGAATAATATTCATGTACCAAAAATAATTTAGACAGAAAAGAAATATATTTTTTGGGTGAATAGTACCCCGACACGAAAAGTGTCCCGAATACCCGAGTGAATGATACTAGAGTGAATAGTAATCAGTTGAATAGTAACCCATGAATAGTAACTTGTGAATAGTACTCCGGCACGAAAAGTGCCCCGAATACCCGAGTGAATAATACCAGAGTGAATAGTAACTAGGTGAATAGTAACCCGTGAATAGTAACTCATAAAAAAATACCAAAGAAAATGATATTCCATAACAAGTACAAAAGAAATGATATCTCAGACAAATATAATAAAATACTGAAATCGTAAATGGATTTTCACCGCAATGCAGTAATCACGTGAGATGAGATCATTTCCACAATTTAATAAAGAATGAATACAAAGGATCATTCACCATGCATGCGATAATCCACATGTATGCAGGTTATTCCATAAGAATAGTAAAGAATGGAATAATGGAAGAATTCACCATGCATGCGATAGATCGCATGAGATAAAAGTTATTCTCAACAGTAATAATAAAGAATGGAACCGAAGTCATGCGTAATCCGCATGCAGATGAGGATATTCCAATGTAATAATAAAGAATGGAATAACAACGAGAATTCACCGGGCATTCGATGAGCGCTACGCATGTGAGTTATTCCAATAAAATAATAAAGAATGGAATAACAAAAAAATTCACCATGTATGCGGTACTTCGCATAGACAGGTTATTCCAACATAATAATAAAGAATGGAATAACAACCCTTATAAGTATTGAAAGAAAATAACACTATTCATGAATACGAAAGAATAATACCCCTTACCTCAAAAGAGGACTGAATACTAAATTGTGAGGTAACAGACTTCTCTTCTTCTTTCTCTCTATAATTTCTCTCTATAATAATTGTTCTATAGCTTTAGTGAATTGGTGAAAAATAATGAAGGAATGAGCTTCTATTTATAGGAAAATATAGTTTCGATAATTGCACGTTTTGGGACTCAAAATATTACAATATAATACCTTCCTTTTTTCCTTCATTTTTAATTTAGTCCTGCAAATATTATCAAACTTGCACCATCTCCCCTAACAGTAAATCATGTGAAACAATAGTAAATCATGTGACTCAATAGTTCTAGACATGTGAAAATATGAATTATAGTATAGTACCTCCATCTATACCTCCATTTTTAACTTAGTCATGCAAGTATTATCAATCTTGCACAAACTCCCCTAATAGTAAATGAATGTGAATCAATAGTACACACATGTGAACAAATAGTTATAATCATGTGAATCAATAGCAATTAATTGCTTTCATTTATCCAGGTTAATTGCAGATTGGTCAATATAACCTCCAGACATCAATTATTATCGAAATAAATGTCAATTTCCACTAACACTAATAATTCCAACATAATGGAACTATCAATTTCATCTTTAATCAACACGAACTTATTCATCATTAATATTATAATTCACAATATTTAACAACCAGGTCATTCCCAGGAAAGATGGGGCTTTCCGATAAGGATTTCTCTTTATTGGCGCGCAATTAGGTGACCAAACCTCTCCTTGACAAAACTTCTAGACATTGTCAATATTGCAAATAATAATATGAATAACTTTGCCGTCTCAATTACTGATTTAATAATATAATATATTATGTAGATGATATCTTTGTGACAATAATTGAATCAATAATATGAGAGATATGATGCAAAGAATCTTTGTAGCAATAATTTAGTATAAGCGAGTGACTTTTACGTAAGCATCAATAATCAATACCGCAGGTCGCCACGCAACCACGCCAGACATATTCTTTACTACCGGGTAGTTCAGCAGTTTTAACGGCAACACTTTTCGTAGATTATTTTTATAAAAAGATAATTACATCATTTTCTAACTACGACAATACTTGGTTGTGGGGTCCACCAATGATTGTGCCGTCGTACGAATATTCCCTGTTAAAACGAATATTCCCCGACCAATCGAATATTTTATAACAACTTGCATACTTTGCAAAATTTTCACATATCACCCTTAACTTTAACCTTTTATCAATTTAACCATTTACGAAATAAAATAATAATTATAAGAAAATTGAATACTTTCATTTCATAAAATTCGGGGTCTTACATATATCTACATTGAAATAAGCTGTAAAGTCCTTGAATAGACAACAGGAATATATGTACAAGGACTTAGACTGAAATGATCAAATATGTTAGGTTGATTCTACATGAAAAAAAAAGCTTATGTAAAGTCCTTAAAAAGAATATGGTGTACAAAGACTAAATATAGAAAGATCAAGCTTGTTAGGTTGATCTTATATGATGTAATAGATAAGCCTGCCTAATCGTCGAGTATTGGACAAACCTTAGAAGATTGCCAGGAGAAACAAAGAACTCGGAGAAGCCAAGGTAGAATCGTAGAGCATCGAGAAAGTGGCTATAGGTCATAGTCTGCCTTGGAGGGCCTCACTTAGAATTGTAGGGTTGATTCAAGCACCTGCCAAGCCAAGTCAAGGATCGTAGACCACACTTGAAGTCGTAGAGTATATTGATCATACCAAAGGCAGAAATCGTAGTTGAGTTAGATCAGACAAGAACAACAAGTGTTAAGACAGAAATCATAGTGTGATCTACACTCGGAGTCGTAGTGTCTATAGAACCAAAGCTAGATCGTAGTCTGCAGAACAAATTCTTCTACAAAACCTATCAGTGCTCATAATGCCAAAGAAGAATTATAGTGGTGACACAATTCTCAACACATGAGCACTCCTAAAGCATCCAAAGAATGAAGCCTCTAGACAGAACTATAAAGATGTAATCTAACTCAAGGAATTCAAAGAGCATTCACCTAATGGCTTGCAAGAAAACAAGAAGATCGAAGCACCAACTCAATCAACATCCTGATTGAGGTGTGAAGCCATTGAAGGGAAGTCTTCCACAAGCAATAAGAAATAAGACTTCAGATGATGTGATTGACTAAAGGAAGTCAGCAATGCAGTAGCTGTCAAGATATACGTAAGATGACTATCTTGATTAAGCCTAGGATCGTAGTGCTTACCAGATTAGAAGTAGGAATTGATGAGATCTATAACAGAGACATTGGCCAACCTATACAGAATAGACAAAGAAGATTAAGCATGGGTCAAACCATTGATGATATATGAACGGGAGATCACAAGGAGAAAGAGAGCTGAGCATGACCAATTTGATGAGTCTTGAAGTTAGGGAGGGCCAGAGTATTCAGATAAGTTGTCAGTACCTAATGAAAGTCAAGGCAAGTAGAAGTGATAAAGCACTGCACGAATGAAGGAAGAGAAGTTTTGTGTTGCAAGCTCAATGAACATTCTCTAAATCGTAAAGTTTAATCATCTGCATCAGAATTATAGAGTTCAGTCATCTGAGTATTGAAGCCTTAGTAATGTCTCAATACAAAGACTGACATTCAAACATTGGGTATTGAAAGCATGGATGCAAAAGGAGAACTCCTGATGTTCTGATCGAGGAATCAGAAAAAAATAAAGGTGACTACCAGCCTGACACACTAAAAGTGACATTTCTGATGTGGTTGGTGAAACAGTAGACTGCAGTGTCAGAAAAGTGAAAAAGGGGATGTCATGTCACATCTGCAGTATGCACCAAATAACTCAAGATCTGCGAATTAATTTAAATAATTTCCAACAGCTATAATCCAACGGAAACCTTATGAAAGATTATTTAACAGCACAAGGTCAAGATGAAGAGAGCCGTTGGTTGAAGCAAGGTTATTGACTCTATGAGTTCTACAGAGCAAAAATAGAATATGTTTCAGTGGCAGTGAGACTATGAAAGTAGAAGTGAAGCAAGATAAGAGAAGAGCTTTAATAGAAAAAGGCTTCACCAACAACCATGGGAATGCCATTAAGAGTGTCAGCCATGCTGAGAGCCGAGAAGGCCAAGATAATAGCATTCAAGAGATTGGCAGATTAAAAAGAAGATTCAAAGAGTTAGTCTATGAATCACCATGAAACAACAAGAGCTAAAAAGAACAAATGTAGAACCAAATTTGTACAAAAGCCAACTAAGGTTCAGGGGATGCTAAGTGCCAAACAAAGTCTACCAAAGATGTAAAGACTTAGAAAACCTCATGTGGTGAAGAAATGCAAGCTAAGATCAGAAAAGGATCAACCTCAAGATCAGTTGCACCAAGGAAGAAGTGACAAACTGCTAACTACTCAAAGAAATTGCACTACATGAACAACTTAGCAGTATGTCCAATGCTGATCTAGTCTCGATGCAGAATCCAAAGAGGATCACGAAAAGCTACCAAGAATCAAGGATGAATAAGCTTAAAGTCATCTTAGCAGCTAAGCACCAATAACAACAATAACAAGAAGCCAAGGCTAGAAGGGTCCTTGTCCAAGGGACTAAACTGAGTTCCAAGGCTGTAGGCCTTGAAGAGTTCTTAGTGAACTAAAGTTCCAAGTCTGCTGGACTTGAAGAGTACTTAGTGAACTAAAGTTTCAAGGCTGTTGGCCTTGAAGAAATCTTAGTGATTAAGTGATGTAAAGACTTCCTTAGTGGAATCCCTGCTTGTTGAAGCAGAAGAGTGGATTAGGAGCTTGAGTCTCTGAACCACTTAAAATCCCTTATGTCTCTTACATTCTGTCATTTACATCATAACTGATATAACTGCTATTAACATGATAACAACTTACGACTAAACTAACTCTAGATAAATGGTCAACATAACATCAATGAAGGGGAGCCTTAACTTATTCCGACGTGCTTAAAATAATTCTCACATTTGTCATCTGCTATTTACTCAGCAATGTAAACTAAAATGGAAAAGATTTTAGAAATAAAAAAAAGGATCTATTCAACCCCCCTTCTAGATCTATTGTGTGCGCTCTGGGAACTAACAAAATACTTGGTGTTATTATCCAATTGGCAGATCGTACTAAACTTACCACTGAGGGGTAATTGAAGATGTCTTAGTGCACGTGAACGAACTAATCTTTCCTGCATATTTTTACATCGTGATGGAGGATGATAAATCACCAAACCCCTCTCACATCTTTTTAGGAAGACCATTTCTGAAAACAGCAAGAACCATGATTGATGTGCACAATGGGACCTTAACAATTGAATTTGATGGAGAAAAGATTCAGTTTAATATTTATGATGCCATAAGGTACCCTAGTGATGTTAATCATTTTTTTTCTATTGAAGTAATTGACTCCTTAGTGCAGGGATCTTTTGAACAATTACATAAGGATAATTTAGAGGTGGCCATTGCCAACAGCCTAAATATGGACACGACAGACGAGTTTGAATAAAATCAGGAATTGAAGGAAACTGTGGCTGCACTACATTCATTATCGAAATTCTCAGATAAGTATGCAGTTCATTCAATTCAATTACCTGCTTCTCATCAAAAATTACTACCATCAATTGTGCAAGCTCCAACACTAGAGTTAAAAAAATTACCTGCACCGTTGAAATATGCATTTTTGGGGACTAATAAGACTTTGCGTGTGATTATTGCTAGCAATCTAACCTCACAATATTTGGTTGGACGATAGCGGATATAAAAGGAATTAGTCCCGCGATGTGCATGAATCGGATACTATTGGAATATGAAGCTAAGCCAACAAGGGACACACAAAGGAGATTAAACCCACCCATGATGGAGGTAGTGAAGAAGGAGGTGCTCAAATTGCTTGATGCTGGTATCATCAATCCCATCTCTAATTGTCAGTGGGTAAGTCCAGTGCAGGTTGTTCCAAAGAAATCTGGAATCATAGTTCTCGAGAATGACAGTAAAGAGTTGGTTCCCACATGAGTTCAAACAGGGTGGAGAGTGTGTATTAACTACATGAAACTTAATGCTATAACTAGAAAAGATCACTTTTCTCTTCCTTTTATTGATCAAATGTTAGAAAGATTAGTTGGGCATACTTATTAATGCTTTCTAGATGATTTTTCAAGATATAACCAAATTGTGATTGCTCCCAAGGACCAAGAAAAGACCATATTCACATGTCCCTCTGACACATTTGCATACCGTCGGATGTCCTTCAGACTTTGTAATGCCCTTGGTACTTTTTAGAGATTTATGGTCAACATTTTTTTTGATCATTTAGAACACTACATCGTGGTCTTTATGGATGATTTCACAATACACGTTGACTCTTTGGATGCATGCTTAAATAATTTGAGTCGTGTTTTGGATAGATGAATGGAAACTAATCTTGTTTAAGATTGGGGAAAGTGCCATTTTATGGTAGAACAAGGAATAGTACTTAATTAGTCATATTGTGTCATCCAAAGGTCTTGAAGTTGATAAAGCTAAGATAGATGTTATTTCTGCTTTACCTTACCCCATCAGCGTGCGTGAGATTCACTCTTTTCTTGGTTATGCAGGATTCTATCAAAGGTTTATCAAGGATTTTTCAAAGATTGCATTGCCCTTGTGTAAGTTGCTACAAAAGGATGTGGAGTTCCAGTTTGGTGATGAGTGCAATGAGACTTTTGTTACTTTAAAGAAATTATTAACTTCTTCCCCTATGATTCAACCACCAAATTAGAAGTTTTCATTTGAGATAAAGTGTGTTACAAATAACTATGAAGTAGGGGTTGTATTGGGATAAAGGATTGACAAAGTTGTGCATACCATCTATTATGCTTCTCAGATTTTGAATGAGGCTCAGATAAACTATTCCACAACTAAAAAAGAACTTTTATCTTTGGTTTTTGCTTTAGATAAATTTTGATCATATCTACTTGGTACTAAAGTTATAATTTATTATGACCTTGCTGCTCTCAGGTATTTGCTAACCAAGAAGGATTCTAAACCTAGGATTCTAAACTTGGAGATCAAGGATAAAAAAGGGGCAGATAACTTGGTGGCAGATCACTTGAGTAGACTGTTGCGAGATGAGGAGACCCTACCATTACATAATTCTTTTCTGGATGAGCATTTACTTTCCATTCGTGTTGAGATTCCATGGTATGCAAATATTGTGAATTATTTAGTAAGTGCATATTTCCCTAGTGATTTTTCCAAATCCCATAAGAAAAAGCTAAAAAGTGATGCTAGATACTATGTTTAGGATGATCCATATTTATGGAAATTTTGTGCTGATCAGATAATTAGACGATGTGTGCCTGATGAGTAGGTTTTTAACCTACGATTTATCCTTATTTATCTTGATATATTGTTAGTGTTTGAGTATTTCATGTTGCTTTTGATGGGTTTTCTTTCTTGTTGCAGGATATTAAGGTGAACACATCAAAATGATGGCATTGGAAGAAAGCTCAAGCGAATCTAGACATACTGCATCACCGACGTGGGCCGCGCCGTGATTACAAAGGAAATGGCGCGGGGCACGCTACATGAGTAAAAGTTTATGTTGTACTAGCGCAGGCCGCGTCGCTTTAATGAAGGACCTGGCACGGGGCACGCCGGTCGGGCGTGACAGCTGCTAAGTTATTTTATTTTTTATGCTACTGAGTTGTGTTGGGAGTTATAACTTCTTTATGTAATAAGGTCATATTAGGAGTGTGTAAAGGAAGTTATTTCGTATTAATTGGGATTCTTTTCTTAAAAACTTGTTGGGGAAAATTAGGAGTTTAATTTTTATTAGAATTCCGATGAGATGACTTTGACATAGATTAGAATTAGATTGGGTTCAACTGAAGGGAATAAAACTTATGTCAAGGAGTAGAGTGCGATATATATATCTAACATCAAGGAGAATACACTTAGAGAGCCATAACTTAGAGAAGATCTTGGAGTAACAAAGGAAGGAGGTGATTTCATGAAGATTACAAATTTGAAGGGTGAGAAGGGTGGTGTATTATTATTCTTCTTTAATTTTAGTTTATGTAATTGGGATGAAGATTTCTTTCATTTATTCAATATTTAATTCATTAATTATGAGCTAAATTACTTTTTAGGCTTACAATGGATCTTTAATGTTGAATGACAATTATCATGTCGTGATTAGGGTTTAATAAATTATTAATTTAGTTTATCTATTGTGATTTATATTTAATTTATGAATTGCTTGATCACCAATTTTATGTGGATTTGTATGGATTCGAGAGATGATGTATGAGTCTAGACCTAGTCACAATAACATGTGTTCTTGAATTCTGTGTTTTAATGGAATCTTGATTTATGTTAGGATAAAGATATACCTAGCATCGCATGTAATCGGGTAAGAACTTGGAATTAAACTCTTCTTAATTTTAATTCACATAGAGATATAGTGAATTAGTTACTTAGGGTATTTAGCTTAATTCCATCTAATTTGTGGATTTAAGTTAATACGGTGTTAGTGCATTGAGAAATGGATAATTCTACATAAGTGTTCTTGATTAATGAACTGAAATAATGAATTAAACTGGAATAAGGTGTAATAATTGGATTGAGACTTAAAGTGAAGTTGTAAGCCTAATTCTCCATTATTTGCTTGAAATTACGATTTTTAAGTTGTGTTGATTAATAGGTATTTTTAGTTTCTGAGTTTTATTTATTTATAATTATTGATTTTGATTAGTTTAATAAAATTGGGTTAATATAAAACTGGTAATTGTTAGGATTAATTTCTTGTTATTCTCTATGGGAACGATCTTCTCTTATCATTATATTACTTGTTGACCACGTATACTTACGTGATTGTGCGTAATTAGAATTACACCAACAAGTTTTTGGCGCCGTTGCCGGGGAATAGTATTGATTTTAATATTTTTCAATATCAGTTTTGTGAGATCCCGAATTTTATGAAATAAAAGTATTCAATTTTTTCTATTTTAGTAAATAGTTAAATTGATAAAAGGTTAAAGTTAAGGGTGATATTTGAAAAAATTTTAAAGTAAGAAAGTTTTCATAAAATAATCAGTGATAAAAGTACAGTAATACTCTTGGTTGCATAGTAGCACACGGTATTGATTATTGATGCTTATGTAAGAAAGTCACTCAATTATTGCTACAGTAATTGTTGCATCATATCTCTCATATTATTGATTCAATTATTGTCATAGTATCATCTGTATAATATGTTATATTATTAAATCAATAATTGAGACGACAAAGTTATTCATATTATTATTTGCAATATTGACAATATCTAGAAGTTCTGTCAAGGAGATGTTTGTTCACCTAATTGCGCGCCAATAAGGAGAAATCCTTATCAGAAAGCCCCCTCTTTCCTGGGAACGACCTGGTTGTTAAATATTGTGAATTATAATATTAATGATGAATAAGTTCGTGTTGATTAAAGATTAAATTGATAGTTCCATTGTGTTAGAATTATTAGTGTTAGTAAAAATCGACATTTATTTCGATAATAATTGATGTCTGGAGATTATATTGACGAATCGGGTAATTAATCGGATAAATAAGGAATTAATTGCTATTAATTTACATGATTATAACTATTTGTTCATATGTGTGTACTATTGATTCACATGATTTACTATTAGGGAAATTGGTGCAAGATTGATAATACTTGCATGACTAAGGTAAAAATGGAGGTATAGATGAAGGTACTATACTATAATTAGTTTTTTCACATGATTATACTATTGAGTCACATGATTTTACTATTGATTCACATGATTTACTATAAGGAGAGGTGGTGCAAGTTTGATAATACTTGGACGACTAAATTAAAAATGAAGGAAAAGATGAAGGTATTATACTATAATACTTCGAGCCCCAAAATGTGCAATTATTGAAACTATATTTTCCTATAAATAGAAGTTCATTCTTCCTTCATTTCTCACCAATTCACTAAAGCTATAGAGCAATTATTATAGAGAGAAATTATAGAGAGAAAGAAGAAGAGAAGTCTGCTACTTCACTATTCCAGTATCCAGTTTTTTCTAAGGTAAGGGGTATTATTCTTTCATATTCGTGAAGAGAGTTATTTTCATTCAATACTCGTAAGGGTTGTTATTCCATTCTTTATTATTATGTTGGAATAACTTGTCTGTGCGAAGTACCGCATACATGGTGAAATTCTTCTGTTATTCCATTCTTTACTATTCTGTTGGAATAACTTGTATGTGCGGTCTATCGCATTCCCGGTGATTTGTTGTTATTCCATTCTTTATTATTCATTTGTTGAATATCCTATCCTGCGGATTACGTATGACCGGGTTCCATTCTTTATTATTACGTTGGAATATCCTCGCTCATGCGGATTACGCATGACCTAGTTCCATTCTTTATTATTCATTGGGAATAACATGTCTGCATGGCTTATCGCATGCATGGTGAATTCTTACGTTATTCCATTCTTTATTATTCATTGGAATAACATGCTCATGTGGATTACCTCATGCATGGTGAATGATCCTTTGTATTCATTCCTTATTAAATTGTGGAAATGATCTGCTCACGTGGATTACCGCATGATTGTGAAAATCCATTTTGATTTCAGTATAATCTATTATACTCGTATTATGAGATATCATTTCTTTTGTACTCGCCATGGAATATCATTTTCTTTGGTATTTTTTTTACGAGTTACTATTCACTAAGTTACTATTCACCCGAAGCTATTATTCACTCTAGTATTATTCACTCGGTATTAGGGGCACTTTTCGTGTCGAGTACTATTCACGAGTTACTATTCACCCAAATTACTATTATTCAATAATATTATTCACTTTCGGGTATTTGGGGTACTTTTCATGTCGAGGTACTATTCATTTGAGGTACTATTCCCAAAATATTATTCATAGGGTACTATTCATGGGTACTATTTACCCTAAAAATATATTTCTTTTCTCATCCAAATTATTTTTGGTACATGAATATTATTCTTGAATTTTACTCCACAAAGCAAAGATCATGTCGACAATTTGATATTTTTAAACACCTGGATAAATTTCAAGTTTTAATATTTATCCTTGATTTCGCTTTGATTAATGCTTATATCATTGTCATCATCCTCATGCTTATATTATGATGAAAGTCATCCTTCGCTTTACGTGCAAAGATGGATTGTTGATTATTGGTTTTCTGATTGTATATCTTTGGCTTACGTGCAAAGATGAACTATTGATTGATGAGTATCTTTGGCTTATGTGCATAGATGAACCATTTATTGGTATGATTATGACCAGGATCATTCGGTATAATCATGACCCGTAATGTTATAGATGATATGGTAAAAGTCCTCATTGACCGTAGAGTGCATTGATGGGACGACTATTGGTATGATTATAAACCAGGATTATTCGAGATAATCATGACCATTGATGATTACATAAATATCATTGGCCATAGTGCAGGGATGATTCGATGATGTGGATTATTTATTAAGCTAAGTCTCAGCGATAAAATATTGATTATACACTTTTAATTCGTAAAAGATAGTAGATATCATGCTCTACTTGACTCTTCTAAAATACAGTTGTATGTCTTTGGCATGTAGTGCAAAGATTAATTGTTACTGAATATCTTTGGTCGTAGTGCAAAGATGAATTTATTAGTATGATTATGAGCAGGAATTGTGATTTTGTATAACCATGATTTTTTATGTTTCAGATGAAGATAGGTGATGAAAATTATCATCGTCCTGGGTGCGAAGAGGAATTTAGAATCACAATTATGATTATGAGTTATTCATATGATTATGGACAGGAATTGTTGATTGATGTTACAAGGATAAAACATTATTGGTGGACTTTTAACATGGAGAAGATAATAGATCTGATGGTCTATTTGACTCTTCTAATGGATTCGCTTGTTACTCACGTTAACTATGGTTGAAAAGTTTTATCATCTACCATATGTTCTAAATCTCTGATTTATTACTGATAAAGGCTATTGATGATGTAAATTATCTTTAGTCATGATATTTTTTACTGGGCTAGTTGTGCTCACCCTTTTTGATTCACAATTCCTTTCAGGTAATAAAAGTGTAGCTGGGACTAGCAGAGAGAACATGAGTATAAAGTGGTGATACGAATTAGTCACAAGCCTAATCAAATTATAAAATGGTGTGGCATAATAATTGTACTGAGAACTTAAAATGTGTCTGACATGTTTTATACATCATTTAATATTTAATTTTGGTGAACAACAATAGAGTGAGGATAATCAGAATTTGGAAGCGTCAAAGGTGCACTCCATTAGAATGAGGAGAACAGAAATCTTCTCGTGTCCCTTCGGGGATTGATATATTTGTTGATGTACTTTATATGGCATTGTAATAATTTAAATATGAATATTGTCGTATTATATACGTAACAATATTTGTATTGAAACTCACGATATATATTAAGTCGTGATTCTCGCATTTACAGTTCAACAAATTGTATAAATTAAGTTTGTAAATGATTTTTATAATGTGATATCTGGCGACTCAGAATGGGTCGTGTGGACCTATTTTGGTGGCGTCACAAGTTTAATTAGTTTAGTTTTACTTAAACAATTTTTCTTTTGTTTTGTTCTTTCCTATTTCAGGTTCTTTGAGTTAGTTTATGCAAACTCGATCTAAGAAGCCAAACTTACTTCTTTTCGAGGACGATATAGAGAAACGGTTTCAAAGGCTAAGTAAGTGGATTAAAGACACTAGGGAGAACTCTGATAAGGAAGAAATTATAGCTGTCGAAGATCAAAAAGAGCTAAGGGATTGAGCTTCAGTTGAGTATCATCAGGCCGACGATTGCTGAAAATACTTTTAAGATCAAGCCTGGTACCATACAGATGATTCAGAATTCAGTTCAATTTGGGGGATTAGCCAACGACGATCCTAACGAGCACTTGGTCAGCTTTTTGGAGATATGTGACACCTTCAAATATAATGGGGTATCAGATGATGCAGTCAGACTTCGCTTATTTTCGTTCACACTGTGCGACAAGGCAAAGAGTTGGTTACACTTACTACCGTCGACATCGATTACTACATGGGACGACCTTGCTCAGATATTCTTGGCCATATTTTTCCCACTAGCAAAAACTGCAAAAATGAGAAACGAGATCACCATGTTTGAACAGCATCATGGGGAATCATTGTATGAGGCATGGGAGAGGTACAAGGAATTGCTCATAAAGTGCCCACATCATGGATTACCTAAATGGTTGTAGATGAACACGTTCTACAACTGGTTGAATGGGAATCTCAGGACTAGTATAGATGCAGCTTTGGGTGGAGCGTTTATAGCCAAAAGCTACGAGGAGGCGTATGAGTTGATAGAAACAATGGCGGCTAACAACTACCAGTGACCCATGGCAAGAATGACACAACCTAAGGTAGTTGGGGTGTTAGAGGTAGATGGGGTAACGGCGTTAGAAGCACAAATTTCAGTGCTATCAAAGAAGGTGGATGCTTTATCGGGTGCATAAACTCAGCAGATTGCAGTTATTTGTGAAATGTGTGCAGGAGAACATCCTACAGAATAATGTGCTATTAACCCAGCTTTAGTACAATTTTTGGGTAGCTACAACAGGATTCCACAGAACATGTTTCAGAATGCCTACAATCCAGGAATAGGAATCACCCAAACTTTTCATGGAGTAATAATCAGAATTAGCAGGCTCCACGACCATCTTATCCCCTGGGATTTCAGAATCAGCATCAACAAGCAGCTCCGCACCAAGAGAAAAAGCTAGATTTAGAAGAGCTGTTGTTGAAGTACATGTGACACCCCCAAATCTAGGTACTTCAATTTCACAGGATTTGGTGTTCACTATACAAATATCATCTATCTATCTACCCGTAACAAATGCAAACCATGCAATAGATAGAATAAATCCTCCCCTTAAGGGGTTACAACATCAGAATAAAAATTTCAATCCCAGGTCTAACTAACCTTTAACATCTGTGTGGAACATAACAAATAATAAGTCTTACATAATATTAACATAAGTCTGGAACATGAATACACAATCACATAAACAACAAGTCTTCATCATTTGCTAATCTTGCCCTTCCCTTTGCTAGTAGAAGGCTCATCGGACCTTTCATTCTTAACTGCAATGTTATTATTACGCAAGAGTGAGCACGATTGCCCACAAATATAATAATGAAACAACAATATAATAACATTCAAGAGAATCAAAGACTTCTGGAATAAATCTCAACTTTTGAATCAAGAATGAATAACAAGAGTGAAAATAACTTCTGAGGGTCATAAGACCTTGAACTATGTCCTAGGTTATCAAGGGTTACACTTGAAACCTTTAACAGTCATAAGACTATGGACTCTTCTACTCGTACCTAGGCAGATCAGCCCTCAGTACCATACTGTGCACAATATCTTAACGCTAAAGCGTAAGTAATCCCCTATAACAGGGTTGTTCATCTCAGTTTGACATTAGAGTCCGCACCAAAGGAAGTTTGGTTTGGATAATTTAACAAGGTTTCTGAAATTTAGAACGTTCATCAACTATGGACTAGTCGAATCAAAAAGGGTTCGCTAGTCTATCAAAGTTCAACAATAACTGATATTTAAATCGAACAACAATCTCAAGAGGTATACAATAGAATAAGTATTGTATAGCAGAATCATATTTTGAAAAGATTAAAAATTTTAAATATAACAAATTGAACCTGATCAATAGTAACGAGAATTTATTCAATCTACTTTCATAAACTTGATTAACAATAACAAGTAGGGTTAGGAAAACTTGCATCGTGCGTAGGTTACACGTTAATTTATAAACGTTCCTTGATTTAATCCTACATACCATTTACATTCACAATACCAGTCAATTATAACGTAACTATAGATATGGGTGATATGCGCAAATTTTACAAAGTAAGCAAGTTGTCATAAAATATTCGTTTAGTACGACGGCACAATCATTGGTGGGCTCCATAACGGAATAAATATTGGATGAAGAAAATGACAAAAATAGTTTTTCTAAAAATTGACGGCGAAACTTTTACCATTAAACTGTTGAAATACCCGGTGATAAAAGTAAAGTAATACGCGTTGTTCCACTGTGGTACACAGTATTGCACAGTAGCACACAATATTGCACAGTATCTCTAATTTTTTAATTCTTACGTAAGAAGTCATTTTGTATTCAATAATTACCATAGTAGTTGTTGCATAGTATCTCATATTATTGATTCAATAATTGTTACAGTAGCATCTGTACAATATTTTATATTATTAAATCCATAATTGACACGATATAGTTACTCATATTATTATTAGCATTATTGACAATGTCTAGAAAGTTATGTCGAGGAAAGAGGTTAGGTTATTTAATTGCGCGCCAGTAAGGAGAACTCCTTATCGAAAAGTCCCCTATTTCCTGGGAAAGATCTGGTTGTCAATATTGTGAGTTATAATATTAATGATGAATAATTGTTGAAAAATTAAAAATATGTTGATTGAAGATAAGTGAATTTTGGTAAATATTTATTCAATTTTTGATATAAATAGAGGGGTTTGTTATGAGAAGTTTGTTGTAAGTTTGGCTTATTCTATGGGACCCATAGTTATCATCTAAGAGTCACTTTCGCCAATAGTACCTGCCTTTACCAGACGTTAAACCACGTGCCTTTTCAAATTATAGGCGTCAAACCACTTGCCTTTTAACATTACAGGCGTCAAACCACTTGTCTTTTCATATTACCAGGCGTCAAGCCACTTGTCTCTTCACATTGTAAGGGCCAAGCTAGAATTCTTCTATAAATAGAAGCTCAATTCTTCCTTCATTCTCACCAATTCACTAATGCTATAGAGAGAGCAACTATAGAGAGAGAATAAGAGAGAAAGAAGAAGAGTATTCGAGAAGCAAGCACACACCACCAACATAAAGTTCTGCTACTACACTAGTGCAGTATCTAGTCTTTTATTAAGGTAAATGATGTTATTTTGTTCATACTTACAAGGGTTGTCATTCTATTCCTTATTAAATTGTGGGAATAACTTGTCTACGCGGATTACCGCATGCCTGGTGAATAACCCTTCGTATTTATTCTTTATTAAGTTATGGAAATGATCCGTCTACACGGATTACTGCACGATGAGTGAAAATCCATTTCCAGTTTTGTATATTTTTTCAAACTCCATATTATGTGTAACGCCCCCAAAATAGGTATACATCACCCATTTTGAGTCGCCAAATACATGGTACAGAAATAACTACAACTTTATTAATACAATTGTCGTGCAAAATACGACAACACAATAACTGTGAGTTTAAATACAAATATTATCTTCTAGACAATATCCACACCCGGATAAAGTCCTCATTACAATTATTGACACACTATTTTACAAAATAGTGAAGACTCATTAAACAAATTATCTAGAACCATCATTCCACACCCCGACTACTTCCCGCTGTGTTCTCGCTTCCTCAGAAGAAAAATGGAACAAAAAGGAAAAGGGTGAGCTCAACTAGACCAGTAAAGAATATTATGACTAAGATAATATACAACAAATTATCCTTAGTCTTCAATAGGGAAAAATCTAATAGAATATAATAGACAACAAGTTTTAGATCAACAACTGCAGCAGAAACAACAATTCATTAGAAGAGTTAAGTAGACAATGAAATCTACTATCATCTATAAATTTAAAAGTCCATCGTCAATATTTTATCCCTGTAACATCAATTAATATACATCTTGCATCAAATATTCATCTTTGCACTACGGGCCAAGGATATTCATTTGTATCACCAGTTAGTCATGTTCATCTCAACACCTGTTCATCTTTGTACTACGGGCCAAAGATATTCATCAGGTAGTCATTCATCTTTGCACTACAGGCCAAAGATATTCATCAAGTATCACCATTAAGGACTGAGGATGATGAAAAATATTTTAGAGAAAACGAATCCAGTGAGACAAAAGGACAAATATTAGGGATTCATATTTCGGTTTATCCAAATTCAATAATACTCCATAATAACCAATTGTGAAGTAGAATTCAAAAATAAAGATCAAAACATGAATATAATCAAAGATAGTAACCATAAAAGACATCTTAGACAAAAAGGAAAATTTTCATTTTTTGGTGAATAGTGTCGTATTCGTGAATAGTGCCGTATACGTGAATAGTAACCCCGACACAAAAAGGTAGAAATTCCACAATAAAATCTATATCAATATTTTGGTATAATGATATTGAAAGAATAACATCATTACAAAAAAAAATAACATCCCTTACCTCAAAAGAACAGTACTCCCGGCTGAAATTTTGGATATAGTGCTGAAAGAAACTTGTACTGAATAGCAACTCTCAAAGTATCTAAATACTCACAAAATACGCTTGATAATATATATAGAGAGAGAAAGCTTATGTTTCTGGTGTGATTTTCAATTCTAACTAAGCACCCTATTTATAGGAAAATGTTAGAATACCGAAGCAGACCTGACCTGCTACCTGATGGCTTTACCTGCTACTATTCCCACCCACCACTTTTGAAATAAAATTTCAGCACATTTCTCACCAACCAAAGTGGGGCCCATCAACTCTAGAAATTTCCAAAATGTTTTATTATTTAAACAATAATCAGAAACTTCAATAATTCATAATAAATAGTCCTTTTATCAAAAAAATACAAATTTTATGTCCATTCCATAGGAAATTAAATTCTCTACAACTGTAGCTTTAAGTTTTTCCAAATTCCAAATGAAAAATGCCCGAAATCCACATACGGACGATTTTTAATACCTCTATTCCGACAAAATACTGATAAAACACCTAAGCATTAATTCCTTCATTTATAACCACATAAAATAAATAAATCCATCATTTATATCTACATAAAATAAATATTTTCTTATCATATAAATCAATAAATAATTATTCACAAATAATATTACAGAATCACAATAATGACAACCATGCCGTTCTCAGGAATGAGGGGGCTTTCCGATAAGGATTTCTCCTTACTGGCGCGCAATTAGGTGACCAAACCTCTCCTTGACAGAACTTTCTTGACATTGCCAATAATGTTATCTAATAATATTATTCAAATAATATGAATTATTGATCTGATAATGGAAAATATTGTGCAGTGATAATTATTGAAATAACAATAATATAAAATATCAACGCAAAAAGTATTGAATCAATAAAATAAAAATATTGAACAGTAATTACTGTAATAATTATTGAGTAATGCCTTCTTACGTAAGAATCAATAATTCAAAAATATTGTGCAATACCGTACTCTTTGTATAACCACGCGTACATTATATTTTAACCACCGGGTATTCCAACGAGTGTTATGCATAATAACTACGCCATTATTTATAAAAACTCAAACTTGTCATTTTCTTCATCCTACAGTTATTCCGTTATGGGGCCCATAAATGGTCGCTGCTCGGTAAATACGAATATTCCCAATGACAACAAGAATATTCCAGGACCAAACGAATATTCCCCGACAACAATGAATATTTTATAACCACTTGCTTATTTTGCAAAATTTGCACATTTCACCCATAACCAAAGCATTATATCAAATTAATTCCTTATTATTTCAAGATAATGAATATAAGAAATTTAATATTATTTATAATAAGCTGAGGTCTTACAACCTCCCCTTCTTATGAAATTTCGTCCTTAAAATTGGCGTACGTACCTGGTGTTTCGAAAAGGTGAGGGTACCTTGCTTTCATTTTTGATTCCAACTCCCAGGTCATTTGTTCGATAGCATGGTTCCTCCACAAAACCTTGACTTTTGGTATAACCTTTGTTCGTAGGACATGCTCTTTCCTATCCAATATCTTGACAGGTACCTCCTCGTACGTTAAATCTTCGGCTATCTCATCTAGTTCTAATGCAATAGTGTGGTTTGGGTCTTTCACATATTTACGAAGCATAGATATATGAAAAGCATTATGAACACGAGATATGCTTGGAGGTAATGCGAGTCTATAGGCCACATTTTCTATTCGGTCAAGAATCTCAAATGGACCAACAAATCGTGGATTAAGCTTTCCTCTCTTCCCAAATCTTGTAACTCCCTTCCATAGAGCAATACGTAACAGTACATGATCTCCAATATTAAACTTCACGTCCTTTCGATGAAGATCAGCATAACTATTTTATCGATCTTGTGAGGTCTTTATACGTTGCCAGATCATTTGAATCTTTTCTATAGTCATGCGAACTAATTCTGGTCCCAATAACGTTGCTTCTCCCACCTCGTCCCAGCATACTGGAGAACGACACTTTCGTCCATACAATGCCTCGAATGGAGCCATGCCTATACTTGCTTGATAACTGTTGTTGTAGGAGAATTCTACAAGTGGCAAGTACTTATCCCAACTTCTTTTGAAATCTAGGACACAGAGTCATAATAGATCTTCCTGTCTGTTTGAGGAAGATATGTCGAACTGAATCATAAATCTGTGCCCATAGCTTTCTGCAAGCTAACCCAAAATCGTGAAGTGAATCTTGGGTCACGATCTGAAACTATGGATACTGGCATGCCATACAATCTCACAATCTAATTCATGTACATACAAGCAAGACGTTCTAGGGAATAAGTCTCATGTATAGGCAATAAATGAGCAGACTTGGTTAATCTATCAACAATAACCCAAATTGCATCTATGCCTTGAGAAACCTTAGGAAGACCCGTAACGAAATCCATAGTAATGTGTTCCCACTTCCATCTTGGAATCTCAAATGGTTGTAATGGACCCTTTGGCACTTGATACTTCGCCTTTACACGTTTACAAGTTAAACACCTCGAGATAAACTCCGCGATCTCTCTCTTCATATTGCTCCACCAAAATGTTTGTAGAAGATCATGATACATTTTGGTACTCCCAGGATAGATTGCAAATGGTGTGTTGTGTGACTCCATCATGATTCTATGCTTGAAGTCAGAATCGTTAGGAACGCAAAGTCTGGAGTTGACTCGAAGTATTCCTTCTTCATCGATTCTTACTTCCGGAATAGCACCTTCTTGCACTTTTTCTTCATCCTTATCAGCTCCATGTCTGTAGTTTGAGCAGCTTTAACTTTATTAATTAAAGTAGGTTCTACTCGTATATTTGCCATCATTATGTGAGTCCCTGGATTCTTTAACACTATCTCTATCCTATGTAAGTCGTACAAAATGGGTCTTTGTGTTAACAACATCGCACTCATACCCGCATACGATCTTCTACTCAATGCGTCAGCTACAACGTTTGCTTTTCCAAGATGATATTGAATGCTATGGTCGTAATCTTTCAACAAATCGAGCCAACGTCGTTGCCGCATGTTGAGTTCCTTTTGGGTGAAGAAATATTTGAGGCTTTTATGATCCGTATAAATCTCCATTTTCGCCCCATACAAGTAGTGTCTCCAGATTTTCAACGCAAAAACGACTGCTGCCAGCTCCAAATCATGAGTAGGATAATTCCTCTCATATTCTTTGAGTTGTCGCGAGGCATAGGCTATGACTTTCCCATGTTGCATGAGAAGACATCCTAACCCTTTGCCTGAAGCATTGCTGTAGATAACAAATCCATCCGAACCAGATGGTATTATTAGAATAGGTGCCGAAATTAGTCTCCTCTTAAGCTCTTGGAAACTCTTCTCGCATTCCTCACTCCATACGAATTTTGTATCTTTCTGAGTTAGCTGAGTTAACGGAGTAACAATTTGAGAAAATCCTTCCATGAATCTCCGATAATAACCAGCTAAACCCAAAAGGCTATGCACTTCGGTCACTGACTTCGGTTGCTCCCAACTTTGTATTGCTTCAATCTTTGTCGGGTCAACAGATACTCCATGTTTTTACACCACGTGCCCAAGGAATACTACTTCCTTAAGCCAGAACTCGCATTTCTTCAGCTTGGCATATACCTTGTTGTCACGAAGTCTTTGAAGTACCAGCTTCAAATGGTGCTCATGATCTTCACGGCTTTTGGAATAGATGAGGATGTCATCAATAAAGATAACAACAAACTGATCCAAATATTCCTTGAATACACGGTTCATCATATCCATGAAAGCAGTAGGAACATTAGTCAATCCAAAAGACATGACTAAGAATTCATAATGCTCGTACCGAGTTCTGAAGGTAATCTTTGGAATATCCTCAGTTTTAATCTTCAGCTGATGATATCCAGAACAAAGATCGATCTTTGAAAAGAATTGTGCTCCTTGCAACTGGTCAAACAGGTCATCAATACGAGGTAGGGGATACCTATTCTTGACGGTGACATGGTTTAATTCTCGGTAGTCAATACAAAGTTGCATACTCTCGTCTTTCTTCTTTACAAATAAAACAGGAGCACCCCAAGGAGATGTACTAGGATGAATAAACCGATGTCTAACAATTCCTGTAGTTGGACTTTTAACTCCTGAAGTTCAATAGGAGCCATTCGATATGGGGTTTTAGAAATGGGCTTTGTACCCGGTTCAAGATTAATAAAGAATTCAACTTCACGTTAAGGGGTAGACCGGGAAGTTCTTCAGAAATCGTCGGAAATTCACTAACAACGAAAATATTATTCAAATCTGACGTGTTTTTGTTCAAGTCCATAATATGGGCAAAGAAAGCTTGACATCCGTTTTTCAATAAACGAATAGCTTTATGGCTTTGATATGACAGTGACAGTATTTAGTGGTTTAGTTGCTTGAATTCGTATAACAGATTGGTTAGGAATATAAAAACTAACAACCTTATGAAAATAATTAATTTTGGCATGATGAGTGGTTAACCAATCAATCCCTAAAATCACATCAAATGCAAGTATCTTTAAAGAGATAAGATCAATAGGTAATGTGATTGTGCCAACTTGGATCAAGCAAGATTTATAAACAATGGATGTGATAAAGGTTTCTCCTAACGGAGTCTCCACAGATAAGTCAAAGTCTAATTTCTCCAGAGTCAATTTTAAACGTTGAGCACAAGCAGGAGAGATAAAAGAATGGGTAGAACCGATATCTAGTAAGGTATAAACTTCGCAAGAATTCAAGATTAGCTTACCCGTGATCACCTCATTCAGGTTTCTCTCATTTTGGCTAGTCACGACAAACGCCCTCCCTTGAACCACCGACTTTGTTTTGTCCGTATTCGCCTTTGGTGTCGCTGCGTCCGATTGGACTTGATTTTCATTCATCGGACAAAAATCGGGCTATATGACCGTCTTTTCCACAATTGAAACACACCTTAGAAGGCTGTGAACAGTTTGGACTTATGTGTCACTCCTATCCGTATTTGTAGCATCTAACTAGCGGTCGTTCTCCTCCCCTAGAATTTGTTGTTGGTGCTGGTGCTGATGTCTTCCCGTCATTATTGAATCTCCTCTTTTAGAAATTTCCACTTGACTCACCTCTCCTATTATCATGGCCACGATGACCACCCGAGTGGTTACCGCTTTTGTTCATATTTTTCCCTCCTCGTTGATTATCATCGCTCGATGATGGCTTCATCCCCGGTATGAATACTGGTTGTGGTCCCTTGGTTGAACATACTCATTATCTCGCTCTAATAATTGAGCCACATTGACAACATCTGAATCTGAGAGAAAATTTATGAGAGATAAGGTATTAACGAATCTCGGGTTTTAGACCTCTCAGAAACATCCGCGTCATACGTTCCTCATTCTCTACCAAATGAGGTGCAAACCTGGATAACTCTGCGAACTTCGCCTCATACTGGGACACCGTCATGTTATTTTTTTCCAATCTAATAAACTCTACCTCCTTTATATGATGAATACTTTCAGGAAAGTACTTGTCATTGAACAGTTTCTGAAATCTTTCCCAAGACATGTTGAGTGAAATGTGGCTAATGAGTACAACCATAGATTCCCACCAATAATCTGCCTCACCACAGAACATAAAGGTGGCGAATGGAACCTTTTGTTCTTCTGTGCATCCCAAGATATCGAATATCTTGGTAATTTGCTTGACCCATGTTTTCGCCTTAATCGGATCCGGCTTTCCCCGAAATACGGTGGTCCCAACTCCTTGAGCTGGCTTGGCGTGACAAAGCAAGACGTTCTTTATCATTTCACCGTATTCTCCCCGTCTCCTAAATCGATTTTGTATGAACTATAAAAAGCTTCAAAACATTCCATCATTCATCGTTTGCTCCATAGTGTTGTTTACAGGAGGAATATTGCCTTCTTATTGCACGTTCTCTTGGTTAGTGATTGAATGTTATTCCACAGTCTCATACACTCCATTGTTAACGTTCTCAGCTGCCATTCTTAAAAACTGCCATAAAACAAGGGTTAATTACACAAATTAATATATCACATAATATCCATATATTATGACCGACCGACCAACAGATAAGCTTAGGTAAGACACACTAGCGAAGGATTTACTCGTCTCTCCCCTCCTAGTTCTATTCCCCAATCTCCGCTAGAGACCATATCCCTAAGCTCTGATACCAACTGTGACGCCCACAAAATAGGTATACATCACCCATTTTGAGTCGCCAAATACATGGTACAGAAATAACAACAACTTTATTAATATAATTGTCATGCAAAATACGATAACACAATAACGGTAAGTTTAAATACAAATATTATCTTCTAGACAATATCCACACCCAGATAAAGTCCTCATTACAATTATTGACAAACTATTTTACAAAATAGCGAGGACTGCTAAACAACTGTCTAGAACCATCATTCCACACCCTGACTACTTCCCGCTATGTTCTCGCTTCCTAAGAAGAAAAATGGAACAAAAAGGAAAAGGGTGAGCTCAACTAGCCCAGTAAAGAATATTATGACTAAGATAATATACAACAAATTATCCTTAGTCTTCAACAGGGAAAAATCTGATAGAATATAATAGACAACAAGTTTTAGATCAACAATCGTGAAGTGAAACAACAATTCATTAGAAGAATTAAGTAGAGAATGAAATCTACTATCATCTATGAATTTAAAAGTCCATCATCAATATTTTATCTACTGTAACATCAATCAATATACATCTTGCATCAAATATTCATCTTTGCACTACGGGCCAAAGATATTCATTTATATCACCAGATTGGTCATGTTCATCTCAACACTGTTCATCTTTCTCACACGAGCCAAAGATATTCATCAGTAATCATTCATCTTTGCACCTTCTGGGCCAAAGATATTCAACGAAGTATCACCATTAAGGATTGAGGATGATGAAAAATATTTTAGAAAAGCGAATCCGGTGAGATGAAGGATAAATATTAGGGATTAAGTATTTGGTTTATCAAATTTAATAATATTCCATAATAACCAATCATGAAGTAGAATTCAAAAATAAAGATCAAAACATGGATACAATCAAAGATAGTAACCATAAAAGACATCTTGGACAAAAAGGAAAATTTTCATTTTTTTTTGTGAATAGTGTCGTATTTGTGAATAGTGCCGTATACGTGAATAGTAACCCCGAAACAAAAAGGTAGAAATTCCACAATAAAATCTATATCAATATTTTGGTACAATGATATTGAAAGAATAACATCATTACGAAAAAAAATAACATCCCTTACCTCAAAAGAACAGTACTTCCGGCTGAAATTTCGGATATAGTGCTGAAAGAAACTTATACTGAATAACAACTCTCAAAGTATCTAAATACTCACAAAATACGCTCGATAATATATATATATATAGAGAGAGAAAGCTTATGTTTCTGGTGTGATTTTCAATTCTAACTAAGCACTCTATTTATAGGAAAATGTTAGAACGCCGAAGCAGACTTGACATGTTACCTGATGGCTTTACCTACTACTATTCCCACCCACCACTTTTGAAATAAAATTTTAGCACATTTCTCACCAACCAAAGTGGGGCCCATCAATTCTAAAAATTCCAAAATATTTTATTATTTAAATAATAATCAGAATCTTCAATAATTCATAATAAATAGCCCTTTTATCAGAAAAATACAAATTTTATGTCCATTCCATAGGAAATTAAATTCTCTACAACTTTGTAGCTTTAAGTTTTTCCAAATTCCAAATGAAAAATGCCCGAAATCCACATTGATAAAACACCTCGTCATTAATTCCTTCATTTAAAACCACATAAAATAAATCAATCCATCATTTATATTCACATAAAATAAATATTTTCTTATCATATAAATCAATAAATAATTATTCACAAATAATATTACAGAATCACAATAATGATGACAGTAGTTTCGAGGAAGAGGGGGGCTTTCAGATAAAGATTTTCTCCTTACTAGCGCAGCAATTAGGTGACCAAACCTCTCCTTGTGAACTTTCTAGACATTGCCAATAATGCTATCTAATAATATTATTCAAATAATATGAATTATTGATCTGATAATGGAAAATACTGTGCAGTGACAATGATTGAAACAACAATAATATAAAATATCAACGCAACAATTATTGAATCAATAAAATAAAAATATTAAATAGTAATTATTGTAACAATTATTAAGTAGTGCCTTCTTACGTAAGAATCAATAATTCAAAAACTATGCAATGGTGGTGTCTTCTTTGTGAAACCCGCGCCAGACATGTATTTTAACCACCGGGTATTCAACAAGTGTTAATTGGTAACAACTACGTCGTTATTTATAAAAATTTAAACTTGTCATTTTCTTCATCCGACAGTTATTCCGTTATGGGGTCCACAAATGGTTGTGCCGTCGTACGAATATTCCCCGACAACAAGAATTTTCTACGACCAAACGAATATTCCCCGACAACAATGAATATTTTATAACCACTTGCTTATTTTGCAAACTTTACACATTTCACCCATAACCAAAGCATTATATCAAATTAATTCCTTATTATTTTAAGATAATGAATATAGGAAATTTAATTTTATTTATAATAAGCTGGGGTCTTACATTATGTAAGTGATATTATTTCATTTCATATTCCTAAATCTAAACTTACTATGGTGAGTATTTCTTCTATAATTCCTGAAATGATTAAAAATTCATTGAGGTTTGTGCTTCATCTAATATCATTTCACTGGAATATTGGTTTGAACTTTCTTATTAAATTTTAATCTTTCCATGTCGGGGTACTATTCATCTGGGGTATTATTCATGTTAGGGTACTATTCATCCGAGGTACTATTCATATTAAAGTACTATTTATCCGGGGTACTATTCACACCAGAGTACTATTCACGATGGAATTTAATTTACTTTTCTTTGTCCAAATTATCTTTAAAATATGAATCTTAAATATCATTCTTAAATTTTACTCCACAATTGGTGATCATGTTGACAATTTGAACATTCTTGAACTCTAGATAAGTTAAATTATAAATCTCTAATATTTATCCTTGATCTCACTTGATTCATTCTTTATATCATTGTCATCATCTTCATGTTTATATTGTGATGAAAGTCATCTTTAGCTCGTAGTGCAAAGATGGACTGATGATCAGTATGATTATGACCAGGAATTTTGTATTGGAATAATCATGGCCTTTAATGTTACATGCAAAGGTTTGTGATGAAAGTCCTCTTTGGCCCGTAGTGCATAGATGAACATGTGTTTGGCATGATCATGACCACTGGTGATACAAACGATTATCTTTGGCCCATAGTGCATAGATAATTCGTTGATTAGAAATAATTATTGATTGGTTTTACAGGGATAAAATATTGATGATAGACTTTTAAATCATAGAAGATAGTAGACATCATACTCTACTTGACTTTTCTAATGGATTGTTATTTCCGCTGTAGTTGTTGATCTAAAACTTGTTGTCTCTTGTATTCTACCATATTTTTCCCTGTTGAGGACTAAGGATAATTTTTTCTACATTATCTTAGTCATTATATTCTTTTACTGAGCTAGTTAAGCTCATCCTTTTCTTTCATTGTTCTCTTCAGGAAATGAGAATATAGTTGGGACTAGTTGGGGAATGAAGTGATAGTCCAAGATAGTTACTATAGTAGTCCTCATTATTCTATAAAATAGTGTGGCAATAATTGTAATGAGGACTTTATTTGAGTTTGGATATTGTCTACGAGACAATATTTGTATTGAAACTCACAGCTTATTTTTTGTTGTATTTTACACGACACTTAATAGTTGTATATAAGAAGTTTGTATTTGGATTCTGTACCATATATTGGCGACTCAGAATGGGTTGTGTAGACCTATTTTGGGGGCGTTACAGTATTATCTGAAATCCTTGATCATTATCAGATATCAATAAATTCATGATTTTAATAAGATCAGTACAGTAGCTCACTGTATTCTAAGGCATATTTACTTTCAAGTCTTTGCATTTTAGTTCTTGATAAATGTTATAGAACTACTGGTTTTGTCATCATCAAATAGGGAGAGATTGTTAGAGTCTGCATGTTTAATTTGATGATGAATAAGCTTAATTTATATTTGTACCAATATGCATTGTAAAGTCCTTATAAAGAATTGATATATTGTACAAGGACTTAGAATAGAAAGATAAAATAATGTTAGGTTGATCTTAAAATAACTGAGTTGATGTATAGCTGATAGGATCGTAAGGTTACCCTTCTACTTGAGGAACACGGTCGCAGAAGAAGCACAAAGTCACACATAAACACACACACACACACACACACACACACACATATATATATATATATATATATATCAAAAGGATCGTTGAAATACTTAAAGTAACCAAAACTCTCTGCTTCGCAAAGTCTATTCAGATCGATGAGTGCACAACTGATTCTCCCAGCCAGCTAAACGATCTTTGCTTTGGATTCGATCGTAGAACAGTTAGGTCTGACAAACTGACTGACAATGGAGTATTGCAAACTGAAGGTCCCAATGCAATCCTAAAATATCCTTAGCAAAAATTGAAGATCATAGCATATGTCTATTAGCTACCTATTGGACAGTAACATATCAAGGGTGTGTAGACACTCGAAATTTTGCATTCCCTGGACTAACCCTGCAGGAAGGAAAAAACGTCATTTTCATTCGGAGACAACCCCGAGGTAGGGAAAAAACATCATTTTACCCTGGCGAAAACCCCGAGGAGAGATCAAGGTGCAACGATGCCCAGAAGTGAAGCGGACTGAACGAGGATCGCAAAGCTGATGAAAAGGCCTCAAGAAGCCATTACAGCAATCATTGAATTGTGAGCTATCGAAGACTAGCCGATTGATGACCCTCAGGAACCGAAAGATACCTTTTAGCTTATTGCATCATCTTCCCGGACTCCATTTCAGTTAGACTCGACCTTATTTCGCAGCCTTCTGCAAAGACTTTTTGGGATTTGAGCTCAACTTTCACCAGTCCAAGACCGAAGGAACGAATTTTGAGACAATTGGACCTGTGTGGCCCAACCTAAGGTGTACCTGCTCTAGCCATAGGTACCTGCGGCTGGCTCAGATCCTTAAGTCACCAGCAACAGCAGCATTGAAGTAGTTGGAAGAAAAAAAAAGAGAAAGAAGAAGAAGAAGCTAGAGAGAGAGTTCTAGAGAAAGAAAGGCTTGGATCTTCACATCTTTTATCATCTTTGAGTTGTGCAATCTCATATCATATACATATTGTAAGTCTTCAGTGATATATATCGAATCCAAGCCAAAAGCTTGTTCATTTGTCCCCCAAGGTGAAAAACATTCACCATTGTCCATTTACTTTTTAAACTTTGTTCTATATCTAGATATATGTAGAAATAACAATTTTGACCAGTTAAACTTGTTGTTTTACATATATATTATGTATTAGTCGATAGATCATGAGTTTCTACCGATTATTTTGTAAATATACAGTTGTAAATCAAGTTATTTGACAAGATCTACCTAAATCTAACCAGATTTAGCACTTTGAACGATTATGAAGCATGACGCTCTAACCTATATGCTAGATTGGTTTATATCCATGATAGATCTAGATGTTTTACTATTTTTGGTTAGTCCCAGTCACTCTATAGAGCCCTAGATCTATATCTAGAGGTGAGGGGGTCCTAATGGCTCGTAATGGAGATTTCAACTGATAAAATCATCTATTATCGAGTTTAGGATATGTTGTACATACATATTTAAGTTTAATAATGTGAGCCTAGGAATTCTAATGTCGAGATCTAATAATCGGATCTTGACTTGATTCCCACAATGGACTTTTCTTTTGCGATGTAATGTTAAATAATGTGAAATCGTTGTATAAGTAATTTTGGATCTTAAAACGAGTTCGAGGGGTTCGTCCTGAGAATTCAGATTTAAGATCACGTGATAGTGAAAATTACGATTGCGGGTGTTCAAATTTATCAAGATGGCTTTCATGCCCAATGATGATCCGACCCTTTTTAGCGCTTTATTGCATGCATTATCAACAAAAACGATTTTCAAATCAAAAATACAAAGAGATTTACCAAATAATAAAGCGATTCAAGGTAGATTAATATAAATAAAATGTAAGACCCCGAATTTTATGAAATTAAAGTATTCAATTTTTTTTATAATTATTATTCTATTCAGTAAATGATTAAATTGATAAAAGGTTAAAGTTAAGGGTGATATGTGCAAATTTTGCAAAGTAAGCAAATTTTCATAAAAGAGCTACCGCCATATTCCATGGTCAGTTATATCAACACAAGATTGCTTGGTCCTACAACAAGAAGGTCTGTCTTCAACAGTTCAAAGAAAATGACCTGGTACTGAAAAAGGTCATCTCCAATCAAGATGCTGCCAAAGGAAAATTCGCCCCAAACTAGGGGAAGGCCCTTTCATTGTCAAGGAGGTGTTATCCGGAGGAGCCCTCAGATTGCAAGAAATGGACAGTGAAGAATTTCCCCAACTTATCAATTCAGACTCTATCAAAAGATACCATGTCTGAACCATGCTAGTTAACGTCTTGCTCAGAAAAATCAATCAAATGAAATCAGGCCTTCACACCAAGCAGAAACTACGTAGTCCTGATCTCCCTCGTACACAGGAGTACATTGGCAGCCAACTATTGTGCGCTAACCCCTATAAAAATCAGAAAACCCTTTCAATGGTTCAGTGATCACCAGATACAACTTTTTAAAACTCACCAGGAACTACGTAGACCTGATCTCCCCCATACATGGGTGTATATAGGCAGCTATTTATGGTGCGGTCTGACCCTCAAAAGAAACATCTAAGCCCAAATAAATCCAGTTTAAATCAAACCAATTAACACTCTTCAAATCAAACCTAATTAAACACTTTTTAAACCCTTCAGGCTAAGCCTGAACTACATAAGACCTGATCTCCCCCATACACGGGAGTACGTAGGTAGAGCCATCTATGGTGCAGTCTAACCTTCAAAAGAAAAAACCAAACACTACCTTAGCCTAAACATCAAATCAAATACCAGTCCCAAGACACCAAAATTAAACTTGAAAACCTATACACTAGAGAAAAACCTAAAGATCAAAAACTCATTCTAAGAGACCTTGTGACACCTCAATGTCAGTCCATCAGGAAAGGTTAGTGATACATCAAGACAACAAGTCACAGAGAAAAGTAACAACCATCAAGCAAGTCAAAAAATATCCAAAAGGGAAGTGAACTAAAATATATTTCCTTTTATATGTTACTGTTTGATATATACAATATGTCATGTACATGACAAAAGTGACTAACCTAGTCTATGCAGAAAATAAAAGCTAATCTACAATCTCGCCATCAGACGGGCTAATAAATCCAGAAGATTATCCCTTTATGTAGACTGAGGGACATCTCTAAGCTCCTGCCCCGCTGTCTCAATACGAGTCAAAAGATATGTCGCGGTATGCATGATGCTATCTTGATAACCCAAGAGCTCATTCTTCTGCGCGATGATATCATCTATGAAAGATCTGAGAACATCAATATATGAGCCTGACCCAGCTCAAAAGTCAAAAGTTGAACTCTCCACTCTAAAGCCAATCTGGGAAGTGGGGGAGCAACAGATGAAGAGCTAGGAGTGGCGTTAACCAAAGCTAATGTCAAGACGGAAAACAGCTCATCCTCTATAGGGGAGTGTGAAACCTCCATAGGTTCCTCATCATCAGAATCAGAACTCAATGGTGAATGAGCAATAAGAGTCACTACTATATCGGTCTCCAACTAGGTAGTATACTCTAAAGAACAACCAGGATGACTATCTGAGAAATGAGCTCTCTCCCGATGAGTCCAGAAATCATATTCTCTACCCAGATCATCCTCCGATATGGACAAAGCAGAGGATCTATGACCTGAAGCTCCTTCAAAGGAGTGAACATCCTGAAACTGATCAAACTGCCTTATGACCACTAATAGATGATAAGTAATCACCCCTCTCAAACCGGCTAATGGCAAGTAGTCAATATCCATAGCATGAGTGACAAAGCTCAAAGGGGAACTAAATCTAGAATAAAGTAAGATAGAGAAGAGATCCTTAATAACGGTTAAAGATAAACCAGGATGTTGTGTCTGTGTAGTCAGCTAGGAAAAAATAGTAAGACATAGCTATGTCCCATCTAAGGCAATAACGGAGGCGTCTGAAAGTGCCTATTGGACTCAAATGTGTCATAAACCAGACATAAAGCAATACAGTGCTACCTCGAAAATACTCATCAGTACGAGCATGACAATGATAAAGTGAAATGATGGGCTCTACTAAAATATTGGGAATAATGGTATAACCCTCGCACAAAGCACTGACTGCAGTTACCAGTCCGATATCTATGTGATCCATGTACACGGGCATATATAAGTACCCTAGCAGGCACATCACTAAGGTATCAACTCTATCAATCCTCCATTAATCCTTCGAGTCAGCAAAATCCTCATAATGCAATAAAAAACTATCACCGGCCCGAAAATGATTAATCAAAAAGTCCGTAGAAATGACATGACCGGAAGTGATCTCATCTAAAACCACTATCCACCTCAAACTTGTCATAGTCATAAAATGTCTGCACATATGACCAACAGCAACTCAGGCACAAGGTCTATCCAAGAGAAGTCTAGTAATGCGACGATACTCCTCCAAAGTCGGTGTAAGCTCATATAATCCAAATTTGAAGACATGTCTCGCAGGAACCCAACAGGACAACATCCCTTCTATAAAGCCCTCAAGGACCTGAAAAGTCAAGAATGACATGGAAAGTACTAACATGCTACTTGCTAATAAGCGATCTGACTCTGGTAGGCTATCAAACCATAACCGTAAGCTAGCAGCAATGTGGGTATGAAGAAGGTGATCAATACATACTATTAATGAAGAAGACATCTGTAAAACTGTATCATGTGACCATACAGGGGTTAATCCTAACTCATAAAAATAAAAATGTAAATCCATGACATATAATGCATGCATTATAATAAATGACAATTTAATAGGTGCATTAAATGAAAAAAATTATATATACATCTCTATAAAATATAAAACTGAATACATCATGAAATTAAATAGATGATCTCTGTCCTATAAATGAAAATAAAAAGTACAGGGAAATGGGGCACAACCACCCAATGTCTAACAAAAGCCTACTAAAAGAAATCATGGATGTCTATATCCCCAAGTCGATCAACACGATCCAACTCCTCTTGAGTCACAGTATCTCTGCTAAGAGGCACATCTTGACGGTATAAGGGAGGGTCTCCACTAGCAAAACTACCAGTATTTGGCCCGCTAGAAGGACCAGAATTAGACTTAGAGGGGTAATAAGTAGTATCCTTCATAGGATCCCTGCCCAAATGGCGTACAAAAAGGGACAATTGATCCACCTATTGAGTCAAATTTGCTATCTGCTCCAAGTGAGTTGGCTCCCAAACACAGGTTAGCCAATCTGCCATCATCACGGATCCATGCACCATGCCCACTAGGAATTGGATAGCACAGGTTTTAGCCTTAATGGTGCGGGGAGTCCATCACGGATGAAAAAAATTCTTGAGTACAAAGGCCATCGGACAATGTAAAGCCATCCAAGCCTATCAGAGGAATATCTCTAATAGGTTGGGACAAAGAATGAACGCCGCTCAGGAGGAAGATGAGGAATTTGAATCTCTCATGTGATGCACCTGATAGCATGCTCTCCCAAGTAGAGCTCCCAACCTCCCTCAGTTGAAAAAGGGAATCCAATGGGTAGATAATGCATACTCAGCTCCTTTCGGAAATCCATTCTCAAAACCCATTATCAGATAATCTGGGGTATAAGGAACCCAGGTAACGTCAGCAACGGTCAATAACTCTAGCTGTAAACAACAGTGAGTAAAGCCATCTGCTATAGGGACCCCAGCCAAGGTAGAATTGTGTCATCGGCTTCCCTGCGGATATGTATCTAAGCCTAAGGTGGTAACTGGCCGAAGGTAAAGAAGCGACTCGTAAGCCCAAAACTTAAAAGGCATCAATCAACTACATCAGTTCATATATCAAAAATACCTGAAGGTGGGAAATGGAAAATTGAGTAAAGCTACTCACCAGCAGAAATGGGTAGAAAACTAGCCAAGCCTCTGTAATACCCTCGGAGCGCAGATGCATCCCGCGAAGGAAATACGCAAAGGTAAAGGATCCCCAGTCAAAATGTTATATGCGGTCTACCACGCGAAGAGCGTCGACTAGGGCAAATGAGACAGTCAAGGAGTTATCTGCAATGAAACAACCCTTGATGATAGGCAAAAATAAACGTCATAGAATGCGATCTCTCTCCCTATGATCATCAGGAATAGGCTCTAACAAAGCTCCACTAGTAGCATCAATACTCAGAGGACCGGAATAAATGTTCCGACCCTTAAGAGCATAGGGAGGAACCCAGTAGGGATTAAACAGTAGAAAGGGAAATATTCACCACCAATGGCACCCTCTCACTTGTAAACTCTAAACCGGTTGTAAACCACCAATCCATCGGCGTCATAACCACCTCACAGTCCAGCAAAATGGAGTGACTGGGTCTGATGAAACCATCTTTCAGACAAAGCTCTCAAATATCCCCAAAGACAATGCCATGGCGCAATGAAAAAGAAAGCGTCGAAGCCCCAGGAATGCAAAATAGCCTGGTAGTCGGGATGAAAGCTCTTATACAAAAAATAGATGCTGAACTAGTTCCCCCAGGGCTGAGTAAACTCGGGAACCTGCATATTCAAATCAAGGTTCAACCATTGCCAAAAATGAAAAAGAAAAGCTATTCAAAAATGAAAACCTCCAGTACCTCATTAACATAAAGATGGACTAATGGATGACGTCTCAAATCGCCTAATAGATCAGGAATTTTCATATTATCCCGAGAAGGTCTGGGCGATTAGTGGAAGAAGAAGGAGCGAGATCCTCAGTAGGAACATCCTCATCCTTCTCAGGAACTCTAGTCCTATTAACTCTAATAGGACAGATCACAGACTTGGTCAACCGACGAACCTGTCAGACCGGGCGGGCAAAGGAACATCTGAAGCTGTCCTCCTAACGCCAGAGGAAACCCTACGGGATGATGAATTGCTACGCCTATCAGAATCCATGCCTGTAAAAAAACTCCTAATCGCCTCAGAAAGAGTGAGTTATGTTTCTACTCCAGTCAATTCAATTGAGCATGTGCATCCATCTAGGCTAGCAGACTCCTAAAGCTATGCTTAGATCATCACATCATGCATGGCTTACATGTGTAAATTTATGTTATTTTAACATACATCCCCAGTAGAGTTAACTATGCATGCACATTAAAATACCTAGACTCATGAATTTTCTTTAGCCAAAGTCTCCTCTATAAAATGGACTATCCACATGCATATATGCATGATTATGTTGTCATTCAGTAACATACCAACCCAATTAGGAGAAATATAAATGTTAACATTAAATCAAGCCCACAATGGTAGTCAAATTACCCTAGGCCATTAAAATATAGTCATGACAACTTCATGCTCATTTGTCCTAAAATAGGATAGCTAAACTAGCAAAATGGGTGTAAAATGACTTTTGAAAAAAAAAAGTTTTTCATATCAGAACGCTCAGCATGGTAAAATACAAACATTTACTAAGCTCGTTCAATTTTATTAAGTCATTTATGCATACATATTTGATACATTGCATTTAAACATATTAAACATGAAATCTACCTTTCTAGCGATCGGAACTTGAAAAGAAAGGATGTAAACATTACCAGAGATGTGCAGAATGTTTGTACAGTGACAAAATTCAAAAAAAGTAGCCCGAAATGAGTAGATTTGAGCATGAAGGTTCAAATTTTTCAGAAAGAAATCAAGTTAAAAATGATATATGAAGGGTCAGGTAGAGTTGTGGCAGGGATAGGTGGGTCCCACCCCCTTCGGCTCGATCAAATTTAGGTTATGGCAGGTTCCCCTGAAGCCAAACAGTCAAATCAACAAAAAAGGTTCTATACGATTAAGCAGAAAACACCTGAAATCCTAAAAAACTGCTGGAATATAAGATTTTTAGTTAAGCCATTGGTGACATCCCCAGCGTACCATCGGGCGAAGTTTAGTGATGTAAGACGTTGAAAACTACTTCAACAAAGCATCTGGGAAGCCTAGTGGTAACAATTCTTGAAAACTATCTTCATCGGAAAGGATCGATGATGGAATTTGTTATAAAAGGTATCCCCAACGTAGATATTAAAAAGATCTGATATTATAATTTGTTGGCATCAATCGAGCGTAGCATTAGGGAAGGATCCGGTGATGTAGGACATTAAACACTACTTCAGCGAAGATATCAGGAATATCTGAATTATAAACCGTCAGCATTAACCCGATGGAAATCTAAACCATTGGTGACAACCCCAACATAAGCATCGGCGTCAACCCGATGAGATTAACCTTTGGAAAACTATCATTCGTGTAAGTGTCGACATCAACCCGATGAGGTAAAACTATACAAGCCACCGTTCGAGTGGGGGCATCGAAATAGTTTGGTGATGTAAACGTTGTCAACTACCAGTAGGGTAGGCACCATTATCAACTACTAGTAGGGTCGACACCATTTTCAACTACCAGTAGGGTAGGCACCGTTGTCAACTACCAGTAGGGTAGGGGCAATTGTCAACTACCAGCAGGGTAGGCAATGTTGTCAACTACCAACAAGGTAGGCACCATTGTTAACTACTAACAAGGTAGGCACTGTTGTCAACTACCAACAAAGTAGGCATCATTGTAAACTATCAGCATCATATGCATCGGGAAGGTCCAATGATTTCAAAATATCATTCCCCACAGAGATGTAAAAAACATCTCAGTTCATCTCAATCAAACAAACATCGGCAACACTGATGAAAATCAAACCGCTGGAGACAACACCAGGGTAAGCATTAACAACACTGATGGGAAGTCAACCATTGGAGACAGCCCCAACATAGGTATCACATCATTTCATGTGCATTACATCATTCCATTCTATTTGCATTGCATCATATTAATTGCATTGTATCTAGTTGTATTTCAAGTGTCTAGTAATCTTTATCATGTTCATTACATTACATTGCATAAACATGATAAAGATGGGCATCTGTAGACACTCAAATTTTTTCTTTCCTTGAACTAACTATGCAGGAAGGAAAAAATGTCTTCTTACACCTGAAGACAACCCCAAAGGACTACAGTAAACTTCAAACCACGGAGACAGCCCCATGGGATATCAAATCAAACCCTGGAGATAGCACCGTGGGACATCAAATCAACCTTAGAGATAACCCTGAGGAAAGACAGAATCAATAACAATTAAACCCCGGTGACAGCCCCGAGGGAAGCCACTTCAACCCCGGAGACAACCCCAGGAGGGAAAAGGTAGAATGTTGACAATATAACATAAAACCAAAGACATCCAACTGTAAACATGGTAATCAAGAGCCATTACAATAATCCCAAGTGCAAACTACTCAAGATAGCTCAACGGACTGTCTTTGAAGACCTGAAGATGCTATTCTGGTCATGGACTAATTTCCTTGGATTCAAAAAATGACAAGCCCTATGTTATTGAGTAGCTCTTGGAAAGAGCTTTTCGAAATGATATGACACACCTCCATAAGATTCCCGGATTGCAAGTTATGAAGGTTTCAAGTAGCTTGCACATCGATCGAGGTGCATGCACTTCGAGATAGTGAGGCCCATCAGTCCCAGCCATAGTTAGGCTCGTGGCTTATTGGGTCTATATATATCAGCCCCCAACAGCTCATTTAAATATAGAAAGAAAAAAGAGAAGGCCAATGAGAGAGAAAGTCCGAGTATTTGAGAGAGAAATGGAGCTTTTCTTTTGGTTAAACACTGTAAATCTCTTCTGTAAACACTTATATACATATATAATACAACATATCAAGTTTTAACCAGTGGAAATTGAGTCTAGAGGTGCCTAAAGTAGTTCAATAGTCATTCTCATGCCTAATTGTAAGATCTCTTCAAATCTTCTTCTTTTTCATGCTTTACTATATATATAAGTACTATATATATATATATATATATATATTGATTTGTCTCTGTATGGTACATATCTAGCTTTTTAACCGTTTATTTTGTGTAAATAGTCAATATTTATGTTATATTAACTAGATATGTACTAGATCTAGCAAGATCTAGCTTTTAACTGGTTTAAAAGTTATAAAACTTGAACCTGGAAGCTAGAATGGCTCAGATATGTATAGATCTAGTTTAATTTCTAGTTTTTGTAAATATTTTGCATCCACGTGACCCTAGATTTGTATCTAGAGGAAACAGGAAGCTTGTTTAATCACATACAAGGATTTGTTCAATAAATCACTTGTTTAGCGAAGTTTTTAGTTATTTGTACATAATATATTTAAATTTTCATTGTGCAAGCTTTAAATATTCCTGCGAGCCTAGGAACCACAAAGGATTGATGATCCAATCAATGGATCTAGATCCAGTTTCGAAGATGGACTTATTTAAGTTGTAAATGCCAACTTGCAATCATTTGCACATGTAAATCCAGGGCCTTAAAATAGGGATACGAATTTAAGGCCTCAAAATAGTGAAAACATGTATGTGTTACTCAGGCTTACTTTGATGGCTTACATGCCCATAAGGAGTTAGACCCTTATATTTTCTAGTTTTCATTTGGTCACTTAAAATGATTTTCACATAATTGGACAAATTTAGCTAAAGATGATTTTAGTGAGTTTATTTCTATTTGTAGTTCATTTGTTGAAGGATTTTTAATATGAGAATCATCATTAAAAGCATCAATACAAACATCTCTCATTGCTATTTCTTTGTTTAATTTTTCAACTTCATTATTTAAATCATTTACCTTGTTAGAAAGAAATTTGTTATGATTTTTTAAAAACTCATTTTTAGAAATTAAAATATTTTCTTCTTGAAATGATGAATCTTGTTCAATTTCTTTCTTTTCATCAATCAATGTATCAACCTCGTTTATTAAAGTATTTACCAAATCTTTTAAGTATATATTCTTTTCTCTTAATTTTTCATTTTCTTGTTTCAAAATATTATAATCGGAAATGGTTACCTCACTCGATTCATCACTTGATTCATTGCCAACTCCCATGAAGCATACTTGGGCTACTTCTTTGTTTTCATCAACTTCCACTTCGGACTCATCATCACTCCAAGTAATAAATACTTTGTTCATTTTGTTATCCTTGTAGCTTGGTTTGCCTTTATTCGTTATTTTGAAGCAATCCTTTTTGAAATGGCCCGGGCGTCCGCATTCAAAGCAAGTGTTCTTCATTTTTCTTTCCCTTGAAATTGTTTGAAGTGATAACACTCTTTCTCTTAAGCTTTCTTTGTAACAACCCTTTGAGATTTTTTGAAAGTTTTCTAATTTCCTCATCCGAATTGTCCTCTAGCTCCTTTTCATCACTTGGAATAATAGCTAAAGCCTTCTTTTGAGGAGTATCCTACTCATCATCATATCTCCTTAATTAATGTTCAAATTCTTCTAATTCACCAAATAGAGTTAATGTATCTATAGAAGAAATATTAGAAGAATCTTGAAAAGTTGTAACTTTAAAAGCAAACCTCTTAGGCATAGCCCGAAGTAACTTACGGTTGATCTCACATTGTGGAATTGATTTACCAAGAAGTTTTAAGGAATTCATTAGTACAAGGAACCTTGTTTGTGCCTAGTTAATAGTTTCCTTTTTCTCAAGCTTTAACATTTCATAATCATGCATGAGCACACTATGCTTGACTTCTCTTACTTTTGATGTACCTTTATGGCTTACTTTTAAAGTATCCTAAATATCCTTCATCGTGTTGCATGAGGAAACTTTGTCAATTTCAGATTGCATCAATCCACTAAGGAGTGTGTTCATTTCTTTTGAATCATAGGAAACCATGTGAGTTTCGGTTGAGTCCATTTCCATTAAGGTCTTTGGAGTACTATCTTTTTTTCTTAGAATAACAGGACCATTCTCCACGACCTACCATTCCCAAGGGTATCTTTTAAGAAATATTGTCATTCGAAACTTCCAGAAATTGTAATTTTCAGCTCCATAAAGTAGTGGAGATCTAACAGTTGATTGAACTTCTTGAATGATGTTCCCAAATTGTGTCATGGTAGAATCTTTCCCTACGAGTCACCTTTAAAACCAAGATAAGTAGAGTCAAGCTTTGATACCAAATGAAATTCAAGAGGCACACTAAGAAGGGGGGTTAAATAAGTGTGACAACAAAAGATGTCAAACTTTTGCAAACTTAAAACACTTTCTTTTAATGAATGTAGGATGCTTGATTGAATGTTCATGCTTACTAGATTATCAATACAGGATGCTGGATTGAATATCTATGCTTGCAGAATGATCAATGTAGAATTTAGGATGCTGGATAGAATATTTATACTTACCATATTATCAGTGTATAAATACAGGATGCTGGATTGAATATTTGTGCTTGCAAAATTATCAGTGTAAGAATGCAGGATGCTGGATTGAATATTTATGCTTGTAGAATTATCAGTGTAAGAATGCAGGATGCTGAATTGAGTATTTGTGTTTGCTGGATTAACAGTATATGTAAATTAACCACTTAACACTTTTTATATTTATATTTCTTGAACAAAGTCGTTAATACCCTATTGCAAAAGTGGGTTACGCGATCGCTAATGATGGCTCGTGGTGCTCCAAACCTGACAAATATGTTAGTCCTGACAAAATCTGTAACAACTTTAGAATCATCAGTCTTAGTGGCTTTAGCTTCCACCCATTTTGAGACATAATCAACAGCCAAAGGAATATATATATATATATATATTCCCAAAGGATGAAGGAAAAGGTCCCATAAATTTTATACCCCGAACATCAAAAATATCAACAACTAAAATAAGAGTTTGGGGCATTTGATTTATTTGAGGAATATTCCCCGTCCTTTGGCAATTAACACAAGTTTTACAAAAAAATAGGAATCTTTAAAAAGTGATGGCCAATAAAAACCACTTTCCAAAACTTTGTTAGTAGTTCTTTTTGGACCAAAATGTCCTCGACATGCATGAGAATGGCAAAAAGATAAAATAGATTGAAATTCACTATTAGGCACTGTTGGTGTAATTCTAATTACGCACAATCACGCAAGTATACGTAGTCAACAAGTAATATAATGATAAGAGAAGAATCGTTCCCATAGAGAATAGCAAGAAATTAATCCTAACAATTACCAGTTTTATATTAACCCAATTTTATTAAACTAATCAAAATCAATAATTATAAATAAATAAAACTAAGAAACTAAAAATTCCAATTAATCAACACAACTTAAAAACCGTAATTTCAAGCAAATAATGGAGAATTAGGCTTACAACTTCACTTTAAGTCTCAATCCAATTATCACACCTTATTCCAGTTTAATTCATTATCTCAGTTCATTAATCAAGAACACTTATGTACAATTAGCCATTTCTCAATGCACTAACACCATATTAACTTAAATCCACAAATTAGATAGAATTAAGCTAAACACCCTAATTAACTAATTTACTATATCTCTATGTGAATTAAAATTAAGAAGAGTTTAATTCCAAGTTCTTACTCGATTACATGTGATGCTAGATATATCTCTATCCTAACATAAATCAAGATTCCATTAAAACATAAAATTCAAGAACACATGCTATTGTGACTAGGTCTAGACTCATACATCATCTCTCGAATCCATACAAATCCACATAAAATTAGTGATCAGGCAATTCATAAATTAAACATAAATCACAATAGATAAACTAAATTAATAATTTATTAAACCCTAATCACGACATGATAATTGTCATTCAACATTAAAGATCCATTGCAAGCTTAAAAAGTAATTTAGCTCATAATTAATTAATTAAATACTTAATAAATGAAAGAAGTCATCATCCCAATTACAAAAATTGAAATTAAAGAAGAATAGTAATACACCACCCTTCTCGCCCTTCAAATCTGTAATCTTCGTGAAATCACCTCCTTCCTTTGTTCCTCCAAGATCTTCTCTAAGTTATGGATCTCTAAGTGTATTCTCCTTGATGTTAGATATATATATATATATATATATATATATATATATATATATATATATATATATATCGCACTCTACTCCTTGGCATAAGTTTTATTCCATTTAAATTTGAAGCGATGAGTGGGATTTATATCGCATGAATCGGATCCTCTCTAATAAACTTAAGACGCCACTGCTTTTTCGTTATTTGTTTAGCTTTTATATATATACTATTTTTATTATGTTTAATCTTTATGATGCAGGGCTCATTAGGTCATTTCCAGCTTAAAGGGGCAAAATGGTTAATGTTTACACACTGGCGCTACAACGCCAATACCAAGCTTTAGTTTAGTTTTGCAGTCACGACCTTCAGGTCGGCCGCGTCACCATGCCGACTGCAAGTAGCAGCCAGATCCTTTGTAAGCTAGCGCTGCAACGCGAGCTCCGGTGTTTTTAATGCTTACGTGGTGCTGCAGCGCCATTCCATAGCATACTCTCCGCGCCACAACGCCACCTCCGGTGTCCAGACAGAGACTTGCTTTTAATGACCTAAAAGATGAGAAGTTAATATTCAGACAAAGCAGCCGCCATCAATTATTACGTATAGTAGAATAGGAGTTTTACAGTTTAATTAGTTTTAGAAGAGAAGGAAGATGTTCTTTAAAGAAGAAAAAGTCATTGCATCCTACACATCTCAGACTCTACACGGAGAAGAGAAGAGTTGGATACATAAAACTTCACAACAGGAGTTTTCTTATTAGAAATCTTTCATTCATTAGTGTATTTATGAGGATGTTGAATGCTTTAAAAATGTGTATTAGTAACATGGTTATGAACTAATTCCATTTTTAGGATGGCAATGTAACCTATTGTTTAGCTTAATTAACTTTCTCTCCTCTTTATATTAATGAATCATTTTGGAATGGGTGGTTGTATTTTATGCTTATTGATTAATTGTTTGACAAAGAAATTGATATTGATATTAATGGATATTAAAAAATGGATATTGATATCTAACCTTCAAATATAATAATACTTGTTATGACCATTCGGTTCTCCACGATACCATTTCTTTAAAAGAATGAATAATACTAAATAATAATACTAATCCAATATAACTTAATTTACTAAATAATAATACATGAAAAGTTTACTACATCAAAGTTTACTTCCCAGTGCACGTGACCTTCAAATACATTCCTTACAATATCGACAATAGATTCCATTGTCTTACTAACTATAACCATTAACTCATACTAAATCTCATTGAATAGCTTTTCTTTTCCTTGTTAGGTACTGAGCCTTTGGTCGATCGTCATCTTGAAAACATTTAGTTTAAGCAAGGATGAGCATTTGAGTGCCCAGCAAGTAATAGCAATTATATACATAAGCTGAAAGAATATAAGTATTCTCTTTCCATAACACTTATACAACGAATCGAAAGTTGTGAAGTAATCTGTACTGATAAAACATTCACATAACAACTCTCTTTCAAATTCTTGAAATGAGGCTCCACCCATGAATAGGGTTTAAGAAACATACTATGAACATTGTTTTCATTTTGAAAAGGTTTAGAAATTCATCATAAGCAAGTCATAACTTACTGAGACGCGGAGGGTGATCGGCCAGTTGTACCTGTATTGATCAATACTACATAACTTGAGCGAAATTCATCGCTCACCCTTTGTCCGTAAAAAGCATAAAAATTTTCCCATTATCGGGATGTTCATACATGCACGGTTCCAAACCAGAAGGTTTTAATCTTGCTTTCGACAATAATATGTAATTCAACATATATGTATACGGGTAATTGACAAAGGTATATCAACATGTGAATAAATGCCATGATTATCCAGTGGGGACACTTGTATAACCATTTAGAAATCAACTTAACAGAATATATATACGAGCTAACATGTTGATAATCAAAGCGTACATAATCATGCGGGAATAGAATAATTACGAAACTTCTTACTCATGTCCATTGCATAAAGGAAATGCAAAGGTAGGATACTTTTTGATTTCTTGATTACAAATCTCAACTTAGGTTTTATCTCTTTATCACAACCTATCAATAATCGGATCATTAGTTCGATTAGAACAATATATCATAACACATAATCTTTGTTAATTATTGATTGATACATAGTCTAATCACGTCATCACATAATCGCGGTGATCATACTTTTAGTTCATATTCATATTCTATACATTTTCAAATATTTTCAAATATCTCATCCATCTTCTACAGTAGCCTTTTCTTTCTATTATAAGAATTCGACATTTGTCGGCGTCACAATTTGACTTTATCGGGATAAATCTTGAGTCTAAGACTCTTATTCTATACCTCAACATACGTAAATATCGGACATTTTACTTTTTAATCATTTTTGAATTTTCGAAATTGAAAAATTTAAAATAATTCAAATCATCACTCGAGGGCTTATAGTGATATAATTATTACTATGGGTGTTCTTCATCAAATCTGGACTTCATGCTTAGGTTCTCAAAGTCGACTAGTTTTGCATTTATAACTTTCAAACATCAGAATCATAATTAAATGATTTAAACATTAAACAATTCCATTATCATTAATAATTAATTTATATTAAACTATTAATGAAACCATTGCCAAAATATAAAAGTTATTTATAATAACTCAAACTATTTTTAAAACATTTATATTACCCTTAAATGATTTTTAAAACAATTAAAATCATTTTAAATAATCACCATTAATATATAAATATTAATGTACTATTCATCAAATATTAAAAGTCATTAATTATAACTTAAAATATTTTTAAATCCTTAATATCCTCTTTAAATGATTTTTAAATAAATAAAACCATTTTAAACTATTTATTTAATAATAATTATTAAATAAACTAAATATCATTAATATTATCTTAATATCATTAATATTAAATTATTAATGAAATTATCCTTTAAATATTAAAAGTTATATTTTATAACTTAAAAATATTTTAAATACCTTAATTTCATTTAAAATAATTTTTATAATATTAAAATCATTTTAAACTAAATTATTTAATATAATCATTAAATAACTTTAATATCATTAATATATAATTAATTAATGAAATTCATCACAAAATATTAAAAGTCATGGGAAATAACTTAAAATATTTTCTTATACCATAATATAATTTTTCATGATTTTTCATGAATTAAAACTATTTTAAATCATTTATTTAATATTATAATTAAATAAATAAATACCTTTTATATTTCAAAAATATTAAATATTTATGAAATATACTCAAAATAATTAAAAACTATTTTTAGGACTTTAAAATAATTTTTCATAATTTATTTGGTATTTTTAATAATTAAAAAACTAATTTTTCTAATTTTTAAATCATTTTTAGGAAAATCAAAAATTAAAATAATTAAAACTATCATTAAAAAGGCCCTATAGTAGTGTGAAGTGTCGCTATAGGTGTTCTTGAGCCTACCAGAGATCTTCATAAAAAGCGAGGCAAGGTGGCCTACTTTTGTAGTGAATAACTCTCTCATCTTAGCGAATTTGGACAATCTATAAATTGGGTCTTGTAGAGGAAATACAAGAATACAAGATCCAACAATCATAACCTCTAAACAAACATCAGATGCAGGATAAATCAGCCATCAAAGTAGCTACCAAAAGTTGTTCTTCACGAAGAAGCGGTTTGAGGTGCCTACTTTGGACCTCTATAACTTGATGATCGTGTAACTTTTATGTGATCTATCAATTCGGTGTGTAGACAACATGTAGGACTACAACTCTAACACTTAACATCATCATAACAACAAGAAATCAAGCATCTAAAGTATGGTCAAACCTTGTCGGAAAAATTAACACTTAGAAAATTAAATTTGCCCGAATTTTTTACAGTCAATCTTAGGTCGACCCACTTTGACCTTAAATAACTCTTAATCCATAATATATATGGACTGATTCTTTTTGGAGGTTAAATACCACATAACAAGCTAAACATATCAACCTTTAGAACACAAAACACATTAAAGATGATGGCCGAGATATAAGGCGACATTTTCCAAAAAAATATTTTACGGACACTTAGAATATTTTACGGGTTTGAAAAGCAGTAGGTCAATCTTAGGTCAACCCACTTTGACCAGCTTATAAATCCCGATCTACAATAGATATGAACTTGATTCCTTTTGGAGATTAAAGACCACATATTAGGCTACCTATAACAACTTTTAAACAACAAAACTCGTGATCGACCAAAGAGTTATAGCCTCTGACATTTGGTGAAAAATAACGAATTCGGTTTTTCCAACTTGTTTAAATCTTCAAATTCGTGCACTTTGATGTTATGGGTTCATGATTTTACAACCCGAACATTAATAGACTCCTATTACACTACTTTAAACAATCAATTGCATCAATTAACATCGAATCGAAGGATTTCTAAAATTAGAGAATTTTTACCTTTTGGAGCTTTGATTTCTTGATTTTTGACTTTGCTTTGATGCTTCGATTTGTTGTTTGTGATGGTTGGGCTTTGATTAGGAGTGATATGGGAAAGATAATTTCGTTGGCTAGAGGTTGAGAGAGTGTAGCTAGAGAGTTTAGAAAATATTAGAGTGTGTTTTCATTATTTCTCCTTGATCTCTATATATATAGACCCTTAGATTGCCTTGGATGCTTATATGGGTGGCATAATTGAGCTCACATGATAATTATGGAGTGGTTGGCTGGATTTGGTGGGATTGGTAGCACAATAATGCACAAATAATGCACTAAGATGGACAAAAAGGGTAAAATGGTCATTTCCCCTCTCTTTAATCTATATAAAAATATATTAGATACATTGGATGCTACAATTGGATGATTCAACTTGAATGATTGAGCATTGGATGCTAGATGGGTAGGGTAGGAGTGTTGGCTAGCAATAATCTATCAATAATTCAACTAATAATACCTTTAATAAACCAAAAGGGCATTTTGGTAATTTAGCATAAAATTTCAAGGGCATTTTTGTACATAGCAATTAAATGTAGTATTTAATCACTAGATGGTAATTCTTATCATTTACCAATTACTTTCTATCCTTTGGTAAATTAAAACATTTATACATTAACATCGTAATTAAACCCGATAATTTTAAATTAGGGTTTTGATTGAAAAATTAGGGATTTTCTAATTAGGGTTTCTTAGCGCCATCAATTAGGGTTTCTAATTGACCATTAGGGTTCTCTAATTATACATGTATGTTCTAACACGGTCATTACGATCTCTAACTTCAATGGAATTAGGGTTGTAATAATTAGGGTTTGTCACAATTATCGACAAACAACGATAATTAGGGTTTTCTTCTAATTCTGAGCATCTTATACGATAACCTTCATATATACGATAAACTTCATATACACGGTCACTACTCGGTCATTTCTCATAACTAAGTTTAATAATTAGGGTTTCACTGACGCGGTAATATCTTTATGACCTAATTGGTAGTCATTCTTTCGATATTATCTGTCACTTTGCATACACGATTACATAATTATTGTCTTTGTAAAATCATTATAACAATAATATAATATTATTATTCTCATCTCTTGATCACAATCCCAATTCAGGGTTTGGATCTCATATCTGACTTCTCTTTCGCATATCAAGTTAAAATACTTGATTTAAATATTCTGAACAATTCATATAATAAAATATATATTATATAAATTCTAATTATCACTTCATATATTATTTCCAATCATGTTATCATGGAAAATAATTAATAAAAACATTTCTGCTTACAGAAATTAATTACCATAAAAATATAATTTGTAGTAATTAATAATTCCAAAATTATTTCTAATTTTTCAAGTAATAAATATATTCATATTTATCGTTCACATTACTAGACACTTATTCTCGTCATTAAATAAATAAAAAAAAAATTATCATAAAATTTCTTATTTATTTTATATAGAAAATCTCGGGTTATTACATTCACCCTCCTTATAAGGATTAGTCCGGAATCACCGCTTTAAAACTCATACGAGAAGAGTACATAGCATATAATCCTTTGCACGTAGACCTCGATCAATACTTGATCGGCTGATCTTTAACTATTCTCCATAACGACTTGTCTTTTCGATAAATGAAATTTTGATTAAAAGAACCAAAATTCCTCCTTCAAAATTTCTTTATGAAATAATTTACTATCTATATAGCTATATTTATATAGGAAAATCATATAAAATATTTAAGTTATTGAATAGAACACGGAGTTCCATTTCCATTTGCCACAGTATCTCTCATTGCTGCTACGATATCTTGAGCGACCATAATGAAGACACTTACGGTTTATTTCGTTTATACGCTTTATATCTTCTTTGTCATTTCTCGTATTCGCATTCCTTATCTCACTTCTCCTTCTTGAATAATCTTTCACCTTATACTCCATTGATTCACAAATAAAACATTATTTATACATTCTTGAATTGGGACAATTGGAAGAGATATGTCTCTTACGCCCACAAACTTTCTCTTTATCTCATTTCCCTTTTATCGTATAGGTGATAAAAGTTATCTTTTTCTTTACATTTCATTATCCTAACTATCATAAGCGCTTCTACTGAGTCACTTAATCCTCTATACCCTAGCAATAAGATTGCCTTAAAGTCTTTGGCGTTCGACGTTCGATTATCTGGTTGATCTTCCACAGCTGGTTTTCGTTTTCGTCTCGGTGACATAATCATAAATTATTCTTCATTTCCTTACATTCTAAGCCTCATCGTATACGTTCGACATATAACACAAAATTTTCTACTCAAATAATCATGTATTCCAAAATATTAAATTTTGAAACTTGGTTTACTATATTAACCAATATTCAGATAAATATCTGCTACCTTTATAACAACTTACTTCATTAATCCAACTTGTGACACTCATGGTACTTCCAACCATAGCACCTCACATTAATAGAACTTAACATACCATAGCACATATTGCTTTAAACATAATTTATCCCTTTGTGACTTCTGAAAGTGGGATTTAAAATCTTGACCAACATAAAAGTTGAAAATAGTTCATTACTTATCACATATATTACATAACATAACCCATACTACTTATCTACCAAGCCTTTCTTCTTTTTTTTTTCTCGGACATTCATTCGCTCGATGTCCTTCCATTCCACAATTAAAACATCCACCTTTCTTATAGTTGGGGCACGCGAGGAGAGGTATGTCCCTCGCGGTATAAATATAACATATCTTCTTCCCTTTCTTCTTATCGGGTTTTCCTAAGTCGGGATCTTCTATCTTTCTTTTCCTTTACCTCTCGGAATTTGCACACGATGTGTTGCTTGAGGCTCCCATCTGAGTCAATTTGGATTTTGAGCTTATCTTGCTCTTCCATTGTTTCTTTTAATGCTTTTTCGCGGTTGAATATTAAGCAACTTTTCTATCTCCCACAACCTTTCTAGTGAAGAAACCTTGTTCTCGGATCCTGCACTTTCGTTGATGCTTGGCGGCTTCAACTTTAGTGTCGAATCACTATCTGTCAAATCCACCATTTACGGATCGATACTCGTTTTCCACTATAGCCACCTCGTCGATTTGGGTTCTTGGTAAGCTTCTATTTAAATTTGTTGGCCTCGATATTAGCTTGGGGTATGGATATGATCCTTCTTATTCCACATATCTTTTCCACCGGACATCTACATACATAAGTTACCACGATTAGCATATAGTATATATACCACGACAATCAAGAGTTTTATATCGTTGTCTCTTATTTTGTTTGACGATGAATTTATTCAATCCATCTCTATAAACACATCAACGCCTATCTCTCTCTCTAGAAAAGCGCTCCATCCACCGTGTCGAATCGCATAAAGGCGATGTCTAAAACTGCTCAAGGTATATATCCTGGTGTCTTTGGCTTCTATCTCAACCTCATTTATCTATCTCTGTATCTCCTCTGTTCCAACCTCCCTCGTAACTCTGCTAACTCCATACGTGTTCGGTGGCGGCGTCCTTATCTTCTTGTTCCAAAATACGGAAATACGATTACGTACCTCACTTTGCTTTCGGCTCTAACCCTTAAGTAAATCGTTCCTAACTATCAAATCTCTTATCATCTCCTTTGTCATGTACTCCTCGCTAGAGTCCATCGTCTCTTGGGTCGAGGAATTACTATTTTGACTTTTCGTCATCCATCTATGACCACCATGATAAGCGAGACAACATCATTCTTGAAATAAAATATATTCATCATTAAAATGAAGTAATATTTTATTTAGTACCACTAAACTTCGATGAATCTCTTCAACTCATCATATCCTATAACTTCTCACGAGGTACCCGTCTCTGGTTCCTTTGAATATCTATCTTAACTTTCGTCCTCCATTCTACTAAGGTTATAATTCTTCGAGTTCTTCATCCATTGAATATCTATCTTAACTTTCGTTATCCATTCTACTAAGGTTATAATTCTTCACGAGAGTTCTTCGTCTTGAATATCTATCTTAACTTTTTCGTTATCCATTCTACTAAGGTTATAACTCTTCACACGAGTTCTTCGTCTAGAATATCTATCTTAACTTTCGTTATCCATTCTACTAAGGTTATAACCTAGGTTTCGCATTCTAACGTTTATAACCTCTGACTTTGATACCAACTTTGTGGCGACCCCAAATCCAGGATACTTGAAACCCGAACTTCGGTTCTCCACGATACCATTTCTTTAAGGTGAATAATACTAAATAATAATACATTAGAACTTAATTTACATACATCAAAGTTTACTTCCCAGTGCGTGACCTTCAAATACATTCCTTACAATATCGACAATAGATTCCATTGTCTTACTAACTATAACCATTAACTCATACTAAATCTCATTGAATAACTTTTCTTTTCCTTGTTAGGTGCACGAGCCTTGGTCGATCGTCATCTTGAAAACATTTAGTTTAAGCGAGGATGAGCATTTGAGTGCTTGATGATAATAGCAATTATTATATATATAATTTGAAAGAATATAAGTATTCTCTTTACATAACACTTCTACAATGAATCAAAAGTTGTGAAGTAATCATCTTGATAAAAGATTCACATAACAACTCTCTTTCAAATTCTTGAAATGAGGCTCCACCCATGAATAGGGTTTAAGAAACATACTATGAACATTGTTTTCATTTTTGAAAAGGTTTAGCGAAATTCATCATAAAACCGTCATAACTTACAGACGACGGAGGGTGATCGACCCAGATTGTACCTGTATTGATCAATACTACATAACTTGAGCGAAATTCGCCGCTCACCCTTTGTCCAAAAGCATAAAAATTTTCCCATTATCGGGATGTTCATACATGCACAGTTCCAAGCAGAAGGTTTTAATCTGCTTTCGACAATAATATGTAATTCAACATATATATATACGGGTAATTGACAAAGGTATATCAACATGTGAATAAATGCCATGATTATCAGTGGGGACACTTGTATAACCATTTAGAAATCAACTTAACGAGAATATATATACGAGCTAACATGTTGATAATCAAAGCGTACATAATGCACATGCGGGAATAGAATAATTACGAAACTTCTTACTCATGTCCATTGCATAAAGGAAATGCAAAGGTAAGATACTTTTGCACGATTCTTTGATTACAAATCTCAACTTAGGTTTTATCTCTTTATCACAACCTATCGATAATCGGATCATTAGTTCGATTAGAACAATATATCATAACACATAATCTTTGCATCTAATTCTGATTGACACATAGTCTAATCACGTCATCACATAATCGCGGTGATCATACTTTTAGTTCATATTCTATACTTGAAATATTTTTATACATTTTCAAATATCTCATCCATGCTCTTCTGATAGCCTTTTCTTTCTATTATAGAATTACGACATTTTGTCGGCGTCAAAATGACTTTATCGGATAAATCTTGAGTCTAAGACTCTTATTCTATACCTCAACATCTGTAAATATCGGACATTTTTATTTTTAATCATTTTTGAATTTTCGAGAAATTGAAAAATTTAAAATAATTCAAATCATCACTCGAGGGCTTATAGTGATATAATTATTACTATAGGTGTTCTTCATCAAATCTGGACTTCATAATAGGTTCTCAAAGTCGACTAGTTTGGTAAATTTATAACTTTCAAACATCGGAATCATAATTAAATGATTTAAACATTAAACAATTCCATTATCATTAATAATTAATTTATATTAAACTATTAATGAAACCATTGCCAAAATATAAAAGTTATTTATAATAACTCAAACTATTTTAAAACATTTATATTACCCTTAAATGATTTTTAAAACAATTAAAATCATTTTAAATAATCACCATTAATATATAAATATTAATGTACTATTCATCAAATATTAAAAGTCATTAATTATAACTTAAAAATATTTTAAATCCTTAATATCCTCTTTAAATGATTTTTAAATAAATAAAACCATTTTAAACTATTTATTTAATAATAATTATTAAATAAACTAAATATCATTAATATTATCTTAATATCATTAATATTAAATTATTAATGAAATTATCCTTTAAATATTAAAAGTTATATTTTATAACTTAAAATATTTTTAAATACCTTAATTTCATTTAAAATGATTTTTATAATATTAAAATCATTTTTAAACTAAATTATTTAATATAATCATTAAATAACTTTAATATCATTAATATATAATTAATTAATGAAATTCATCACAAAATATTAAAAGTCATGGGAAATAACTTAAAATATTTTCTTATACCATAATATAATTTTTCATGATTTTTCATGAATTAAAACTATTTTTAAATCATTTATTTAATATTATAATTAAATAAATAAATACCTTTTATATTTCAAAAATATTAAATATTTATGAAATATACTCAAAATAATTAAAAACTATTTTTAGGACTTTAAAATAATTTTTCATAATTTATTTAGTATTTTAATAATTAAAAACTAATTTTCTAATTTTTAAATCATTTTTAGGAAAATCAGAAATTAAAATAATTAAAGCGTAAGCTAAAGGCCCTATATAGTAGCAGAAGTGTCGCTATAGGTGTTCTTGAGCCTACCCGAGATCTTCGTAAAAAGCGAGGCAAGGTAGCTACTTTGTTAGTGAATAACTCTCTCATCTTAGCAATTTGGACAATCTATAAATTGGGTCTTGTAGAGGAAATACAAGAATACAAGATCCAACAATCATAACCTCTAAACAAACATCAGATCTGGGATAAATCAGCCATCAAAGTAGCTACCAAAGTTGTTCTTCACGAAAGCGGTTTGAGGTGCCTACTTTGGACCTCTATAACTTGATGATCGTGTAGCGTTTTATGTGATCTATCAATTCGATGTGTGTGAACAACATGTAGGACTACAACTCTAACACTTAACATCATCATAACAACAAGAAATAAAGCATCTAAAGTATGGTCAAACCTTGTCGGAAAAATTAACACTTAGAAAATTGCAAATTTGCCCGAGAATTTTTACGGTCAATCTTAGGTCAACCCACTTTGACCTTAAATAACTCTTAATCCGTAATATATATGGACTGATTCTTTTTGGAGGTTAAATACCACATAACAAGCTACACATATCAACCTTTAGAACACAAAACACATTAAAGATAGCAAGAGATATAAGGCGACATTTTCAAAAAAATATTTTACGGACACTTAGAATATTTTTGGGTTTGAAAAGCGGTCGGTCGATCTTAGAATTGACCCACTTTGACCGCTTATAAATCCCGATCTACAATAGATATGAACTTTATTCCTTTTGGAGATTAAAGACCACATATTAGGCTACTATAACAACTTTTAAACAACAAAACTCGTGATCGACCAAAGAGTTATAGCCTCTGACATTTGGTGAAAAATAACAGAATTCGGTTTTTCCAACTTGTTTAAATCTTCAAATTCGTGCACTTTGATGTTATGGGTTCATGATTTTACAACCCAGAACATTAATAGACTCCTTATTACACAACTTTAAACAATCAATTGCATCAATTAACATCGAATCGAAGGATTTCTAAATTTAGGATTTTTACCTTTTACAGCTTTGATTTTTTGATTTTGATGGCTTTGATGCTTACGATTTGTTGTTTGTGATGGTTGGGCTTTGATTAGGAGCTTATGGGGAAAGGCAATTTTCGTTGGCTAGAGGTTGAGAGAGTGTAGCTAGAGAGTTTAGAAAATATTTAGTGTGTTTTCATTATTTCTCCTTCGATCTCTATATATAGACCCTTAGATTGCCTTGGATGCTTATATGGCTGGCATAATTGAGCTCACATGATAATTATGGAGTGGTTGGCCGGATTTGGTGGGATTGGTAGCACAATAATGCACAAATAATGCACTAAGATGGACAAAAAGGGTAAAATGGTCATTTCCCCTCTCTTTAATCTATATAAAAATATATTAGATACATTGGATGCTACAATTGGATGATTCAACTTGAATGATTGAGCATTGGATGCTAGATGGGTAGGGTAGGAGTGTTGGCTAGCAATAATCTATCAATAATTCAACTAATAATACACTAATAAACCAAAAGGGCATTTTGGTAATTTTGCATAAAATTTCAAGGGCATTTTTGTACATAGCAATTAAATGTAGTATTTAATCACTAGATGGTAATTCTTATCATTTACCAATTACTTTTCTATCCTTTGGTAAATTAAAACATTTATACATTAACATCGTAATTAAACCCGATAATTTTAAATTAGGGTTTTGATTGAAAAATTAGGATTTTTTCTAATTAGGGTTTCTTAGCGCCATCAATTAGGGTTTCTAATTGACCATTAGGGTTCTCTAATTATACTGTGTATGTTCTAACACGGTCATTACGATCTCTAACTTCAGTGGAATTAGGGTTGTAATAATTAGGGTTTGTCTGATTATCGACAAAACAACGATAATTAGGGGTTTTCTTCTAATTACAGAGCATCTTATATACGGTAACCTTCATATACGATAAACTTCATATACGGTCACTACTCGGTCATTTCTCATAACTAAGTTTAATAATTAGGGT